>JAHTLZ010000016.1:45137288-45148990 GCA_023846285.1 Phrynocephalus versicolor | reverse complement strand
ATCAATCTCAGGGAAAATTATAAAACAGTCACTTTGAAAACATATTTAAAACAATGCTGTAATAACTAGAAGCCAATATAGATTTGTTAAGATCCTTCGAGACTAATATTTCATTTTTGATGAGGTCACTTCCATAACAGATGGTGAGGATGCTGTAGATGTAATATTATCTTGACTTCAGCAAAGCCTTTGACAAAGTACCCTGTGAAGTTTGATTAGGAAGCTCACTAGATGTGGATTGGATAGAACAAATGTTAGATGAATACACAGTTACTTACAAGGTCACACTTATAAGACAGTGCTTATCAATGGTTTCTTCTCACACTAAAAGGAAGTAACAAGTTGAGGACCCCAAAGTTCTGCCCTGGGCCCAGTGCTCTTCAATATTTTTTTATTAATGACTTGGATGATACTAATCAAATGTGCAGAGAATGCAAAATTAGGTAGTCAATACCCTGGAAAACAAAAATAGATTCAAAAAGAACTTGATAGGGTTGTGGACCGAACTAAAAACAGGACGACATTTTTCCCTCCTGAGGGAAATTTAACAGGGAGAAGGGCAAAGTTCTG
Source organism: Phrynocephalus versicolor (assembly GCA_023846285.1). Classification (NCBI taxonomy): domain Eukaryota; kingdom Metazoa; phylum Chordata; class Lepidosauria; order Squamata; family Agamidae; genus Phrynocephalus; species Phrynocephalus versicolor. The sequence continues at coordinate 45,148,420 of JAHTLZ010000016.1, read as the reverse complement.
CAACTGGGGGGAAAAATCAAATGCAAAGTTAACGGATGGGGGGTACCTGGCTCAGTAACACTACCAGTGAGAAGGATTTTTGAATACAAGCTGAATATGAGCCAGCAGTGTGATGTAGCTTCAAACACAGGCCAATGCTATTTTGGGCGGCATTAACAGAAGCATAGTTTCCAGGTCTTATGAGGTACTAGTCCCTTTCTATTCGACACAGGTCAGGCCTCATCTTGAGCACTGTGTCCAGTTCTAGACATCATATTTTAAGAAGGATGCCAACAAACTGGAACAAGTTCAGGAGGGCAACAAAGATGATTAGGGGACAGGACATCAAGCCCTATAAAGACAGACTGAAGGAACTTGGGATGTTTAACTTACAGTAGGAAAAAGAAGATTGAGAGGAAATATAGCACTGTTCAAATGCTTGAAAGACAGTCATAGAGAGGAGGGGAAGGATCTGTCTTTCATCATTCCAGAAAGCAGAACATGTAATAATGGGCTTAAATTGAGGGAACCCAGATTCAGGCTGGATATCAGAAAAAAAACCTTCTTAAATGTTAGAGCAATAAAGCAATGGAACCAACTGCATCAGGAGGAGGTGAGCTCTTCAATGTTAGAGGCTAGAAGTGGGCACAAAACAGAAAAACCATGGTTCGGGTTCGTCTGTTTTGGGCCCACCCTTGGTTGGGTTTGATTTGTGTTCATACAATTTTTTTAAAAATCATACGATTTTTTTTTTAAATTGCACGAACCCAAACCAATCCGAACCAGTTCGGGTCCGACTTACCAGGTGGCAGTGGCGGCGGCGGGTGATCCTGGCTCCAGCGGCAGGGGCTTTTTGAGGCACTGGCTTGGCGCCACCACCTCATTTTTTTCTTCAAGCACCAACAGCGAGGCTCCTGGGGCTGGGTCGGTGCTTTTATTTATTTTAATGTTTTTCATGAATATGGAGTGCCGACCTGGCCACCCCTATGGTGGGGTTGGCACTCCTTTTCTTTCTTTCTTTTTTAAAAGTGCCATCTGTGCGGCTCCTGGGGCCCGGTTTGTGCTCTTCCCCCCCCCTTGAATTTATTGTGCCGACCATGCGGCTCCTGGACTGGGTTGACACTTGTTCTATCTATCTATCTTTTAATTTAAAAGTCCCCATGCCGGGGCTTTTTTCCCACTGTTCGCTTCCCCGCACCCAATTTGCAGGTGCCATTTTTACATTTCTTTAATTTTTTTACTTTTTTGAGCACTGACCACACAGCTTCTGGGGCTCGGTCGGCATGGCTTTTATTTTATTTATTTTTTTTCTTGAATTTATTGTGCTGACCATGCAGCTCCTGGGCTGGATCGGCACTTGTTTTTTTGTTTTTTGTTTGTTTGTTTTTAAATCCCCATGTGGGGGTGTTCCCCCCCCTCCCCAGCTGAGAGGTGCTTGCTTCCTAGGGCCCAGGGACAGGAGTTCCAGCACTCATCGGACAAGGTAAGTGCCAGGAATGAAAAATGAAGTGAACATAACAGAAATTGACATTTTGTTTCATTTTGTTTCATTTTTATTTGATGGGTTGGTTCATTATTCACTTTGTTAGCTAATGAAATAAATAACGAATAACAAAACAAATTAAAAATTAATAATTCATTTTGTGCCCATCTCTGAGCAAGGGGTTGGACTCAATGGCCTTATAAGTTCTATGATTCTATATTTCTTCCCTATTATTCTCCCTACACTTCTCCTACACGCATTTGTCCCAGTTTCTCCAGGTTTGTTTTCAGCATGGGTAACTTGCAGCTTTTCAATTGTTCCACATTAAGACCTAATTTGTTCTTGGAGCACTTTCACACCATATGGTGAAAAAAATGGAAATGGATTTTATGTGGATCACCCTGCCTGCATCTGTTTATTTGCCATGCGTCACGAGGTGAAAAGGAGAGTAGGCTTTCCTTGTTTGTGTTTTTATCACAGTATAAAAGACAACTTAGTGGGTTATAACTTGAAATTAGTGTATTCATTGGTCCATTGGGACTTATTTCTCAGCCAGCATGTGGAGCAATAACACATCTGGAAGCCTATAGAGCAGACATGTCCAAACTTTGGCCCTCCTGATGTTTTGGACCACAATTCCCAGAATTCTTAGCTTAGATTGCCAATGATAAAGGACTCTGGGAGTTGTGGTCCAAAATATCTGGAGGGCCAAGGTTTGGACATGCCTGCTGTAGAGACTCCGGGCAGGGTGGTGAGGAGAAGAGCAGCCTCCTTCTTCAGAAGATCTACTGTGGTTGGCACTGAATTCTTTTGATCTCCTGAGCATCTCTGTCTATTGGGTCTCCACCTCCCCATATAGTTGCTTGCCTGCCTCACACTGTTTTACTTCCACCCATCGCTGTACTTTTTTGAGAAGTAAATTATGAGAGACATACATGTCTGTGTTTTGTTGCTTGTTTCACACATTTAAAGCAGAACTCACCCTTGAGACATATTTGGGCTACAGATGCATGAGCAGCTCAACAGTGCAGCATGGGTGGCCTCCATCTCAAGGGGAGGAGAACATAAAGTTGATATAAAACTATGAGTAACTTGTACATCCACTTTTGTGCCATATTTCGCACATGGAAGACCAGTAGTGAATTAACTTTATGTTTCTTTATGTAGGAGCCCCATGGTGCAGTGGTTAAATGCCTGTACTGCAGGTAAAACTGTGCTCATGACCTGGGGTTCAATCCCAGATAGCAGGCTCATGGCTGACTCAGCCTTCCATCCTTCCAAGGTCGGTAAAATGAGTACCCAGTTTGCTGGGTGGGGGTGAGGCAATGTGTAGCCTTCATACTGTAATTAAACTGTAAACTGCACAGAGATCACTTGAAGTGGTATGGGGCGGTATATAAGTAGAACATTTTTTGCTTTGTTTTGCTTTGCTTTGCTTTGCTTTCTAAACTAGCATGTCTGTGGCAGATTTCCCATTGAGTCCTGGAGGTTTTGTTTTAAAATTAAAACAAAGAAGCCCATAATTAAAAACAGAAGGGGAAAGCAAATCATTTTTCAGATCAAATGTTATTGAGCTGCAGAAAACTGTAATCCTACTATTACTTGTCATTTCATCCTACCTCTGGAAAATTAAAAGATAAGCAATGGCTGACTGTTATCCATAATATAAACACACAATATTAAGCATTGGTTCAGTCTGAGGTCTAGTTTTCATAATTCAGGCTAGAGGGTAGATAGTTTCATTTTGAGAATATTCAAGAGCTGTTCAAGCTATCTCCAAACTGCACCTCTCTTTATGAGCTTGCCCAGGTTTTGTAATCATCAGGGAGGTCTTCTCAGTCCCTCTACCCTCACAGATGCATTTGGTGGGAATACAGGAGAGGTCCTTCTCTGCTGCTGTTTCCAGTTTCTGGAATTTCCTCCCACAGGAAGCCAGACTATCTCCATCTTTGCTGCAGGCACAAAAAGACCAAACAGACTGTCCCTTAGTGACTGGCAGTATAAGAGGGTTCTGTTTTGTTCTGAAAAATGAGAGTGTTGGGTCTTGTTATTTTGCATGTGTTTTACTACTATTTTATCGATTACTTTTAGTGTTCTATTAAATTCTTTTAAAATAATGTAATGATTTCTTATGTTGTTTTATTGTTTTAATATTTGTTTATTATACTTCTATACAGCCCATCTAGTGGCAAGCCACTATTCTGAGTGGCTTTAAAAAAAGTAAACTTGCAACTCTAGCATCCCCGTGCTTTGCCCCCGGCCCTTTCACAGGCTATTGAAAAGTATCACTTCTAATTTTTCTCTTTCACTGCCACCAACTAGCTTCTCTAGTAAATTAATGATTTCCGACTGTTTTTAAATTGAATAAAGATAAAAGAAGTTTATTTATTGCAAAGTAGAATTAGAATCATAAAGGTAACATGTTTAGGTACAAACAAAAAGGAAGAATATAGCTCAATCACACTAAAGTTATGTAACAGACTACACTGATCACATGCACACTCAGTTCTTAAGTTTTCAGCCACTCATCACTTAGTTTTCCTCACAGAAGTTCTAAATCTTCTCCCTAATCTTTAATTGTATATCAGTCAGATCCCATCTATTTTTCCTCAGTGAGTGTAGGTCCCTAACTGACCTTCTCATACACAGTGTCAGTCCCTATCTGACCCCATCTGACTAAATCAGTGCTGGGCAGAGCCTTGAATCCCCTTAGGCTCCTCCCCCAAACTCTCTCATTGGTTCGCAAACCACCAATTTACATAGACACATCTAAAAAATTATTCAACACCAAGCGGTAAACGCCACAGAAACATCTAACTCAAAATAACACATTCAAATTAGAGATGGGCACAAAACAATTTTTGTTTCAGTTTTTGTTTCATTCCAAGGGTTTTTTATACTTTTTTTCCTCTCCCCCAAGCCTCGTGTGCCAGCTGATCGGTGCTGGGGTCGGGAAAAAAAACCTTTTGCCCCATCAACCCAGTGCCTATTAGCTAGAGTGAAGGGCTTGGGGAATGGGGAAAATGGTTAAAAAGCCCAGGGCTTGGGGGAGGAAAAAAATCCCAGGGCTTTAAAAACTGTTTCCCAAGCCCCCCGCGCCAGCTGATCAGCACTGGGATGGAGAAAAAATATTTCCCTGACGGAGCACCAATCAGCTGGTACATGGGGCTTGGGGGCGGGAAAAAAGTGTATAAAGCCTGTGGTTTCCCTGTGCCTGATTGAAGCAATGCATTCCTATGGGAAACTGAAAAACGAAATGGAATAAAATGAAAATTTTTGTTTTGTTTTGTTTTGTTTTTCTTTGATGCATCACTTTGTTTTTCATTTCACTACACACACACACAGTTACACAAGCACCACACATACACACGCACATGCACACACACAGTACACACACATACACATGTCAAAAAATAAAAAACAAAAAATAAAACAAAACAGAAAGGAACAAAATGAAAAATGAAATGAAATGCTATTTTAGCATTTTGTGCCCATCTCTAATTCAAATAATAATAGCAAACGACTGTAGGCAAAATATAATGAAACAACACACACACACACACACACACACACACACACAGAGAGAGAGAGAGAGAGAGAGAGAGAGAGAGAGATGGCAACAGCAAATCAATTTAAATTACACTCATATTGTTTCTATAAGAGCTCTAAGCTACCTCTATAACTTATTGAATTCTTGTAAGGAGAAATGATCTTTTGCAATTAAGTCTAAGCTACCTACTCATGGAAACTCCTATCATGAACTTCAGTTTGATACCAGACTCAGGTAGCTGGCTTGAGGTTGACTCAGCCTTACATCCTTTCAAGGTTAGTAAAATGAATGCCTAGCTCACTGGAGGTGAGGTCGGGATGTGTAGCCTGCTTAATTAAACTGCAGACTGCCCAGTGAGAGCTTTAAGCACTATGGGGTGGTATATAAGTAGCATATTTTACTTTTTAGTCAGCTTTTTGGTCAGGACTTCATAATGATCAATCTGGTCAAAATCACAAAATTACTAAGGAAGAAAGTCTAGTGTCAATCTGTGATATTCTTGAATAGCAGTATCATCATTTCCTCCTTAAGCAGTCTTGTACCATATCAGGAACCATAGTAATATCATACCACCACACAACTGATTGCTCACCAGTCATTCCAAATACCCATGAGGTAACATCACTGTGGGAAAGCAGCATTATTAAAGTGCTGCTGGTGCTTATTGCTCTTGCATGATAAATCTGTTGGGCTCTACTGATTTAGACGGATGACCTCCATTCATTTGTCCAAAGGCCCCACATGCCTGGAGTAAGCCTTCATAAGGATCAACAGAATGCCGTTTAAGCCAACATTGCAAAATTCAGTCTGGCCAGTGTTTTCGCCTTAGCACAAAGTTGTTAAACTTTTTAATTGATGGATTGTTTTCCATACCATGATGATACGTTCTCACATGCCAAGAACATCTCTAATTAAGAGGAACATGTTTAATGAGGGCTTTACAAGAAGAAAGCAGAAGAACAGTGGCTGCTGAGACAGGAAGGAAGTTTGCATGATGGATAGAAATGTTTAAAAGATTGACTGGCTCTTCATAGAGTGAAGGAGAGAGGAAGTGGTAACATTACAGGAATGAATGGGAAATGAAGTCACAGAGGATGGCAAATGAATTGGAGCATTAAATGAATGCTTTACAGAAAAAGAACACTAAAAATGCACTGTCTGAAGCTGTCTGTTGCATCCACTCTCACGGATGACTTCCAGGCTAGTGAGGCAGAGATATTGAATAAGTTAAGGAAAGTTGAAATGAACAAATCATCCACACTGTGTGAAACTGGTCCTACAGAGTTTAAGGAGCCAGAGAACAGGAAATAACTCAGCTAGGCAGCTACCTATTATTCAGCCTCTAAGAAGCAAACGTAGATGATATTATTCTGAAGGAGGAGAGGGAATGCAGAATAATTCCTTGGCACAGAGAGTACAGTAGACAGGCAAGATAGGCCCTACTCAAAGTGGTTGTACAGTAAGTGCTTCTTAACAGGGTTTCAGATGCCAATGTCATTTTTTATAGCTAAAATGTTTTGATTGTTCCTGAATCAGAGTTCGGAAATCCTACTTTTTGAGTTTCCACTACTCACTTGCCAAGAGTACCTCGGTCTTGTCTGGGGTATGCTTCGCCACCACAGCATCCCTTGAGTCTCATGAAAAGGAGAAGTAAAGCTGTGTGTTGCCCATAGATCAATTTATATTGTTCTTATTCTAATATTATTAATACTATTTCAATGGCACTTTCTGAGAAGAAAGCTTTGCAACAGTTTCATGAAACTCTAAAGTAGATGGAATAAAGGAACATCACTGGGTTAAGTCTCCACGCTATTGGCTGTAACCTCCATATGGGGAGACGAGAGATAAAAGTTGGCCAAATATTTAACAACAAAAATATTGCTCCAGGTTGTAGTGGATTTTTTTAAAAAAATATGTGAGAGTAATTTAGAAATATTTAAGGTAGAATGTTTTCTTGGAAAACTGACTGTTTCTGATGATAATGGCATAACATTTAGGAGGTGTACTTAATATTCAGAAAGATGACTGGAACTTCTCTCTCTCTTTGCTTCAGGATATGGCTTGGTTCTTTAAAGCATTATTCTGTATTCTTGATGGAATAGTAGGCTGATGGAAACAATGGTGTGTCAGACCTGATGGTAACTGGCATGCCCAGGAGTCCAACAAAGATTTATAGACCTCACAGGAAGATTCTATGATTCATCATAGCTGGCATTAGCCCAATAAAGGGTTAATTCCAGAATGAAACCAGATTACTTGTGACAAGTTTCTCAAACTCATCTGGGTATCTCATTGTAAGACTCGGCTATGTTAGAATAATTCCAGACAGTTCCAGAACTTGTTATTTCTGTACAAATTCGATTGACCCACATAATTTCTAGGTTCCACATGAAAAACAAAAAATCCAAAGAAGCTACAGGTTCATCTTGCAAAAAATCATCCTTTCAGCAATGAACAAATCTGTAGATACAAATACTTAAAAATGTGAAGAGTGAACTTAGGAGTCCTGAAGTACAAGAGCTAATGCAGTCAAAAATTAAAGAGCGTAAGTACAATAAAATATAAAAAAGAATATTTTAGGTTACATTCTGAAATATAGGAACATTTCTATCAAGAGTACAAATTGCTCCAAGAAATAAAATGAGCAGTAAGGGTTATAGCCTAATAAGGTAGAGAATATCAATACATCTCTAGAAAATGTCAACGTTTTTAAGAATAACATTGCAAAAGCAAAAGCCTTATAAATTACAGTGAAAGGCATGAAAAAGTATTTTAACTTTTAAAAGTAAACACATACCGAGTAAGAAGCATTATTTGGCTCTAAGCATGATGTTAATGTGAAGAACAATATTTTTTTCTTAAAAGAGAAAAGCTCACCCGGACTTTTCAGCCAATCTAAGGAGGAAATTCCAGCATCTACATTTTCTTTGGATAAGCTACTTTTCTCTCTCTGATAAGCTGTGTCCTCTCCATTTTCTTTGGATAAGCTGTCTCTTCATTTTATACCAGTGTATGGATGCTTCCTATTTATAGCCTAGTCCAGCATCAGAAATCAGAGTTTATACTTTTCAGCCAATGAGAACCTCAGATGCTGAAGGCTACAGTATTTGCCCATCTCATACCCAGCAAAATCCAATCTCTTGCATTCACAAAGCATATTCTGTCCAGTTCCTGGCTTTGGGGCTTCAAGATCAGAGATAAATTCCCTCTCCCTGGAGCTAATGCTTGTTAATATGATGTAATTTACTGACAATACAATACATTGGGAAGAGTAAAATACAATTTCATGTTATTTTCATTGATATTATAGTACAAATATGATTTTATACTTTTTAGAAATTTATAATTAATTATGAAGCTAAAGCCTTATACAACATATTTTCTTCTTCTCTATGTGTTTATTAAACTAACTGCTTAAATAAGCTTCTTTTCTACACACATCTGTAAAAGCTTCTATTGTACAATATATTGTTATTATTATTTTGTTTAACACAAATGGTTTCCACAGGTTTCCACATCTATTTTGTGGTACTTCTTTGTTAATTAACATTATAGGTAAAACACAACACAAGTAGTAGTTTAAAACACATTTCCATTTTTTTCTGTTGTCTTTGTTTCACATTAATGTCAAGTTGTTAACTTTTTCACATAAAACTGGCATACATAAGAACATAAGAACGGCCTTGCTGGAACAGGCTGCAGCCCATCCAATCCAGCATTCTGTCTCACACAGTGGCTCACCATTTTCTTCAGGACATTCTCAAGCAGATGTCTTCACCTGCTTAAGATTCCTTGTAAATGGTATTGAGAGGCATCCTGCCTATCTCTCCAACCCAGAGGTTGTCCTTAGGCATCCATAATGATAGCCATTGATACCCTTGTTCTCCATGAACTTGTCCAATACTTTCTTAAAGTTGTCAAGGCTGACAGCTGTTACCACTTCTTCTGGCAGGGAGTTGCACAGACCAGTGATCCTCTGGGTGAAAAAGTACTTCTTATTTATTTATCTACTTTGTCCACACTGTGTATGATTTCATAAACTTCATTCAGGTCACCTCTTAGGAACCATCATTCAAGAGTGAAGAGGCCCAGCTGTTGCAGTCCCCTAATCATTCTGGTTGCGCTCGTCTGCATTTTTTCCATTTCCATAATATCCTTCTGGAGGTATGGTGACAAGAACTGTACACAGTACACCAGATGGGCCTCACTATATATTTATAAAGATGTAAAATGACACTTGTTGACTTATTTTCTATACCCTTCCTAATGATCCCTAGCATTGAGTGCTTTTTTCACTGCTGCGGGCAGATGGGCACGAAACGAGCAATTTTTCATTTTCGTTTTCATTTTTCATTTCATTACATAACAAAACAAAAATGATTTTTTTTAAAACAAAACGAAATGACCCGAAACACCAGAAATTTTGTCGTGTGTTTCGTTTTCGTTGCGGCAAATAGATTGAACTGAAAAGAATGCTAACGAAACAGCAATTTTTTGTTTTCGTTTTCATTTTTTGTTTCATTACACAATGAAACGAAATAGAAAAATTTGCAAAAAAAAATCCACAAAAAACGAAAACGAACCGAAACGGACCCCTAAATGACAAACGACAAACAAAACACCATTTTTTTGAGTCGTGCCCATCTCTGGCTGCAACATACTGGGTTGACACCTTCATTGAGCTGTCCACCAGGACACCAGGGTCCCTTTCCTGGTTTGTTGCAGAGAGTTCAGACCCCATCGGTTTAAAAATGTAATTGGGTTTATTTCCCCCAAAATGCATCATTCTGCACTTACTGTTGAAGCTCACTTGCCACTGGTTTTCCCACTCCCCCAGTGTCAGGAGATCCCTCTGGAGCTCCTCATAATCACTCTCCTTTTTTCTACCCTGTATAATTTAGTGTCATTGGCAAACTTGGCTACCTTGCTATTTAGTCCTACTTCTAGAACATTTTGGTAGAGGCTGAAAAGCAGGGGTCCCAGTACTGAACCTTGGATGACCCCACTCGTTACCTCCCTCCACTTGGAGAAGTGTCCATTTAGTGCTACCCTATGTTTCCTGTCCCTTAGCATGTTGCTGATCCAGGACAAAACCTGTCCCTTGATTCCATGACTGGCAAGTTTATTCAGGAGCCTTTGGTGCGGTACTTTGTCAAAAGTTTTTGTTCTGAAAGTCCAGATAAACAATGTCAACAGGATCTCCCTTGTCCACATGCTTGTTGACACTCTCAAAGAATTCGAACAGATTAGTGAGGCATGATTTGCCCTTGCAGAAGCCATGTTGGCTCTCCTTCAGCAGCGCCTTCTCTTCTATGTGCCTATTAATTCTATCTTTTAGGCCGGCTTCCATCACTTTACCTGGAACACATGTCAAACTGACCAATCGGTAATTTCCTGGAGCACCTCTGGGTTCTTTTTTGAAGATTGGTGTTACATTTGTTACCTTCAATCACCAGGTACAATGTCTTATTTGAGGGAAAGATTATATATTTTGGCTAGGACATCAGCAATTTCATCTTTAAGTTCCTTGAGAACTCATGGATGGATGGATGTCATATTGAAGAGGGAACAGGTTTGTTTCTCATGGCTTCAGAGACTAGGACTCGGGGCAATGGTTTCAAACTACAGGAAAAGAGATTCCATTTGAACATTCGGAAGAACTTCATGACAGTTAGAGCTGTTCGGCAGTGGAATATGCTGCCACGGAGGGTGGAGGAGTCTCCTTCTTTGGTGGTTTTTAAGCAGAGGCTGGATGGCCATCTGTCGGAAATATTGTGAAAGGGTTCCTGCATGGCAGGGGGTTGGACTAGATGGCCCATGAGGTCTCTTCCAATTCTATGATTCTATGATTCTATGACATGCAAGGACCTCCTCCCTGGTTATTTCTATCTGGCTTAATTCTTCGGTTTCCCTCCCTGTGAAGATAGGCTCTGTTTGGGGCATGTGGTCTCTGTCTTCTTCAATGAATACTGAAGCAAAAAAATTCATTGAGTTTCTCTGCAATCTCTGTTTCCTCTTTAATAATCCCTTGCCTTCCATTATCATCTAATGGTCCAATGGCCTTCCTAGTTGGGTTCTTACTTCTAATGTACTTAAATAAGTCTTTGTTATTTATTTGAG
>JAHTLZ010000016.1:45126064-45136788 GCA_023846285.1 Phrynocephalus versicolor | reverse complement strand
CAGAAAAATATGGAAGCTTTAAACAATCTACATTACAGTAGGACCCCTGTATCCACTGATTCATTATCCACTGATTCAGTTATCCACAGTTGGCAGAGGAAAAAAATTAAATAATCCAGCAGCCACAAAGCAAACTATTGTCACAAACAGCAGCTGTAAAGCAAGCTGTTGTCACAAATAGCATATGTAAAGCAAGCTACTGTCACAAATAGCAGCCATAAAGCAAGCTACAGTCAGGAAACAGCAGTTTGGGGGTGGGTGATCAAGTGTTCTCTCTTATCCATGGTTTTCATTATCCATGGGAAGGCCTGGAACCAATCCCCAGTGGGTACAGGGGTCTCACTGTACATAGTATCTAGCTGCCTCTAGTGGCCATTTTTGGTAAATGCACTCTAGAAATAAGTATGGGGGTTATTTAGTATTTTCAGGAAGTGGATAAGTGGATAAGTGGATACTGATAAAACAGGTAAGGGGCCCTGTTAAGCTGTGTTATACTGCCAGAATCATGGAAGTTGCAGATTTTAAAATACTGTAGTTTCTTTCAGAGGTTTTGCACAGATTCACCATTCAGTGATAGTAGCCTTTGCTATTGGCTGTTCCCCTAATATTCTGGAATGGACATGATTTCAGAGTCCTATAATAGAGATGACTAGTGCATGCACAAATGGGGCAGTAGATCAATAAGTCAACCAACCAACCAACCAACCAATCAATCAATGAGTTTATTGTGTGAATTGTTAACTTAAAGTGCCTATAGGACTTACCATTTTTGTTCTAAGATAGGATCAGTCCTTAGCGTTGTGTAACCTTTTTGTCCTAGATGATTTGTTCACTTGGTTTTGAATCAAGGCCCTTTCTGCAATGTCTTACATCCCTGTTTTTTCTCTTAGCAGAACAGATGAAAAGAAAGCAAACATGCAATGGATGCTTTTAAATAAATCTCACTGTGTCTTTTTTGTGGCATATTCTCAGGCTTTTATTGAAGTGAAGAGCCTCTAAATGGCAACTTTGCTGAATGCTTTTTTTATAGCAATGTTTAGTGATCAAAATCCATCACACAAAATTTTATGTCCAAAATGCTGCTTCCTCAAGAAAGAGCTATAACATCATTAATCTGATTTGTTCTTTGGTTTTAAGGGAACTGCACGCGGAGACAGCAACACCGAGCCTTTTATAATATGTTCATAGAGGAGAAGCACACTTTGCTCTTCCAAGCCTTTGGCTTTTTCTCATAAAGCAAGGACAAGTCCTGCATCTTTTAAAGGGATTCAACAAAACTTATTTTCTTTCTTTCTTCTTTTTCTTCTCAAGGTGAGTCTCTGTTGGTTCCCATCAAGAGTCATAAGTAAAATGTGAGGCTATAATAAAAAGCCCTATGAATGATAATGTTAGGGGATGCATAACATAAGGCATTATGCCTTTTTTTTAAAATTTTTTATTTAATTTAATACTACATACAAACAAAATAACAAATAACAATTGACAATACAAGTGTACCCCCACCCCCAGGACCATCCATGAGTTCTTCTTTCTTACTCCGTCTTCTGTTGTTCTAGTATTCTTCTTAAAGTCCTCTTCTCCAGAACTGTCTTGAAGTATTTGTCGGCTCTTTCCCCTTCCCTTCAACTAATACAAAATCTATAAATTTCCCCCAAATGTCATAAAAACATCCTTTTTCATTTCTCCTCGTTTAACTTTTAGGCTACAAGACAATTTATTGTTTATGGCTATATCCCAAAGTTCGTTATACCAATCTTCCATCTTGAGATCTAGTATAGATTTCCAGTTTCTTGCTATAATTAATCTAGCAGCTATCATAAGATTTGCTATTAGCTCCTTTGTTGTAACATCATAATCTTTACCAGTTAACAATGATAATAGTGCTGTCTCTGGATTGCAATCAATATCTAGCTTAATCATGTCACTTAGCTCTAAAAAAACCCTTTTCCAGAACTTTTGAACTATTTTGCATTCCCACCAGAGATGCATATATGTACCTATCTTTTTTTCACAGTTCCAGTAGATCGAGTATTCAGCATTCATTCTATTCAGCCTAATTGGTGTTAAGTACCATCTAGAAACCAGTTTAAAATAATTTTCTTTTATCCTAACCGATCATGATCTCAAGATTCTCATATTCCAAATTTTCACCCAGTCTTCTTTCTTTATCTCTACATTAAGATCTTGATTCCAGAGCTCTCTCAGAGAATCTAACTCCTTCACTTCCGATGAGTCCCCGGCATTATGCCTTTGAACTGGCGATGTTGCAGCTAGACAAACGTGGTAGACTTTTAATGCTTTTGCATCTATTTTGATCTCTTTTATCACTTTTTTGTTAATTATCCCATTTGTTCCAATGTACTGTAATCCCCATGTTGATATATCTTTGCATGCAACTGACTCCATGGCTTTTGGCAATGAAACATTCCCACAGTTTCCACACGATGACAGTAGTATTGCAGTGTGGAAGTAATGGAATGAATTTCCTTGAACAAGACTACATTCTTATAGTCCAGTTTTCTGGATCAGATCCCTACAATTATTCCTGGGTATCTAAAGAAAAAAAAAGGCTAGGATGGGTTTTCTGGACTGTTTGGCTGTGTTCTGGAGGTATGTCTTCCTACCGTTTTGCCACTCTCTGTGGCCAACATCTTCAGAGGGCAGGAGCACAGGGATCTAGAATTCTCTCTGTGCTCTGGTAATAAAGGTTCAGAGATTTTATTTACTGGGCTTTCCACAGAATCCAAGCATGGTTCATAGATCCCCTGTCGTACAACTGATTAAGAAAGTGTAATGCAGTAAAATCCGTTTGTGAAAGAGGGGGACACAACTTACCAGTGTGCTCGCAGTCTCGCAGAGCGATGGCCAGTCCTCACAACTTCCAGGCAGGCAGGCAATGGAGCTGATCACATGATATTGCAGGCGGCACCAGATGGCTTGATCACCAGGCCTTTCCTCCTGTTCATTTTGGTTTATTTGCACTTTAATTTTTAAAATTGTTTTTTTTAAAGGTTGAAGATTATTTATTACCTTTCCAAACTTATATGGTGGTTTATGTATTGGGATGGATTCTTTTGGTGGAAAAAAGCACCAGGTAAAGACCTATAATATGTTAGTTGGCACAGAATCCCAAATGGGGATCCAGAGGGCAACAGGGTAAACTGGCCGGGCTCAGGGAGGGCCAGTACTACACCCCTGGATGGTTTAAGAGCCACAAAGAGGCATAAACCTGCATGGTCTCAAAAGAGCAGCCATTCAAAACCCACAGGAAGGGTTTTGTCTGAGATGATGGAGTCACATTGGGTGGCATCTGCCTCCCTCCCCATGAGATGGCTCCAACACTCAATGCTGGCTAGTTATTAATGGCTGCTGTGATTAATAATGCTTCCTTAGCAGCCATAACACTCAGCAAACACTGCTGTTGCCAGACCGAGCCTGGAAGAGCAGCCCTCTCTCCACCCGATCCCTGCCCTGCTGCTCCTGTGTGTGGTGAGAGAGACACTGAGAGAAGCAAGGCCAACCTGCCATCAGAGGAGAGGGGGCAAAGAGGAGGGATATCCCCCCCCCAAGGCTTCTTTAGCTGTTTTTAGCCAAGCTTTGCTATCTTGGCACCCCTTGGCACATAATTGTTGCATGGATACGACGGGAGGGGAAGGGGTGATGGTGCAGGTGAATGGGTGGATGATATGAGTTGGTGCTCCTATCGAAGCTCAGGTCACCCTGGAACAGGGAAATGTCCCGGGCGGTTGACATGATCGCACCTAAGCACCCTCTCCCCTTATGCAGAGCTCAGACGGCTCCTTGGTATACATCTGAGCTGCGGGCAATGAAGCAGGAGGAGAGATGACTGGAGTGCAAGTGGTGAAAACACCACTGTGAGTCTGATTGAACATGGCTTAGAGCCCATTATCAGGCCTATTCCATGGTAATACGGTTGGCAAAAAAGGCAACATTTCACAAACTGTATTGCTTCGTCAGAGTGCTAACTGGCGGAGCTTTTTTAGATGGTCTGAGACCTTCTTCAGCCGGGAAATATGGTGGAGGTTCTGGACCAGTTGCTGGCTTGCTGTGACGAGTTTGATGTCTACCTTGGGGGCGGGGGGGATGCTCAGATTCACAGTGAATTGGACTCCACTATTGGTGCAGAGTAAAGGGATGTGTCCAGTATGCTGTGCTTAGGTCCAGTTATTGAGACCCAAGGATGTGGACAGGGTGCTTGGATCTGTCTGTACTACCACCATACCACTCAACCCTTGCCCTTCTTGGCTAATTGAAAGATCTGCCAGGGGGTTCGCACCTGGGTCCTGGAGGTCCCGAATGCCTCTTTAGGAAATTGAGTGGTCCCTACCACCTTGAAAGAGGTCGTGATTAGACCACTCCTTTAAAAAAAAAAACCTAACCTGGACCCAAGGCTGGTGGTTAACTACTGACCATTAGCAAACCTCCCTTATGTGGGCAAGGTGTTGGAGTGGTTGGTAGCCAGGCAACTCCAGGTGCTGCTGGATGAAACAGATTTTCTGGATCCATTTCAGTTGGGTTTCAGGCCAGGTTTGGGTATGGAGACTGCCTTGGTCGCCCTGTACGATGACCTTTGCCGGGACAGAGAGGGGGAGTGCAACCCTTTTGATGCTCCTGGACCTCTCTGTGGCTTTTGACACCATCGACCATGGTGTTATTTTGGATAGGCTGGCCACTGCTTTGCTGTGGTTCCTATCCTTCCTGGCTGACCAGAAGTTGGAGCTGGAGGACAGTAGCTTTGCCCCGTGGTGTTTACGTCACGGGGTTCCTCAGGGCTCAATACTGTCCCCCATGATGTTTAACATCTACATGGAACCGCTGGGAGAGGTCATCAGGTTTGGGCTGAGGAGTCAGCAATATGCTGATGATAGGTCTACCTCTCATTCTCCACCAATCCAAGTGAGGCGGTTTCTGTGCTGAACTTTTGTCTGGGCCAAATAATGGAGTGCGTGAGGGTTAATAAATTGAAACTCAATCCAGACAAGACAGAAGTGCTGTGAGTGGGTGCTTTGCTGGACAGGTTAGAGAGCCATATTCCTCTCCTGGATGGGGTTGTACTCCCCCTAAGGGACAGTGTCTGCAGCTTGGGAGTGCTCTTGGAGCCCAGTCTAACTTTGGAAGCCCAGGTGAACTCAGTGGCCAGGGGTGCCTTCCTTCAGCTGCAGAAAATATACCAGCTGCGCCCCTACCTGGACAAACGGAGCCTCATGACAGTTACATATGCACTGGTAACATCCTGTATTGATTACTGCAATGCGCTCTATGTGGGGCAGATTCTGAAGGTTCAGTGATTGCAACTGGTCCAGAATCATGCGGCACAACTGTTAAGTGGTGGGGCCCTAAATGGCTTAGGACCTGGGTACCTGAAAGACCGCCTCCTTCCATATGGACCAACTCGGCAATTAAGATCGAGCCAGGGGGCCCTTTTCTCGGCAGCTGCCCGCAGGCTATGGAATGCCTTCCTAAGTGAGATCCAGCTGGCACCAACATTGATGAGATTTTGGTGCCAGATAAAAACCTTCCTGTTGCAGAATTTTTTAAACTAACATAATATAGATTGCGGGTCCTGATGGCAATTTTAGTGTAATGTTTTTATTATTGTTTTAATTATTTATTGACATTTTAGTGCTTTAACTGTTTTAATTTTTTTTTTTTAAATTGTAAGCCGCCCAGAGACCTTTAGTGGGCAGCTTATAAGCTGTAAAAATAAATAAATAGAATAAAGATATAATGTTATGGCCTTTTCCACACCAATTAAGAATGAGATTTAGTGTTTCCTACAGGCAGGGGAGCAGGTTGGCTTAGCAATAGGATCACAAGAGAGTGCCTTTCAAAATTCTCTGACTGCTTCTCTCTCTCTCTCTCTCTCTCTCTCTCTGTGTGTGTGTGTGTGTGTACAGTAGGACTCCCGTATCTGCAGGGTATTGGTTCTGGGCCATCTTGCAGATACTGAAATCTGTGGATAAGAGCAAATGTCCTCATCCATAGGTGAAAGCAAAGGGGGCAGCGGTGGTGAGGTGACAGCAACAGCAGTGTAGGAGGTGGGTGGGGGTGGCGAGAACAAAAGCAGTGGCAGTGGGGGGTGGCTGGGCGAAAGCGATGGTGCTGCACTCTTGGTGGACAGCCCCTTACCCACCGTTGAAGTGCTGTGCTCCCCAGGTGGTCCATGATGGTCCAAGCCGAAGAAGCTCATGGTGAAGGCAAAAGCCAAGCATACAAAGCTGCTCTCAGCGAGCACCACCAGTGTGCACCTGTGCCTGTCAGCACCAGGCTGAGCAGGCAGGTGCCCAATAGGTCAGTCAGCACCAGCGGCACCCGCCTTGCTCAACTACACTACCACTACCGGTCCACCACCACCAGTTGTTCCAGTGCCATCAGGTTCCCCAGCATGCAGGCTGAGAACATGACAGTCGAGATGGCTGGGCTGCTGCCCGACTCCACCCACAGCTACTCTAGCACTTTGTAGCCTTGTGATGGCCTTGAAGATGCTGCGGGCACTCCAGCCACTGCATCTTAGGCCACCTTGCCCAGCATCAGCAGCATGGCTTCCATGCAACCGGGTGGACCTGGCTCTCTAGCCAGAGTGGGGAAGGAGACTTGGGGAGGAAAGGCACCATACCCCCTGCCCTCCTCTCTGTCCCCACTGTCCGGGTTTCTGAGGGGCCACAGCTATGCCATTGGCAGGGGTAGGAGGCAGGCAGCAAGCAACTTTTAAACACAGATTTTATGAGGGTGAAAGTGGTGGCGTTGTGCATCTGCCGGTCAGCCCTTCACCCCACTCTTTGCTCTGCTGTGGCCCTGTGGAAGGCCGTTCACCTCACTCTGTGCTCTGCTGCAGCCCACTGGCTGGCCCTTTGCCCCGCCTTTTACCCTGCTGTGGTCTGCTGGCTGGCCCTTCACCCCTCCACTACTAACTGTGGATAACTGAATCTGTGGATGGTGAATCCGTGGATATGGGTGTCCTACTGCATTTTCATACCACACCATCTAGTGGCCTTGGCAGTACTCTGGGAAGTTTCCAGCAATAAAATAAACTTAAAGAAAACAGTCAAATCCCTCCCAATTGCAAATATATATATTTATTTTTATTAAGAGGAGGAAATAAACTCTAACCCTATATGTCTGTGTATTGGCTCTGTTCTCAGTTACAGGTGAATATGCTAGCCTTCAATTCTGTCCTAAGTTATGTAAGAAGTGTTCTTAAAACTTAGATAAGGAATGGGTGATCTCAGTGGGCCTGGAAGTTCAATCCTCCCCCCTCCCCCAGCATACTGTGGGTATTACTGGTAGAGATGGGCACGACTTAGCGGAATTTTCGTTTCCGTTTCCGTTTTTCGTTTCCGTTACGTAACGAAATGAAAAACGAAAAACGGCTCAAAACTGGAACGAAAACGGAAACGAAACGACTAATTTCGAGCCATTTTTCGTTTTTCGTTACTGGAAAAGCACTTAATTGAGCTAAATGGGAAGAAACGAAAAAATTTTCGTTTGTCGTTTTCGTTTGTCATTTTTGTTACACAACGAAACGAAAATGAAAAATTTTGAAAATTAGCTCACGAAAATGGAAACGAGCCGAAAAGGACCCCTAGACGAAAACGAAAACGACAACGAACAATTTTTCTGAGTCGTGCCCATCTCTAATTACTGGGCTTGGAAATGGGCATTTAAAAGCCAGCCAGCCAACAAGCACACAACAATTTCTGAATTGGCAGTTGTCTTTTCTTTTCTTTTTTTCCTTTTCCTTTTGGTGGTTCTTGGGGGACTTCCCCCAAAGCCTTTCAGCTCTAAAATACCACTCTATGAAGTTTCCAGAAGAAAATATAGGGTTTTTGGGAAGCCAATATGAAGTGTTTTTTTTTTCCCACTGGAAGGGTCCCTGGGGGTGGTTGCAAAAATAGTCCTGGACAACCCACACACTACACATTGCCCATTGGTGCCTTAGATATATGAACTCTGGGGCTCATTGTTTTCATTACCCCAATCTTGCACTATCATTTGCTTTGCACATATTTCCAGACAGTTAGCTATGTGCCATAAAGGGAGAATCTACCTACAGAGACCCTAATAGGTCTTCCAAGGTAAGTGAGATATGTAAGGGGTTGTTTATCAGTTCTACTTCCCTACTGATCTTCCATGGCTAAGCAGAGATCCAACTTCATGCTGCCTGTGTCCCAGTCCACTACTCTATTTATTATATCACACTGGGTACCAGACTATTCTGCTCTCCCCTAAAAATCTAATACAGTGGTACCTTGTATAAAGGAATTAATTCGTTCCAAATGAAATTATGTTAAGCAAATTTTCCTTTATACAAATTCCCATAGGAATGCATTGAAAGCAGAGTAATCCCATTTTTATGTTGTACGGATTTTCCCCATAGGCAATTATGTTAAGCAAATTTCCCCTATCTCTGGAATTTTTTATGTTGTACAAATTTTCTGTTATACAAGCTGTCTGTTATACAAGGTACCACTGTAAAGGTTTTACTTTGCTGTATATGGAGCTCAAAACTAGATTCAAAATATGGAACACTTTCAGGAGTAGTTAACAGTTATGCTCAGCGTTTGTCTTCTTCATTTTTACAATGAAATATATCATTTCCTTTACTTGTCAAATATTTGGCAGGTATAATCGGGAACACCTGAACATCTCTTGCTGACTGGACAGAAAACTGAAGTTACAGGTAGCCAAAACACAGCTGGGTGTCCATTTGAAAATGGGTGAGAACAAAAATGAACTGGAATAGTAAAAGGAAATAAAATAATAAGCAGCAGATGAAACAAATGAGACTTTTAATTATGGGAATGGATAAAATAGCAAAACAAAACAAACCTCTTTCAGATCCCTAGTTCATATTGCCATGTGAAGTATAAGATGAGAATGTTGGAAGCATGGGGTTATTCAGATAGTAAAATATACAACAGCCCTTGTTATATGATTTGTTAGAAGTGAACCAGTCATACAGAATCAGAACAGAATCATGGAAGATGGATGAGACCAAAGTAGCTGAAGCAATTTGGGACTAACTTCATTAATATTGCTTTTATATGCACCTTATGCGTGAACACAAAGAGAAATGATATGCTACATCAATAGCATATTAATCATGACAGTGCATTGAATCTGATGTAGTGACACTCTTTGAGGGGGAAAATTCAGAAGTAAGCCAATAACATCTAATAGCTTATAACTTTCATATCAGCAAGATTTTCTACAAGGTCCCAAGGTCCTCCATAATATTGTTGCAGAGTTTTGTATTTCTGGTAAAACTTTTTTTTTTTTTTTTGCTACAAAGACTCATAAAAGTGAATAGCTATAAGTTGCCTACAGCCCACCCCTTTCTCATTAACTGGCATTCAAAGTGTCAATAACTCATTATGGGATGGGCACCAAACAGAAAAAAGTGCTGATTCATTGGTTTGTTACTAGAGATGGGCACGACCAGGAATTTTTTCCCCGAGTTATTGTTTTTCAGGACAGGTCCGTTTCGGCTCGTTTCTGTTTTTCATGAAATTTTTCAAAAATTTGTTGTTTTGTGGTGTTGTTTTTGTCTGTTGTTATACTGGTTTTGGGGGGGTAGTGGGCTCCTGGAGGCACCTCTGTGGGGTGGGTGCCTCCTCTGGCCCGCTATAAAGGGAAAGCGGGCTCCTGGAGGCACCTCTTTTTTGGGGGGGGTGCCTCCTCTCCTCACCTGCTAGGAAGGGAAAGCAGGCTCCTAGAGACCCCTCATGGCATGGGGGTCTCTTCTCCTCACCTGCTGCAAAAGGGCATGCATAGCCATATGGATATGCATACCAAGTTGCACGCAGAGACACAGCAGACTGGCAGAGGCACCCCTCTTTTTGGGGTGCCTTCCCTGCATCAGTCAGGCCTCGGGGGCATGGTTTTGCATGGCACACATGCTGCCGAGCCAAGCCTGCAGGAGTCACCCAGAGCCACAAGTGGCGGACTGGCAGACTCTCTGCACCCGCTGTGTCTCACTAAGAAGGGAATTGTACTTGCGTGTAGTGCAATGCAAGTACAGATCTGGCTTAGGCAACAGGGTTAGCGCAAGGGCTAGGGTTAGGCTAGTTATGGGTGAGGTTAGGGTGAGTATTGGGGTGCACCTCTGGGTGCCTCTCTGACCCACTTAGAAGGACAGTGTACTGGCGTATGGGTTAGGCTTAGGCTTAGGGTTAGGGTTCGGGCTACAGTTAGTGGGCTTTTTATGCCCGACTGGCACATCCCAGAAGTCTCTGTGGTCAACCTGGCCAAGTGGCCATGCGATTGGTGGAATGGCTCCAAAAATTTGCATGGTCACCCCCATGGCCAGCCCATCATTGCGCAGGTGTAAAAAAATAAAATAAAATAAAATAAAATAAAATCAATGGAGAGAGGACAGAGGAGACATTTTGTTGCAAGAAAAACCCACTGCTACTGTAAAAATTCTGGCAGTTTTAAAATAGCAATTTCCGCATGTTTCTGTGGTGCTTTGGTGTGTTTTTGGACCACGATGATACGATTTGAAAAAAAAGATTGCGGTCGCTGCCCCATTTTCGATCCCCCGCCCGCACCACATGGCATGGCGAAACGAGAGCAGCCCAGGAGGACAGGAGAGGGGGGGAGGCCGGGGACACCTCCCCAGAAACTACCCCTCTGGTATAGGTGCCCTGCCCTGAACCCTCACTCAGGCAGGCATATTTCCGCCTGCTTTTTGGGCCGGGAAT
>JAHTLZ010000016.1:45098682-45126024 GCA_023846285.1 Phrynocephalus versicolor | reverse complement strand
AAAAAAGATTGCGGTCGCTGCCCCATTTTCGATCCCCCGCCCGCACCGCATGGCATGGCGAAATGAGAGCAGCCCAGGAGGACAGGAGAGGGGGGGAGGCCGGGGACCCTCCCCAGAAACCACCCCTCTGGTATAGGTGCCCTGCCCTGAGCCCTCACTCAGGCAGGCATATTTCCGCCTGCTTTTTGGGCCGGGAATCAGGGGTTTTAAAACTTTTTTTCTGTGCCGCTTGAATTGCGGCGGCCAGCGACGAGTCTGGTGCTTGTTGCGAGCGACTACGACGAGGACAGGAGCAGCCCAGGACAGGAGAGGGGGGTCAACCACCCCTCTGGTAGGCTTTTTGGCCGGGAATCGGTTTTTTTTTCTTTTTTTTTCTTTTTTTCTGTGCCGCTTGGCATCGCGGGATCGCCGCGATGCCAGGAACGACAACGACAAATCAGACCCAATTATTCTTTAGTCGGTTCGAGTTTGGAAACGAGTAACGGAAATGGAAATGAGAATTTCGTCAAGTCGTGCCCATCTCTATTTGTTACATAACAAAATGAAACGAAACAAAGAAGCAGCATTTTGTTACAAACAAACAAAAATTGGCAGGTTGTTTTTTTTTTTTCCATTCAAAAGGAACCGTTGCATTCTGCTTGTAAGCACTGCCATCTCCCAGCTGGGATGCAGTGAAGAATCCCCCAGCAGGGGGTTGAAAGGGGAGTGCTGACATCAGCGTTCCCCTCTCAGCCCACTGCTGGGGGATTCTCCACTACCTCCCAGCTGGGAAGTGGCAGCGGGCAGAGAGTCCAAGGAGGACTCGCGCCACGGCACCCGCCTCTGTTGCTGCCTCCCTGAGGCAGGCAAAGGAGTGAACTAGGAGGTGAGTCCTCCTCCATTACTGTTCTCCACTGCCGCTGCCCTTTTAAACAGGGTCCAGCCTAGCTGGAGCGGCAGTGGAGAAGAGTATTGGAGGAGGACTCACTGGGAGGCGATAGGGAATCCCCTGGCAGGGGGCTGAGAGGGGAGCGCTGACATCAGTGCTACCCTCTCAGCCCGCTGCCAGGAATTCCCTTACCTCATTTCATTTTGTTATTCAAAAGTAATTTTTTTTGAAAATTTTCATTATTTATGATACAAAGCGAAACGCAGGGGGGATGAAATGAAATGAAACACAACTCAATTTTTCCATTTCATGCCCATCCCTAGTCTCCACTGACACATCCTTCTACTTGATGTGCCCTTCATAGCTGACCTTATGGGTCTTAGTGTTCTTTTGATTTCTTGGCAGTCTATTTGTATTTATGATAAGGATTTAAGAGTTTCATTCAATTCATTCATATTAATGTACTGTAGCTCTTCTATTGTTGTGCTTTTCTGTCTTAATATTCAACTACATTTGCGCTACTTCATTTTCTTCTTTCACCATCACCAGGAATCATTTCAAGTCATTGTTGCTTCCTACTGGTAAGGTAGTGGCTTCTGCATATCTTAAATTACTTCAGTCCCACCAATTTCCCTTCCTCCTTCCTCTGTATCAAATCCACCTTTTCATATCATGTATGTTTTGCAAGCAGATTGAAATGAGATCTAGATAAAATGATCCTTGTCTGACACCTTTGTTTGTACAAATCCATTCCATTTCACCATGTTCTGCCTCAACACTAGTTTCTTGCTCCCAAAAAATCTACAGTTCTATATTTCTATCCGTAGGTCAACACTAGAAAATCTATATTAAGTGCAGAAGCCTGAAAATGCAGTCCATGTTGATATACTGGCCCAGATAGTCTTTTCCACCCAAATGATGCAGGTTATATAGTGTTTTACATGAAGGACAAACCATTTTTCACCATACCACTCCATAAATAATATAGGAGTGCTCACTTCTGAGCACAAAATCAGAAATTATAATTTTAGTCATGCTGTATCAATCCATGTTTATGAGATTTCACAGTGAAACTACAGTGTTATTTTTGATTTAGCTCTGTGCTCATTCCAAATTCCCACTGTGCTCCTTACTGCATTCTATTTAACATCTGTAGAATGTTTAACATCTGCAACCTGTTAAACAAAACCCCTTCCTAAATTCTGTTTCACACAATTATGCCTACCCCATGCGCAGATATTGTTAGCACAGATAATTTATAATGTATGTGCATTCATTTGTGCAATAAACAAAAAAAAGAAGCAGATGTGTCCACTACTGACAGTGCAGAGGAGGATGAGCAAAAGTTAGTCTTCAAAATTTATTGTCCACAGCGAGAAATGATGAAGCCTGAGTTGAACTGCCTTTATTGTATAATAATCAGGCTGTTTTGTTAAGACAATAAGAGACAGCAATATTCCAACTGTAAGTGAAGATTTTAAAGGAAAGCATTAGAGCAGGCATGTGCAAATTCAGGCCCAGGGCCCAAAATGCAGCCCGTTTTCAAATTTCGAGTGGCCCACAGCATCTTCTCCTTGCTGCTCAGCCTGTCATGCATCCCCGCCAGCTGGCCCCTCCCCATACTGGACGGAGACGTCAGCTTGCAGTTTTATGGTTTGCCTCTCCATCCATCTCTGTCCTCCCAGCCACCTGCCCAGCCTATCCACCCAGCTCCGTTGCTGAGCATCTTCCCCGCCTCCTTGCAAATCCTAGAGGCTTGTCCAAAGTCTGGCTCAGGGGCCAAATGCAGCTGAATGGTTGCCCCCCCCCCCACATTTTCACTTCACCAAATCTGGCCCTTCTTGCAAAACGTTTGGACACCCTTGCATTAGAGGATGCCTTGACCATTTCTTTATTGATAACAAAATTCCGTGGAAAGGGAATTTCCTTGCCTCTTCTTGTGGGCAGCTATAGGCCTCCAGATAATGTTGGCCTGCAACTCCCACCATACCTTGTAAGCATGGACAATTGTGACACTTGAGGACAGCATTCTCTTTGGTGACATATTGTCATAATGTCATATTGAAGAGGGAACAGGTTTGTTTTCCATGGCTTCAGAGACTAGAACTCGCGGCAATTGTTTCAAACTACAGGAAAAGAGATTCCATTTGAACATTACGATTTCATGACAGTTAGAGCTGTTCGGCAGTGGAATATGCTGCCACAAAGGGTGGTGGAGTCTCCTTCCTTGGAGGTTTTTAAGCAGAGGATGGATGGCCATCTGTCGGAAATATTGTGAAAGGGTTCCTGCATGGCAGGGGGTTGGACTAGATGGCCCTTGAGGTCTCCTCCAACTCTATGATTCTATGATTCTATGATTCTATGATTCTGTGACAATCCTGTGACATATGCAGTGGATTGTGACAGTGGAAAGGATGGTGTAGAAACCCTCTCCTCTTTGCACAGTGTATTCCCCTAAGTGATGCAGTGCTATTTGAGATATAAGGAAATATCATTGCTATGTTGTCGTTGTTTTGACTTGTATACTGCGCCATAGTGCTAAAGTACTCACTGAGTGGTTTGCAACATAATTATGGGGGGATGACACTTTGTCCCCCAGCAAGCTAGATAGTCATTTTCCTGGCTTTGAAAGGATGCAAGAGTGAGTCATCCTTGAACTGTTCACCTTAATCTGTTGGG
This sequence comes from Phrynocephalus versicolor, assembly GCA_023846285.1. Taxonomy (NCBI): domain Eukaryota; kingdom Metazoa; phylum Chordata; class Lepidosauria; order Squamata; family Agamidae; genus Phrynocephalus; species Phrynocephalus versicolor. Next base: position 45,122,477 of record JAHTLZ010000016.1, on the reverse strand, counting down.
ATTGAACACAGGTCATGAGCAGAGGTTTGGCTGCAATTTAGCCACTATACCATGGAACTATTTTTTAAAAATGTTTTTTGCTGTAGCATTGTATCATTAAGTTAAATTTTTTTAAAAAAACACCCTGGAAATGGCTGCTGGCTGTGAAATGACAGACACAACAAAGGCAGGGAAATATGCAGAGGTGTCCATATTCAAAAGAAGGAGAAATTGGAATGACCTGCAGTGCTGTCCAGATCCTTCTCGCAGGATAAGAAATGCCCCTTTTTGATCAGGAGTGGGTGATCTCAATAGGCCTGGAAGCAAAATTCTTGTAACCAGACCATAATATGGGTTTTATTAGGTCTGGAAATGGCCATTTAAAAACAAGCAAGCAAGAAGTATCTAAATAGACAGTTCCAGTTTCTAGTTTTACTTCTTTTTTGTAGTTTTTTGGGACCTTTCCCAAAACCTTTCAATTGAAAACAATGTCTCGGGGGGGGGGGGGGGCCCCAGAAGAAAATATGGGGGTGGTGGATGGTAGTCAAAAAGAGGTGGGCAATGTTGAATGGGGAGCACCTCTGGGGTGGTGTGAATCGTTTGGGAAAAATGGCCCTTTGAGCCATGTGCAACCATGTGCTCATCTGCAGCTAAAATGGATTAAATCTAGGGTCCAGGATTCTATCCTACAAACCATGAGCCATCACTGTGCTTACCCACTTGCCCCCACACTAGATATGTGCCTGACTTATACAGACCCTTAAAAGGCTTTCAAAGTGAGGTATTAAGGAGTGATTTTACCATTTCCCCTCCCCCAGTATGTTTCCTTGGCTGAGTGGTCATTTGAAGCAGTCCCTCACTCTATCCATTGCATCACACTATGGTGCCAGTGCATTTTAAGCATATTTTGCATAACACAGTTTGTCAGGCATGCCAGTCTATTGGAATTAATTGTATAGTCACAAATTCCTGTCCTCCTCACCCTTTCTCTGTTCCTCCATCGGGTTACTTTTCCCTCCCATCCAATGAAGAGCCGTGTATCGTTTTTATGGAAGCATTACTCTTTCAAACAGATTGTTTACTTAATTACATGCTATATCTCATCCTTCCTTCAAGATGCTCAGGAAGACACACAGGGATCCCTGCCTTCAGGGAAGGTGTCCTGACACTTTCCAGAGGCAACCCTACATACAGTGCATTACAGTAATCCAGCTGGGATGTAACAAAGGCATGTGTCACCATGGCCAGAGCAGGCCTCTCCAGGAATCAGAGAAACTGGCACACTAGTTTTAACTGTGCAAAGACACTCTTGGCCAAACCTAGTCTGGCATTCTAACCACTGCACAAAAAGGACCAAGACTTTCAGCAGATCATTCATAGAATCATAGAATCTTAGAGTTGGAAGAGACCACAAAGGCCATCTAGTCTAACTCCCTGTCATGCAGGAACCCCCATCACAGGACTCTTGACTGATGGCCATCCAGCCTCTGCTCAAAAACCTCCAAAGAAGGAGACTCCACCACCATCCGTGGCAGCATATTCCATTGCCAAACAGCTCTAACTGTCATGAAATTCAGATCTGTTTCTAAAACGAGATATTCTCTTTCAGGCAGGGTTATTTTAAAACTAATCTGGATTTTTTTCTTTTTTCTTTTGGCTCCCTCTCAAGTATCATTGCTGGCTCTCTGCATTTTAGCAATTTAATGGATTTCTAATGAATCAGCTGATCTATTAGTTTTGATAATATTTATAGTTCTGAATGGTTGTGATAGTCAACTGACTGAAGGACATTAGACAGCCGAGCAGTGTATACATCTAATAAATGAATAACTGGCAGGATCTTGCCTGCAAGAATCTCAGCTGAGTTCTGTACAAAACTGAATGCACAAGAGGATGAAGAGTGCATGTCTGTTTTTGCACATTTGCAAACTGTGTCTGTTGTTTTGCCTTGGTATCAGATCATCGTAAAATGGAATGTTATGCTGAAAAGCCATGAAAATGCTCTGGATTTCCTTCTCCTGCGCCCCCCCACCCCGAAAACTCTATGATCCCAGTTTGTAATCAGAGCTGTATTACATGGTAGGGCATTTTGCCACACACGACACCCTCACACCAGGAAATAAAGTCTTTGATTCAGCCAACTGAGGAAAGAGTTGCTCAGTCTGTTTTTTGAAGCAGTAATTACTGCTAAAACCACCATCATTGAACAAATTTCATTTAAACGCTTCTTTGTTCAGCCTTAAAACAAAGATCCATAATCTGGATTTAAAGCAATTGTGCACGTAGAGAGCAACTCTATCTCTTTATAAGATTTACTGGGGATTAGAGGACATGCCCATAGTTTTCATCTCATATGAAGTGAAGATTTCTGGATAATCCAGAAGCATTGTTTTCAGGAAACAGTACTAAGAACAACAGCGACAAACTGTTTCAAAGAAACAGAGACATTTTGTTATGGGCTCTGCATATGCGGAAGACCATTCAGTACACTCTGGTACTTCTTTCTGAGAAATAGCTGGTTGCTTAGAATTGCAGTCTTACTGGACAACCAGAAAAATTCTCTAGCTGTAAAGGGTGAAGAACTGGCAAAAGCTCCCTTACCTGCAGAAATCCAATTCTACAAGCTAATCTCATGGATTTTCCAGTAGAGGGATCTACCCACTGAATTGTGTAGTGGATAATAATGTTTAATTATGTGTCACCAAGTATGTTCCTTCTTATGAAAAGCCCTTCCAGGGTTTTCAAGGTATAAAGTACTCAGAGATATGCCGCCGCCGCCGCCGCCACCACCACCACCACCACAACCAAGTAAGTAAGAAAGAAAATAAATCAGTAGGGGAAGAGCGTATTTCCCGACGATTAGATCTGGCCTGTCCCACCTGATCCTCTATGGCCCTCTTGCTCCAGGTCGCCACCCCGAACGAGGCCCGCAAGGTGACCACTTGCAAACGGGCCTTCTCAGTGGCTGGCCCCACAATTTGGATATTCTTTGCCGAGCGAGATACGGCAGGCATCTTCGTTGGCGTCCTTTAGAAAAGCACTGAAGACCTGGCTATTTAGGGACGCCTTCGGTAATTGCTAGGGGAGTACTGGTGTTTTGTTTTGTTTTCCCCTGCCTCTTGCCAATATTGTTTTGTTTGTTATGGATGCTATTGTTTTTATTTTTGTGTAAACCGCCCAGAGTTCCTGCAGGGAAATGGGTGCGGTATACAAGTATGAAAATAAATAAATAAATATAAATAAGGGGGGAAGTTGAGGTAAGAGCTGAGTTTTGCTAGCTCTTCAGCCCAGAAACACAGCCACTATGGTGGAATAAAGTTAAGGCAGAATAAGGTTAGTTTTATATAAGTTGCTGCATGTCTCCCTTAAGAGGGCATGAATTCAGCACTATTGAGGTGACTTTGGCAGTTACTTTACATCCTATCTCGTTCCACAATTACGTTCGTTCCATGACAGCGTTGTTCACAGTCACGTGGTTTTGTCCCTGTTCAGTCCCTGTTTTCTTTAACCAAGGGCATGATTACTTGTATTGTGACAATCGTTACTTCATGTCCTTGTTTCATGACAACTACTGGATTTCCCTGGCTTTGTTTAGCATTTTTTTTTGTTCAGGCTTCTGTTTTTCGATATTTCGAATCCCTGCTGTGGGCGCGTGGACTGCCTCGGGAAGCCTGGTAGGAGAACCTGGGTGAGCCCTCACCACTTGCCGCGGGCAAGCGGTGGCAGAGGTGGTGGCGTGGGTGGTGGGTGAGACACCCTTGCCCTGAACTCAGCAGTCTGCGGGCTGGCTGGCGAGCAGGCAAGGAGAGCTCAGCCCCGCCTCTGGGACCCGAGGAGGATGGACCTATGCCTGACAGTGGCTCTCTGCCTGTCCCTTTAATAGCTGCCAGCTCCTGCAGGGACAGGCTAACAGCTGAGACTGGCCTGGCACAGGAGTTCCAGTCGGCTTTCTTGGTTGGAGTATTGCTAGAGCGAAAGGGGGGAACAGCCATCGCCGTTACTTCATGTCCCTTGTCTCGGAACAGGAACTGGGGACAAAGCGTGATAAAAGAATTCCCCAGCCCAGGGGCAGGTACGGCTTGTCACACTCTGTTCCCGGTTCAGAGGGCATAGTCGAGACGAGTTTCCGCTGTCATGCTATGGACAGAAGTAAGTGGGACAGCAAAGAGGGATGAAAGGGACGTGAAGTAACGGCCCTAGTGTCAGTGCAGCTATTCTGCAGTCTTCTTGAGTAAACAGGACTGCGCTTTGTGTGAGGTAAAAAATACAGAAGTTGGAAAACCATACATTCATGGTAAAATCCCTTAAAGTACTAGTTAATTTGGAAAAGCAAAGTGCTCTTTGTGTCTGTCCATCCACCTGTGCATGTGAGAGAAAAAGAGCAAAAAAGTGTATCACTTTCCTCCAGCTTCAACTCCAAATTAATCCATTATTGATCACTTGGCGGTTAGTCACAGGAGAGAAGCAAAATGCTAACTAATCATATTTCACTTGAAAATCAATGGCACAATGTTATAAAAGCCAGGGAGAACACTTCATGGAAATCGGTCTCTTTTATGCATATATTTTATGCATAAGATTCTGGAGTCAGGAGGATGATATACTACTGTGATCGTTGCCTCCTTTCTCAGTGAGATTTTAAATAATAACCTCTCCAATCTCCTACTGTAATATGTGTATAAACGCTGCCCTCTATATGTGCAAGTCAGAGTGCATGATGGATAAGCTTATGATGCAAAGTCGTTTGGGGGGACTACAGAAGGCAAGAGGAATGGAGAGTATGGATGGCCACAAAACAGGAAGATAGTGCTTTGTTTCATTTTGTTTTGTTTCTAAAGTAATTTCATTTCATTTTGGTGCGAAATGAATTTGTAATTAGGTTCACTACAAAATGAAATTATAGCCTACCCCATAAAATTTGGAAAGGTTTGGGGTTCAGGGAACTGAGTTATGAAGCTCCAAAGGGGGTGTCCCTAGGAAAAAAACCTAATTGGAATTGGAAGCTGATCAGGTGAGTGATAGCGCTGCTGCTTCCCATATGATTCCAGTTAGAAGGGTTTTTTCCCACTGGGGCACCCCTTTTGGACCTTCATAGCTCAGCTCCCTGAACCCCAAACCTTTCCAAATTTTATGGGGTAGTCTAGAATCACTTGCAGAAGGTTCCTCTGCCATTGGCATAGTTGGGATCAGTAATTTTCCATTGCATATTAAAAAAAAAAAACGCATGCAATTGAAAATTACTGATCCCAGGCATGCAAATGGCAGGGGTACCACCTGTAAGTGATTCTACCCTACCCCCTGAAATCTGGAAAAGTTTTGGGTGCAGGGAGCTCAGCGACGAAGCTCCAAAGGGGGTGCCCCCTTCTAATTAGCTTGCTTCTATCTGAATTCAGAAGTCACAAGCCAAGTGCCTGCCGCAGTACTTGGGAAAGAGTGCTGACTCGGAGCTTATGCTGTCAGCTATTTAAGAGTTGACTTAATTGCCACCAGCTTAACTATTAACTCCTAAATAGATGACATGCACCTCATACCTCCCTGATAATGTAACTTACCCTCCCTCTCATCACTTCAAATGATCAAACAGCAAGATGTTTAAAAAACAAACATGGGGAGAATGGAAGAGAGGGAAGAAAAAAAAAAGAAAAGCTGGAAAGAAGGACAGGTTCAATCTTGACAGTCAGTAATCATTCTCAATGCTGTAGAAATGATGGAAATATAATGTTCTGCTGCACTTCGGAAGGCTTTCCCCCCTCCCCCTCCCCCTTCCTTTGCCCCCCTCTCTTTCTGTCTAATATAAATATATATAGGAATTATGTGAAAATGATATGTAGCAGACTTTTTAAACCAGCTCCCTCCTCTTCTCTCTCCCTCTTTCTTTTCTTCTTGTGGTTAAACTGTTCTGGAGGTAGCTCTAAAAACACACCCGACAACATGAAACTGCCTATTTGTGCTGTAGTTGTCTTCAATTTTTGTTGTTGTTGTTGCTAATGCTAATTTTATTTATTTATTTATTTATTTATTTTTATATTTATATCCCGCTTATCTCCAACAAGGACTCTAAGCGGCTAACAACAAATCATAATACAACAAGAACAAATACAAGAATAGCGAGTTAAAACGAACAGTATAATATCCTCGCAAATCCTAAAATCGTAAAAACCTAAGGCCTCCAAACGCGTCCCAGCACGTCAGAGACGTGAGTCCTAACAAATAAATTGGAGACACCAATGGGCATAATAATAACAATAGTAACAGCGATGGCGGGAAAAAAAAATAAGTTTCGCCAAAGGCCTCTCGAAATAAAAAGGTCTTTAAAGCTTTTCGAAAGGCCTGCAGGGACTCTGCAGAGCGCACTTCGCTGGGGATGGCGTTCCATATGGATGGGGCTGCCACAGAGAAGGCCCGGTTTCGGGTAACCATCTTCCGGGCCTCTCGAGGGGTGGCAACCCGAAGCGAGTGCGCTCGCACCTGCCGAACAGGACGGACCAAGGTGGATCGCTGGACGATACGCTCCCTAGCTTTGGGATTCCCATTTTGCTTATTTTTTAAAAAATACTTCCGACTTTTTATATGTCTCTCTACCTTTTTTTAAGGGGAAGAGGAAAAGAGGGGGCCCTCCCCCCCCTCTCCTTTAGGTAAGCATGTGCACAGTGGAAGAAGTTGTAAAAAGCATCATTCCCTCGGGTTTGGTTCTTTTAATTTTATTTCCCCTTTAGATTTACTGGGAAAACAAAAAGAGAATGTATACTATGTGAATTGCTTTATGGGGGAGGGGAAATGAATGCTATTATATTTTGTCCTTCTTTCTTCATTTTCTTCTATTGTCAAAGCTGGAAGCAGTGGAAGAAAGAGTTACTTACGATAAAGTTTACAACCAGTTTTCTCCACTGTGGCACTCTTCTTTCTTCTGTTTCCATTCCATCTGGTAGAGAACTTAAATAAACAACACAAACCTCTGCCCACTCTTCAGCAAAACACAGCAAGCCAAGCAAGGTTTTGGAGAGTCCCCAGTTTGGTGAAAATGTACCTGAAGTGTGTGTGTGTGTGGGGGGGGGGAACAGCCACCCCACTTGCAGTGTTGGGGGAAGCATGTTTCAAACAGACAGAGCCATGACAGCGCATCTCTGTCCCTTTGAAACCCGCTCTCCTCGTCATTGCGCCCTATGTGTTCTGCTTCTGCGTTTCTGCTTGTGCAGTGGCAGAGGGAACACGTTTCAAATGGACAGAGATGAGCTGTCATGGCTCTCTCCATTTGAAACAAGCTCCCCCTGCTACCACCAGGGGCTCCTCCTCCTCCTCCTCTTCACCCCAGTATTGGCACAGAGACCCGGGCAAAGAGGAGGTGGCTGCCTCCTGAATCAAGGGCAGCTGAAGGTTGCTCTCCACAACCCCCCTGGAGAGCCAATTTTGACTGGTTTGACCTGTCAAAGTCCGGTGCTTGGTGGGGCTTCAGGGGAGCAGCCTTCAGCGGCCCTTGATTGAGAGGGGTTGGGACAGCCTTCCCATAGGAATGCATTGAGAATCTATTAATCCGTTCCCTCCAGAATGGATTAATTGATTTTCAATGCATTCCCATAGGAAACTGCTGATCGATTTATGAGCTAACCGACTTAAGAGCATGTGTTTGGAATGGATTAATCTTTTAAGTCAGGGTTCCACTGTATATAAAACATTAAAGCAAGTGGCATTAAAGACATATCAAAAAAGTTCTCAAGTATCAAAATAATTTATTTATTTTTCGTGGTGAACCTCTGAGGATGTTGCACAACCAGTGGACAGCTAGAGCTCAAAGGCTAAATTGCTACCACCTTTTTGTAACCTTTTAGGTTCTTGTTAGGCAGTTTTTGTGAGTACTAGAAATCTTTCTTTTACTTCACACGCTCCTGGTTATCTAGGCAAATCCATGTGCACGTAGCCTGCTCAATGCCCCCCCCCAGTGCCTCTCAATTTTGCTTCAACAACATAAGGGAAATATGACTTGGGCATAAGCTTTTGTGACTCCTTCACTGTAATCATTGTCAAACTGTACATGAATAATGAGTCGCAGAATGTTAGATTAAAGCAATGTTAGAAGAAATGAAGCCTTGAGGATTGGAAGGAGGGTTATCTTTTTGTCCTTGATGAAATCGATTGAGAAAGATGGGGCTGAAGGATAATATAAACTGAAATAGCTAAATTGGGCAGGTTGTGATTATTTAAATGATTTAGATAAGAAAGGGAGTTATTACTGTCGAAGTTGCTTGGAAATAGTGGTGTTTCTTTTTTTCGGGGGCGGGGGGTCCATGCCATGCTAAAATAGTGAGGAAGGGCATTGTTCTGACCCATTGATGCAGAATATTAATTGGAGCCAGAGATATAAATCCTTGCTTCTGTCATTCTTTCACATTAAGATGAGGAACCATTAAAAATTCTCCTCACTTTGGAAAAGGGAAAGATATTTGGCAGTACTCTCCAAAATGGGTTTCTGGAGACTGAACAAAATGGGGGAAATAACACAATCAGTACAAAGTGCCTAAAAGAGCAATGGATGCCAGAGGGGTAAACTAGGATAGAGTGAGAAATAGTTACATAAGGCATCAACATGTAGAGGGCACAAAGTTTGCTGATCAAATGTCTTATAAACACTAAAATAGGGAAAGATAAAATAAGTTTGTGAGGACCCGAATTTATCATGAATGACCTATGTAAAAAATAGTCATATACTGTAAACGCACAGTCCTTATAATGCATTTTGTATCTAGCAAAACTCATGATGTCAGATTGTTTTTCTTTCTGCTTAAAAGCAGAAGTGGTGTTATGGGGCATTATGCGGTAAACAAAAGCCTGCTAAATAACAACAATGTATGTTTGAATATGATGGCCATTGCTTGCTGGCAGAGTTAAGTAGAGAAAGATTAGAATTAGAGATGGGCACGACTCAGAAAAAATTTTCATTTTCGTTTTCATTTTCGTCTAGGGGTCCGTTTCGTTTCCGTTTTTGTGAGCTAATTTTCAAAATTTTTCATTTTTGTTTCGTTACGTAATGAAAATGAAAAATGAAAATGAAAACAAATTTTTTTTCGTTTCTTCCCATTGATAGGGACGAGTGAGCACGTATCAAAATCAAAATATATTATAAGTAGACCCAAATGAGCTCACAGGGTATAAGGTCAAATTGACCCAGCAAACTTGGCACCACAGCTGGGTCTTGGCACAATATCTCACACCCGTGGGCGTCAATCTCTTACAGAGATTGGAGTACAGGAGACAAGATGGCACCATCATCTAGGATTGTTGACATTACCTCATGGCACCAAAAGCGTCAGAATAACATATGGCAGTTAGCCAGTAATAGGGAACCAACTTGAAATCAAACAAAATAGGATAAAGTCATTCTAGTGTTTGTAGCCAGATGGCCATAGACCAATATAAACAAGCACGTGTATGTGTACTAAAATACGTCAACACACCATGCAAAAGAGTATAAAAGACCACGGAAACCATCACTCCTTGGTCCAGAACAGCAAGGCCGTCTGGCCATGCTGCGCTTGGATCCTAAGCTAACCCATTCTCTGTATTGTCCAGTCCAGGAGGCAGCAGAGCCTCTGGCCATGCTGCGCTCGGACCTTAAGCTAACACATTTTCTGTACTGTCTATGTCCTGTGCTGTATTTCTACCTGTCTCTAATAAACCTTTTGCTATAACTAACTAAGCGTGGCAATTTTGATGGACCACCAATGATGCATTGTCAATTTATATCGGTGCATTGGCAACTCACGAAGAAAACAACAAACACCTAATTTTTTTTAGATAAATTTATTCTTATCACCATTTAGCTCCATTAAGTGCTTTTCCAGTAACGAAAAACGAAAAACGGCTCAAAATTAGTTGTTTCGTTTCCGTTCCCGTTCCATTTTTGAACCGTTTTTCGTTTCTCGTTTCGTTACATAAAGAAAACGAAAAATGAAAACAGAAACGAAAATTTCACTAAGTTGTGCCCGTCTCTAATTAGAATATACAAATAAATGGAGATTTCTCACACTAGGAACCAGTGAGAGTTGTCAAATCAAGTAGAGCTGGAAGACCACCTTATCCAAGGGCACTGATAAGAAAGCAGCTCTGGGGAGTTAAGAAATGGATTTCACGCAGACTGAAAAATGAGCATGGGTGACATCATAGAATCATAGAATCATAGAGTTGGAAGAGACGTCAAGGGCCATCTAGTCCAACCCCCTGCCATACAAGAACCCCTATCACAGTGCTCCTGACAGATGGCCATCCAGCTTCTGCTTAAAAAACCCCAAAGAAGGAGACTCCACCACCCTCCGTGGCAGCATATTCCACTGCCGAACAGCTATAACGGTCATGAAATTCTTCCTAATGTTTAAATTGAATCTCTTTTCCTGTAGTTTGAGACCATTGCCCCGCGTCCTAGTCTCTGAAGCCATGGAAAATAAACCAGTCCCTTTTTCAATGTGACATCCTTTCAAATATTTAAACACAGCTATTGTATCCCTTCTCAGTCTTCGTTTTATAAGGCTAAAAATTCCAAGCTCCCTAAGCCACTCCCTGTAAGACATTTCTTCCAAACCCTCAATCATCTTTGGTCACCCTTCTCTGGACCCATTCAAGATTGTCAACATCCTTTTAAAATTGAGGCACACAGAACTGAACACTGTACTCCAGGTGGGGTCTGACCAGAGCAGAATAGAGTGGTACTATCCCTTCCCTTGATCTAGACACTCTGGTTTTGTTGACGCAACCAACAATCGCATTGGCTTTTTGGCCGCTGTGTCACACTGCTGACTCATGTTCAATTTGTGATCTACCAAGACTCCCAGATCTCTTTCACAGGTACTATTTTCCAGCCAGGAGTCTCCCATCCTATATCTGTAAACACTTTTATAAACATTTATATATACTTTAATTTATAAACACTTTTATAAACATTTATATACACTTATTTACTTTATGTATTTTTATTATTTATGATTTTAATATTCTGAGCTCCTGCCTTGGACTGCATTTGAAATATTCATATTCACATTGTTCTTTTTTAAAACACTTTTAAAGAGTTTTTACTCATAACAGACATATTCCTGTAATTTTACAAGTTGCAAGAGTGGTTTTAAGATATGTGCATGCAGCTCAGCATAACTGTAAAATGATTGGCTATTAAATCACCTGTGAAAAAATGCTTTTTGTACCTGGAAGCATAGTAGAGAAATAAAGCATGCAAAAAATCAAAGATATTTGGAATTCTTCCAACAAAGGAAATCCTCACAACAAGCTGCTCAAATGAATTTTGAAATGCTTGGAAATGATTGTCTGATTTCATTCTGGTATTAACTTTTCACTGGGGTATTGCCAGCTATCATGAACCTAGAAAATGTTTCTCAACTTCAGTCAAAAAAATGGTTTCCATGATTTGCCCTGTAAGTCTGCCTTTAGTTTGGCTTTTAAGGGAGATTGTACAGAGCACTTCCAATTGGGGTATGACATAATGATGGAAGGGAGTGAATTAGGGATGGGCACTAAATGGGAAAATAGTGTTTCAATTCATCCCCCTGCATTTTTGTTTTGTTTCATTACAAAACAAAATTTAAAGTAGTTTCATTGTAAAATGAGACAAAATGAAACAAAATGTGATTTTAGGTCAGTCCCAAAACTTTGGAAAGGTTGTGTAAATCATCCAAAGGGGGTGCCCCTAGGAAAAATGCATTCTAATTGGAATCGGAAGCTGATCAGGGGAGCGATAGCACTGCAGCGGCTTCCCATTGATTCCATTGATTCCACTTAGACTTTAATTACTCAGAACCCTGACCCCCAAATCTTTCCACCTTTCGGAGGGGGGTTATCTAAAATTGCTTGAGGAAGGTACCCCTGATACTTTGGTGCTGAGCTGCCCAAACATGGCTAGGATCAGTATTTTCGTATTAAAGATGGGCACAAAATGTTTTCTATTATTTCATTATTCGTTATTCATTTCATTATGTAACACAACAAATAACGAACCACACCCTCAAAGAAAAAGAAAATGAAACGAAATGGAAATGTTCATTCCGTTCCATTTTGTTTTTCTGCGGGGAAACCAGGGAATTTAGAAATATTTCTCTTGCTGCCCCAAACACCAGTCAGCTGTAGTGTACACTTTGGGAGGCAAAAAAAAAGTCTTAAAACTCCTCCCTTTCACCCACCACATGGGGTGGGGGGAAATGAGAGATTCTAAAAACATTATTTTTCTTTTCTTTTTTGCTGCCTCATCAGGTTTGGGGTGGCAAAAAAGTTTAAACCCCCATCAGGAGGGGTTTAAACATGAGTTTTTTGGCTTGGTTTTTTTGCTGCCCCAAAACCGAGCTACAACTGATTGGCTCCTGGGCTGGTAAGAAAGAAAGAAGGAAAATGTTTAAAAATCCCTCCTTTTCTCCCACCCCATTAGGTGGTGGGAAAGCAGGGGTTTTTTAAAAATTTTTGCCACCCCAAGCCCAAGTTACACCTGATTGGTATTTGGGGTGGCAAAAAATGAAAGAAAATATATTTAAAATCCCTCTTTCCCCCCCACCCCATCAGGTGAATCACTACTAACAGGAAGGACTGGAACCACTTTAATGAAGTGCCCCCAATTCCCATTCTGGAGATATGAGTCAGGAGGACGCTGTGGTCTATAGTGTCAAAAGCAGCTGAGAGGTCTAGTAAAACCAAAAGGGACACAGATCCCCTATCCATTTCCCTGTGTAAATCATCTACCTAAGCAACCAGTGCTGTCTCTGTCCCATAGCTAGGCCTGGAGCCAAACTGAAATGGATCCACATCCAGGTAGTTTATCTCATCCAGAAACCTCTGGAGCTGTGAGGCCACAACCTGCTCTAGGACTTTTCCCCAAGAATGGGATACTCGATACTGGACGGTAATTGTTCAGTATAGTTGGATCTAAGGAAGGCTTTTTAACAGAGGTTTTACTATTGCCTTACTCTCTCCCTCACTCACACACACCTCCCACTTATTTCACTCTTTCCTTACAAGTCAAATTGAGTGCAGGCAGCCTACATTAAATACAGAATTCAGTGAGTTTTCTTTACATCTTTGCTGAATGCCTGAAAATGTAGGCAGCCTATCAGTTATAAAAACACAAAGAGCAACAGGTAAGACTAGCCATAGGGGCCAAGCAACCGAAGGAAGCAAATGTCTCCTAGAATGAGTCTCATAAGCAACTGAATATTATTTATTTATTTATTTATTTATTTTGAATATTTTTACCCCACCTTTCTCCTTGGAAAAGGACCTAAGGTGTCTTATAATGATGATGGATAATATACAGTCCAGAACATTTAAGACATAGTCAAGTTAATATGAAATGTCATTTGCTCAATAGGTGTGTCATGCTTGCTAAATGGAAAGTCATTTGTGAGTTTGAATATCCAAATTATCAGATGGCTTTTACCTAAATAGTACAAAAGGGATCATGTAACTGTAGACAGAATGATAATTCCTACATTTCTAGAAAAGGTGTGACCCTTTTAATGTTAAAGCAACCTTTTCCCCACTAATGAAATGCTCACAGTTATGGAGCTCAGGGGTGCTGCTGCCTGAGGCTTGCCTTAATTCCCAGGGGGTCCCTACACTTCAAAAGGTAGTATATGACAAGAATGTGTCCTCCTACCAATGCAGCCATCATGCTACCTAGTTCCAGAACCCTACCAGATGAAGTAATCCGAGGAGAGAACTGCTTGGTTGCAAAACTATAATTTTGGGTTGGAAAGTGGGGTTTGTGCTATATATAGATGCATCTTATACACAGAAACATACGGTACTAGGTCTGTGGAGGATGAGGAAACACGAGTTCCTGATCAGCAATGCTGTGGAACAGAAGACACATATTGACCAATTGTAGCTAGTGTGGGCGTTGCACAGCGCAGCTGCATTCTTGACAACAGGTGTTTTTCCATGAAGTGGCCATGTACATAGATGTCAGAAAGTCAGCAGTAGGTTGTTGCTGTTTGAAGAAGGATTGCAGGTCATCACAAAAGGGTTAACTTAAGAGTTAGTTTGGCATTGGATAATTTTAAATCATCAGTCAACAGAAAGGGTCATTTAAGGCTTATTAATGGTGCTGGGGCAAGTACAGGACACATGGATTAAGAATGTTGCTTAGCAGCTTGGAGGCATGAACAATATATCTCCTAAATCCAGCTTTCCTTGAACATAATAAGGTCAGTTCTGTTCTGCCTTTTTCCCTTTTCTTTTAGTGCCAGGCTGAGAATCAAGGAACTCAACGTTTAAATTCCCACTCTTCCCCTTGGGAGAGGGGACAGTTTTGATTATGTACAGCATATGAGGTTCATGGGGCATGATAACAGCCATGGGGATGCTGCTGATTCCCAGAATGCTGCCAGAAGGAGGGAGGGGTCTTTGTGTCTAAAATTGTCTGGCTGACCATGAGTCAGAATTGATGGCACATAACTATATTGACTAAAATTTGCTGCATGGCAGCCTGACTTCATAGACCTAACTATCTATCGGCTTTTACAGTGCAACAAAATTAAAAGGCGCCTGCTTCTTGGGAGGAAACCAATGGCAAATCTAGGTAGCATCCTAAAGAGCAGAGACATCACTTTGCCAACTAAGGTCAGGATAGTCAAAGCTATGGTTTTTCCGGTAGTGATGTATGGAAGTGAGAGCTGGACTATAAAGAAGGCTGATCGCCAGAGAATCAATGCTTTTGAACTGTGGTGCTGGAGGAAAGTCTTGAGAGTCCCCGGGACTGCAAGGAGATCAAACCTATCCATACTAGAGATGGGCACGAAATGAACAATTTTTCATTTCCATTTTTGTTTTTTCATTTCGTTATGCAACAAAATGACAAAAGAATTTTGTCTCTAAAATGAAACGAAACAAACAGAAACACCGGAAATTTTGTAGTGTGTTTCGTTTCCGTTACTGCAATATGAGTGAATTGCTTAAAATCCTAAAAAAAATCACAAAAATTGAAATAAATGGTAATGAAATGGTAACAAAACGAACGAAAACGAAAACAAATTTTTGCAAAAATTCGCAAAAAATGGAAACGAACCAAAACGGACCCTCCAAATGACAAACGACAAACAAAATGCATTTCTTTTTATTCGTGCCCATCTCTAAATCATACTGCAAGAAATCAACCCTGAATGCTCACTGGAGGACAGATTTTGAAGCTGAGGCTCCAGTACTTTGGCCACCTCATGAGGAGAGAGGAGTCCTTGGAAAAGTCCCTGATGTTGGGAAAGATTGAAGGCAAAAGGAAAAGAGGATGGCAGAGAATGAGATGGTTGGATGGTGTTATTGATGCAACCAATATGGATTTGACCAAACTCCGGGAGGCAGTAGAAGATAGGAAGTCCTGGTGAGCTCTGGTCCATGGGGTCACGAAGAGTCGGACACGACTGAACGACTGAACAACAACAACACAAATTGAGGCATACAGGGCCCCTCCATGACACTTACTTCCTCTCCCTTTCTCACATTCACACAGTCTAAATTATGACTTAGCTGTAATTATGGGGCGAGGGGACATGAACCCAAGGAGAAGGAAGGGAGGAGCTGCCGTCCAAAGACCAGCCTGCTTTTGCTTCTTATTCCGCTTCTAAATTTTGGAGGTGGGGACATCTGCTGGGGCTTTCCTATTCCATGTCTCTCACTTTTCCATCCTCTCTGCCCTCACAGGCTCATTAATTAGACCATGCAAAGCATACGCACATGCATAACTGGATGTGAGTCAAGGAAAGAAGCAAAGGTTTCCAAGCAGCCCAAGGAGCGAGTTGCAAAATGGCCTTGGGGGGGGGGGTTAGCCTGGGGCATAGAATGCCAAGTAGCATCCATGCCATCCTAAATCTATCACTTTCTATTTTTAAATAGGTTTTATTAGTTTCTTTTAAGGTAAGATAGGAAGGGAAGGAGGGGGGAAAAGGGAAGGGGAAAAGGGATGTAAAAGGGAATGGGTACATTGCATACAGTTTGGGAACAAAGACTAAATGCCATTGAATACAAACTAATGCTATATATCGTTGAATATATCTGGCTTAGCGGTTGTCAAGTTCTGCTGCCACACCTTGCCATCTTCTTGCAAAGAGTTCTTCACAGTCTCCTTTCAAGTAACCGGCAAGCTTATTGATTTCCATACAGTCTCTTATCTTGCTACCCAGCTCTTCCTCTGCTGGAATTTCAGCTTGCTTCCAAAACTGTGCATGCAAAATCCTAGCAGTTACGATTATGTGTTGTAGTATATAATTTTGATCCTGTGGAATGCACACACACACACACACACACACATACACAAAAAATTGAATTTTGTTAACTGATTAAGCATTTGGGGGGGGGGGGGGAGATCCAGAAAGCTGTTTTGGACAGTATCACTTTCTAAGTAATCCTTAAGGATGACACTCTTCTTCTTTATAAAGTATATATACTTTATAGCAAACAAACAAGAAACCTTGGTTCAAAGCAAAATTAACAGGGGAAAATGAGTAGAGTGTCTCTTTCATGTCTTTGAGGTATTTCATATCAATTCATGACTGAGCCTTGTGGTACAGTAGTTTAACTGCTCTACTGCAGCTATAACTGTGCTCACTACCTAGTAGGGTTCAATCCCAGATAGCCAGGTCAAGGTAATCAGCCTTCCATCCTTTCAAAGTTGGTAAAATGTGTGCCCAGCTTGCTGGGGTGGGGGCAATCTGTAGTCTGCATAATTAACTTGTAAATTGTCCAGAGAATGTTTCAAGCACTATGAGATTTTGTTGTTGTTGTTTTAGCAAACATAAGCACAGTTTCAACAAAAAAGAAGAAAGTCTAAAAATTAACAAAGCCTGGCTTCCAGTACTAGAAGCTGTAGACTTCAAAAGGTCAAAGCTCAGTGATTCCCCACACAACCACAAAGGTGAACAGTTGCAGCAAAACAAGTTGATGAGGAGCCATGTAGCCATCACACAATAGAACAGCTAACAACACCCATCTAGGATCGTTGCTACCCCTGACTGCATTGAAACTTCTTAATCCCTTCATCACAATACAATGACTAACACCTATTTTCCTGCATAGGACAAGTTTCCTCAACTTAAAAAGAACCAGTCTCACTATAACTATTGCTGCCAGATTTTGTATAACATAAAGACTTGTGATTACAACCCTGGTCCATGCTTTGGAGCAGGTGGCATGAAGAACTTCATGACAGCTAGAGCTGTTTGGCAGTGGAATATGCTACCACCAAGGGTGGTGGAGTCTCCTTCTTTGGAGATTTTTTATCAGAGGCTGGATGGCCATATGTCAGGAGCACTGTGATGGAGATTCTTGCATGGCAGGGGGCTGGACTGGGTGGCCCTTGAGGTCTCTTCCAACTCTATGATTCTATGATTCCTCTCCCCACCCTCTCTCTTCTTATTCCTCATTCATTGGTGAGCATTGGCACAAGCTGGGAATATGTGGCAAAAGGGCCCAGATTTTGTAGCCATTCACACATGAGCGACACAATTCTCTTCTCCTAGCATCTTTCATCTTCAAATTAGTCTCCTTGGCTGGAGAACTGCAAAGCACAGCAGTTCCTGAGACTTCCAAGACTGCAACGAGACCTACCAGACCTAGTTGACAGATCCAATAAAATGAATTATTTAGAACTGAAGTCCAGGCATTGCTTCTTCTATTTGGAAACTTGGGAATGGAAACCTGAGCAGCATGCCCCTTAGATTTTCTGTGCTGCCTTTGAGGGGATGGGGTTGGGGGACTTATCCTGAGATAATTTTTCATTTGAGATAATAGAATTGCTTTTCTTGAGGGAAAGGAACCTGGAGATTCATGGAACATCTGCAAATCTGCAGCCACAGTGTAGAGCAGAAAGTGACTAGGTGGTTGTTTTCTCTTGCACTTCAACACTGTAATCAAAGGTGTATATTCAAAGGCATTATAACAATCCCACTTATTTATTTATAAGACAGAGGCCTAAGCTCTCACAAGTCGGCCCCCAAGGTCTCAAAAGTGAACGAGGGCTTGAAAGGAATACAGTCAGCAGGCAGACTTCCCTAAGGAGCCTGCTGAAATTATTCTGTCTTAGGCTCCACCACTCTTTTTACCAGCCAAGTGGGAGGAGGTCCCTAAATGATGAGTGTCCAGACGTAGAGCAGAACTTGGCTTAGGATTTAACATTAGAGAAGTAAATCTTTATGTGTATCATCCCTGCAGGTAAGAATAAGGACTGGCAACATCCTTTTTGCCCAAGGGAGGCAAAGAATTTTCTTTTGCCTTCAGAGGACTTTTTCCATTGCCAAGAATGATGTTTGGCATGCACGGATGGCCGATCTGTGTGGAACAATGCACCAGTTGCCTAATTACACAAATTGTGCAATTGCCCAATAGTGGGATTACTGAATAATAATGATGATCTATCAGCAGGTCAGTTCTGACGCATGGTAAACTTTCTTTGATTTTTCCAGCATCCTCAGAAGTGATTTACCGTTCCCTTCTCTTGGTGCTCCTCTGGGACTGTATGACTGGACTAAGGCTACGCACGGTAGCTCTTCCTGCAGGGATAACAGTAGGGAATCAAACTCACAGTCACTGACTCTGCTGCCCAATATCTAACTCTCTGAGGCATCTAGACAGCAAAAGCAGAATTGCTGCTGGTTTATTTAAGAATCTAAAGCAAGACAGAAGGTTGTTTGCATCTTTCTTTCAAGCTTGTGGCCTGATTTTCAAAGGGATCAGGAGAAGAAGAAAAAAGCTCTGACTTATCCTTCACTTCAGGCAAAGAACATTGAAGGGCTTTCCTCATCATAGCTGTGTTATGTTAAGAACAAAAATGAGGACTTTGGCAAGTACTCTTTCCATCTCTTCCATTTAGATGTGTCACATATAGGGATGGGCAAGAAATGAAAAACAAAATGCTTTTTTCATCATTTCATTACGTAACAAAACAAAATGAAACAAAATGAAATGAGGAAGCAGCATTTCGTTATAGACGAAATGAAACCATCATTTTTTCCATTGAAATGAACCATTCCATTCCATCATTTTTGGGCTCCTGATGAACTGTCAATGGCTGGACCCCTTTAAACCTGCCCTAGTCGGTACCAGGGAGACCCACTAGTACCGACAGGGCCAGGTTTAAAGGGCTCCAGCCATTGACAGCTCAGCAGGAGCCCTCAGAAAATGGTCAGGTAGAGTGTGATCCCGTGGAACTGCCTACCCAACTGTTTTCAGAGGGCTCCTGCCCAGCTGTCAATGGTTGGAGCCCTTTAAAACTGGCCCAGTTGGTACCAGGGGGATGGCCTGGTGCCAACTGGTCCAGGTTTAAAGGGCTCCAGCCATTAACAGCTTGGCAGGAACCCTTTAAAAATGGCTCTTGGAGTCCCGGGCACCAAATCTGGTGCCTCTAGGACCCAGGGGAGCCATTTTGTTTCCTTACATTTTGTTTTGCATGATTTTTTAAAAAAATTAAGAAACAAAATGAAACAAAACAGGGGTGAGCATGAAACAAAACAAAACATTATTTTTGCTTTTCATGCCCATCCTTAATGACAATGTCAAATATTCTTTCAATGAAACTTTCAGATCAGGCTTTTGTTATCTTGCATCTTTCATGAAATTTTATGGGGCCAAGTCTCTCTCTCTCTCTCTCTCTCTCTCTCTCTCTCTCTCTGTGTGTGTGTGTGTGTGTGTGTTGCACTAGTTCTCATGTTTTGTGTCCCTTGTGTATTTCTCCTTTCTTACTTGTAGCTTTCTTCTGTTTTTTACTCACTTCTTTCATCCTCCATTTCACCATCCATTAAGGATAGTAAGATGGAACAGCTGCACAATGTCTTTTGATTGGTAGGGGTGGGACCTTCCAGCTGGAAGCATTCACTTTACAATTCCTTGGCTGATCAATATAGACTAAGTGACCACATTTATTACAGTTGCAGGTTGGTGCTTTGCAATGAACATTTTTCACTCTGTCACACACAGTTAGTACTCTGCCCATGTGAATTTGTGCTGCACGATCAGAGTTCTAAATTTCACAGAGGATGCTTCCCATCTTAGGCTTTCTATCACCACCTCATGGAGGACAGTGGCATAGCAAAATTTGGTAAACCCCTATGCTGGATGTTGGGGGTTCAATTCCCCAGCTTGCAACCCAGAACAGCCAGGCTATGTGGCCTTGGGCAAACTGCACAGTTCTAGGGCACCCCTGGAGGAAGGGAATGGTAAAGCACTTTTAAGTACTCTCTGCCTAGAAAACCCTGAAAAGGTCACCATATATCAGAATTGACTTGATGACACACTATTACTATTATGTCAATATAATGATGATGATTTTAAAGTTAATCATGGATAGCAGTGACAGGATGTATAAAATGATTAAAATCAATTACTTTTCATTAATCAACATTAATTATAATTACATTAAAGTTCATTATAGTAATTGATGCAAAATACATTATTGGGGGGGGGAATTATTGGTGATTCTCCTTAATCCGTTGGTGTCAATTAATTGATTTTTAAATCATTTTAACTGCTTTTTTATATTTAGTGTTGTAACATTTGAATGAATTAAATAATGGGAAAATTAATGGATTAATGCATGAACTTGTATTAACAGATTAATGTTAAATGTTAATGCATCAAAATTTCTGTAATGATAAATTTTATTTTGTAAATGTTAACACAAGACACGTGCAATTGAGTGAGGCTGACAAGAAGAAAACAGAAGAGATGAAGCCACAAAGTATGCCTTTACTCTTTGTTTAAGGCACTGGCATTGTATCGGTGTTTCAATTTCTAAATCTCTGTTCTAAATAGAACTGATAAATATTGTGTGTTGCCTGTTTATGCCACACATGACATTTCTATATAAAGAAGGTCTTTTCAGAAAACCATAAAGAAATTCCCAAATGCTAGTAGCTGTCAAATGCCTACAATACTCATTAGAGATGAAAAAAAATGTTGTGTTAATTTCCCCCCCAAAAAAGATCCACATTTGCAGTGAAAATATGTATACTCTGTCTCAGATGTCTATATATTATGGTCTCCAAAATCCTTTGTCATAGAAAAATGCATACATACAAGCCATGCATACATTTGAAAACGGTTTAGATCTAAAATTGTGAATTGTTGAACAATGTGTACAACTATATCACAACCCAGCCCAAAATCATTAGACAAGACACAGGTGATGAGTTTAACTAAGGCTCCATTTATGGAATGTTTAAACTGCAACCTCTTACCAAGGAACCTGCTGGAGTATAGAAACTTGGATCAAGAGGGATCTCACCTTACCTCCACTCCTGACCCAATATGGGTGAGTCTCAAGCCCCAGGTCCTTGCTGTCAACTACACAACCCATTTCCAGTCAGTAAAAACTGGGTGACCTTTCCAAGCCACTGCCCATCCAAACCCTATGACTTTAGGTGGGTTGTCTGCAAGGCCGGCCAATGACATATTACTCTGCCAACCAATGAAATCTTGGCATTCGCAGTGCTGTGATGTTGGAAAGTCCCTTCGGAGACTCACCAATAAGCACCTCCCATCCCACACAACCTACCACAGCAATGGAGGTGGCTTTTGGTAAGCTCTTGGATCCCAACCCAGTGGAGAATCTCACCCTCTGCAAGTCCAACAAAAATTTGAAAGTCCCTTACTCAGAAAATGAGTCTCATCACTTTTATACAATTTCAGACACTCTTATGTCCAGATATCCAAGCATTACTCCCAGGCCAGATAGCACGGCCTAGTCAACCTCTCAGTTTACCACCCAGTCTATCCCAGTCAGTGCACTCAGAGTCACAATCATATAAAGAACCACCCCAAATGCGAATTTTTTAAGGTCATTCCTGACTTTATGTTTTTGCAAACCATCTCAAACTGTATAACAGATTGGCATAAGGGAATCAGGAGGGCATGGACAATACATATATACCATAAGGCTAAATAGGAGGGCTATAGGCATCGGTTAAAAATCAAGCCTTTATAAATGAATTTGCTGCTGTCCAGTAGCCAGCAGATATTTAAAATATGATCTTGAGTGCTTTTTCCTTTCTGGAATCCAGCTTGAACATCAAACATTTCTCAATTCATGTAGGGTAAAAGTCTTTGTTGCAACACTTTGAGCATCACTTTCCATATATGGGAAATGAAAGCAATGGCCCTATTGTTACCACAGTCCTTGACATCTCCTTTCTTACAGACTGGAATGTATACTGTTTCCAGTCAATGGGCTATTCCTTGTTTTATATTCTTGTTGGCATTAAACAATAGGATTTCAAAATTGTTCCCGCAACATCCGACTGCCCCTTCGAAACCCAGGTTGCACTTCTGGGAGTTTTCTGTCCACATACTGCTGAAGCCTCCCTTGTAGAATTTTGAGCATAATCTTGCTAGCTTCTAAAATGAGTACAATTGTATCATAGAGCCTTTTCACACGACCCCTAAGATCCGCTGGCCACTTAAATTCAGACCAGAGATCTTGGGGTTTGTCGCTGTTCCGGTGTTCCCACCCCCTCCACACTCCTGGCTGCTGTCTGAGTGAGGAGAGGGAGAAAAAAGAAAGAAAGAAAAGAATGCCGGCTCACCTCCGTTCTGCCATCTCGCTCTGCTCCCGGCAGCATTCCAGTCTCTTATTATCTCTTAAAGGGGTGGGGGGCAAAACAACAACAAACAGAAGCGAAGAGAGCCCGGCACTCACTACGTTATATCTGCATCAGGAATTTTTCACCCCTGGAGAGCAGGTACTTGAAAAGTGCGCTGGGATGCGCTTAGGTGGGTGTGGTCACACTTGATTTTTTGTAAACTCCGGAGCTGGTGGGGAAACACTTTTAAGCTCTGGATATGGGAGCCATTTGCTGCGGATTTTAGGGGTCGTGGGAAAAGGCCCATAGTCTCTTCACGACTATGGCCTAAAAGAATGGAGTTCCTTCCTTCCTTCCTTCCTCCCTTCCTTCCTTCCTTCCTTCCTTCCTTCCTTCCTTCCTTAAAGTTTTATATCACCCATCTAGTTGTACTGCTCTGAATTGTTTACAAACATGGAACATAAACATAAGAACCCAAGCCATAGTTCACACAGCCATGGTCTCTGCCCCAATCTTCAGTTATAATTGTTGGTCTCATCTTTTTAATCCATAGCCTTGGACTAAACTGCTAATGCTGAAATCCTACCCTGTATTGACTGTGGGGTCAGACCTCACGTGTGCAGATCCTCGCCATATTGCAGGGGATGGTCTACTCTTCTAAGTATTACCTACTCCAGAAGGCATGGGACTTCTCACACATGGCTGCATAACTATGCAGAGTACTTGGCATCACTGCCAGGCTTATAACCCATTCTGCTTCTTCCCTCCAATATGGCTCTATGTGAAAATCACTGAAAAAATATGTTTATGATTCTGACTAGCAAAGGGCATGAATTAGTTCACCCCTGTTTTGTGCTGGTTTATAAAAGGCCCAGCTTGCTTGCTTTTTCCACCTTATCAGCTAATCTCCTAGTTATGAGCAAGAGCTCAGACTTCCCTGCCCCACCATTTTGTCTGACT
Source organism: Phrynocephalus versicolor (assembly GCA_023846285.1). Classification (NCBI taxonomy): domain Eukaryota; kingdom Metazoa; phylum Chordata; class Lepidosauria; order Squamata; family Agamidae; genus Phrynocephalus; species Phrynocephalus versicolor. The sequence goes on along the minus strand of JAHTLZ010000016.1, from coordinate 45,098,994 downwards.
GGGAGATCAGCCAAAAGGGCAGGGCAGAGAAGTCTGAGTTGTTGCTGGGACCGGATGTTGAGGAGGTGCAGGAAGTGAGCATGCTGGGCCTGGGGAGTGGCTTACTGAGTGGGTGGGGAAGGGGAGCAGCCACAGCACTGCCTGTATGGACTATGACAAACAAGTCTGGCCCTATTTATATCATGTTTTACCTTTGCTTCCTGCCTGTCCTTAGCAATTTTAAGTGTTTCTTTCTTCCTTCATCTTCCCTTTTTACCAAGTGTTGTCTTCTTCTTCTTCTTCTTCTTCTTCTTCTTCTTCTTCTTCTTCTTC
>JAHTLZ010000016.1:45087327-45098672 GCA_023846285.1 Phrynocephalus versicolor | reverse complement strand
TTCTTCTTCTTCTTCTTCTTCTTCTTCTTCTTCTTCTTCTTCTTCTTGTTGTTTTGCTTTTTATCGTAACAACTCTGTTTTCAATCCATAATCCTTCTGGTTCACAGTCAATTGAGTTTAATAATGCAAATCTATTCTGGGTGTGGAATTTATTTTGTTGTTTAAATTGTTTAAATTATATTTTGTTTAAATTGTTCAAATTATATTTTGGCACTAGGATTGTTTTAGGGTTCTGTTTCAGCTTTACTTTAATGCTTGACATTAACAATTCATGATCAATACCACAAGCTGTTCTACTATACCTCTCTGTCAGTTTTGGCAGAGAAAATACAACTTCTCCATCTCCTGCTTTCAGTTAAATAGTCTATTTAACTGAATTGATGATATTCACATGTGCAGTCATCTGTTTGGTTCTTGGAAGTGCTTATTTGCAATGAGCAGATTGTTGGCTTGACAAAACAGTATGCATGTTTCTTCTGCTCTGTTTCTGATCCCTAGACTAAATTTCCCAACAACATTTGGTTCTGCTTAGTAAAAATGCATACAAAATACTTATTTTGGCCAGGGTGGGGTGAGGGAATGTTTGAACTTCTATTTAAGTAAGCTTTTTTTTTCATAACCCTATAATGGAATTGAAACCAGATGTGAATGCTGGTAGGATTACAATTTGAACCATAATCAATAGATGTTCATATGCTAGTACAGTACTTTCAGCTTCTCTGGCATTGACATACCAATTGACATACCAATAAGCGATTACTGTTTTTCATAACATAATCCTGCCCAAGATCTTCTGCTTGTGTACTACCACATTTTATACTACAGGTGTATTAAAACCTCACAGAGTAACTTTCCAGCAGTCCCATTTGTTCTGGAAAAAAAATCTGTTCCAGGATCTCAAAATGAAAGCATTAATTTCCTTTCACAGCAAACCTGATAATTCATTTTTCACAGCAAACCTGATAATTCATTTTCAAAACCACCTACCTGTCACAAACACCGGCTTATTTTCCTAAACCCATGGGGAAGATGAATCAGGCTTCTCAATTTGATGGCTGGGGGAGGCAGGCAGCAAGTCAAAGGCAAATCTACTTCCAAATTACTGTTCCTTTAAAATCCATAAAATCCATGTTATGCTGGGTCAGCCCAACTTTGCTCCTGGAAGAAGGTTATTTGTACTATGGATTTCTCCAGCCGTAGCAGTTTTATTTGGTCTATACAATGGAAACCTTCAAAATGTGAGAAGCTGGAAATCTGTGATAGAAAAGTCCCTTCTCTAGGTTGACAAAATTGCCACCACCATAATCTCTATTAAGTGCTCCAAAATTACAGTATAACAGCTCTAAAATTACATGTGACATCTGTATGAATACCAATTGATTCATTATGTTCAGCCCTATTATAAAAAGCACTTACTGAATTTTGTACTGATTGCAAGTCTTACAAATTAACAGTTACCTGAAAAAACCTACTGCCAATATACATATATTATTTAAAGACCACGGTTCAGATAAATGGAAATAATAAGGCAAATAATCTTGCCTCTTAGTGAGAAGGGCCATTTCAGGTAAGAGTACCCTCATACCCTTCCTGTGTGTATTGAAAAAAAAATCTAATGGTGGTATTTTGAATATATCTACTTAGAAGGCAGACCTGTTGAGTCCAGTTGCAATCCTATGATAATTGAAACTAAGTGGGATGTACTTCTCAGTCATCACATATAGGACTGTGCAGTTAGTATGCTTTATGTTTAGTGCTAGGGAAAAAACACACAACACTTAATTTATGTCAAACATGTATTTTCGCTCACCATGAAATGCAGTGAAAATTAAAGAAGAAGAAAAATGGAAATGATACACTGTATATCCACTTTACTTGGTAGTTTTTTTAAAAAACATCATTCACTGTAGCAATAGTTACTTGGGAATTTCACAGAGACATAAATCACAAAGAAATAAGAAGCCAGTAATGAGAGAGAAATATATGTGAAATATCGATGCAAATCCTCACCACCTGCTGAGATAAAATAGGCTACAGAGACTATCCTCCAAACTGAATGGCTATTAACATCCTGGAAGCAGTAAATCTGAAGGCAAAGAAGAGGCCCTGAATGATGTGCCTGAAAAATGCCTGCCTGATCTATCTTCCCCATGTCAAATGTTTCCATCGTATCTGCACAAATATTTTAACACGAACTTACTTTTCATTGAATCCAGGCAATGAATTTTCCCATGGTTATGTGATCCTTTCCCACCCGCCCCCAATGGGTGGCTGTTTTTTTTTGTCTGTGTATTCACATGACATTGGAGTACCTTTTATTTGGAGGTTTAGTCTGTATATGTACCAATTGTTGGCTTTGTACTATTGGTCCACTTTTGCTATCGGCTCTTGAATTCCCTCGTTCAAACAGTGCCTTTGTGTGAGTGCCACCGTCCACTCTTTATTGGCTGATCTATATTCGTTCCCAAGTATCAAAGCTTTGGAATTTATTTTATAAAATGATAAAAAGATATGCCCTCCCCCAAGGTATACATAAGCAATTTCTTCCAATTTATCCGGGGGGTGGGGGGTGGTAGGCTGTGCATGCATACTCACAACGTTAAGGTAAACAATTCATTAGAAATAATGGGTTGTTGACATTTAGTTTCTTAACCCGTTAACTAGACAGCTGAATGGCTTGGGTCTCTCGTTGCAGAGTCAGAATTAGGCTGAGTCCTCCATTTTGCCTGCTTCAGAGGGGCTGGACCCAGTGACCCACAAGGTCCCTTCCAGCTCTGAAGTTCAAAAGTTATTATTATCATAGCATAATTTAACATATAACTTAGTGACATCATTGTAATATTAAAGGAGGGACAACATACCTCTTTTGCAGACCAACTGGTAGTAATTTAGTTACTTTCAACGTTTTGTATTATGAATTTGCAGATGGAAGAGGAAAGTTAAATGATCACGTTGACTCCTTTATTTCTTAAAGCTCAGTTTCCATGCTCCCTCTACACTGCATCAGAGGATGGCTGTTTGGAGACACATACTGCATTTGAGATCTCTAATATCCTGTAATACCATATTCTGAAGCATTTGCCAAAATGTTGCATTTGCAATAGGCTGTGGGGAAAGTGGATGGAGAGCAATACATTGTATTTTGTTCTAATATTCTGGTGGTGGGTGAAAATATTTTTTGTTGTTTGATCAGAACTTTCAAAATGCACACTTTTTCATGCATTCAACAAAATAAACCCAAGGTTTTGGTTGTTGCTTTTTTTAAAAAAAAATCTAATACAGAATTCAGCAAAGTTGTCAGATCCATTCATCCTGACCCATGATTTTGACTGCTTAGCGATTAAAAGGCTTTTTTGAATCCCTTTGCCATATTTTTACTGCTGAAGAAAAATTGACATGAGATGGGGATGAACTGAAAAATGAATCACATTTTCTGACAAATTTGGTCAATTCATCAAAATTCATCTATTTGTATTCTTAGTAAATGGAGTCTCCCAACAAATATGAGTTGGTGAATTTTTAGCAATTTTTTATTTGTTAATTAGTCCGGCTATAAAATAAAAAAGTTGGCACAAAGCATCCCCTGACTCTTCTCCTCTGGTGGAGATTATTTTTTTTTTTTAGATCTTGAGTTATACACCCCCAAACAGCCCCTCCCAGCAAAGTTCTCCTGTAGAACCTAGAGATACCAAACCTGCAGAGAAGTTTTCTCTAACTCTTCTGTGCAATCCATCTAAGTTTGGTGAAGATTTGGTTTCCCTAATCCAGTTTCTAAAGGACACATTCTTGGGTGGGGTGACAGTTTGTGGGTGTATAACTCAGATGTCTCAAACTGTGACAAAACCTAGGGGGATTGTAGAGGAGAACTGGGAAAATAATCTCTGAAATTTCCATGTCTCTAGGTGCCAGAAGGCTAATTTCCTGGGTGGATGTGTCTCTTTGGGGGTATATAGTTTGGACTTCTGAACCCCACTCTTCACCAAATATGCTTGTAGAGGAGATGCTGAGGAAGAATCCCTGAAAATTTGGGGCCTCTAGATTCCAGGGAGGGGGCTTTTTACAGTATTTTAATGAGGAGAGGAATCACTTCATTAATTCATTGAATTGTCAATGGAAATTCACCAATTTTTCAATTCATTTTGATTCACCCCCCTCTCTAGTTGACACCCCTTTTTTCCAGAAACTCTTTCCTCTTTAAGAGAATGGAAAGTCACTTGTGACAATGGGAGGCAGGTGTAACAAGTGTTTCTCCTTTCGGACAACTGCTGTACTTATCGAATTTAGCTGGTGCAAATGGAATTCTGTTTCATAATATTGTTTTGTTTATAATCAATGTATATATTAATGGAGAGCACTTGACTATTAAAATTTTGTATATTGGGAGAATATTAATATTTCCATGTTTAGTCCCTCCTCCAGCACTTGGCTGGATAGCAACAAATGAGTGTATCTGAGGTAATCACTGTCAGTTACAGAGATATTCTGGAGATGAAGAACTGGGAAAAGGATAGAAGCAGGATTTTTTTTGAAGAAAAAAAAAACAGAGGCATAGGTTACACAGCCATAGGTGCAACAATGGATCACAATATATGCTTTCAGTAAGCAGGATCCTTAAGCAATTGGGAATGCAGCCAAGACTAGGTGTGGAAAATATGTTCAATAAAAGAGATCAATAATGCTTCCATTGTTGAATTATAATTGCAAAGCACATTAACTTCCTTTAACTAATGCAAGCTCATTTGGTTTTCTATAGCAGTTCCATGGGTCATTTGTTCACAAGAGTGAAGAATACCAGGAAAATTAATGGATCAATGTAGTCATGTGGCAAACACAACATTCTGTTATATAGGGAATAATGACATTGGAAAGAGTGCTAGTGACTGCTCTTATTTCCCAGGATGACAAACTTAGAGCAAGAGAAATTACAGGCAATATCCTATTGCTAGCCCCTGCTAGAACAGATATGTTGACTAAGTGGTATTTACCATTTAGCAATTGAGCCAGTGGGTCTAATTTAGTTGGGACTAACAATAGAAAACTGGCTTATGCCTGTAATTAGAATGAGTAGTTATTTTGAATAATACAAGCAATCTTCTGTGCCCCACATTCTTCAGCCAAAGTGTTAAAGAGGAGGACTTGAAATATAAATGCTGCTGAATTTCAAGGTTGATAGTTACCTAAGTAAGTCAGACTTCCTATAGAACAAAAAGTGGAAGAGAATACAATAGCTGAAATCCAGCAGTATGCTGCAACTATTAGTAGAGACCTCTTGGTAGTGGGGCGGCTAAAAATCTTGTTAATAAATAAATAAACTTGAGAAGGTTCATTTTAATCAGTGGGGATTTAATGAATCAACACCTATATAAATTCCATTGATTTGATTGGCTAACTCTAGCTGCAGCTGACTACTAGATTTCAGCCATGGCATTTGATTACAAATTAGATCTCTTTATTCAGGTAAAGGGCTAAGGACTATGCCCTACAGAAATAAATGTGAAAAAAGTAGCTGACACGAAATGGTTTGAGCATGAGATACTGTATTGACAACTGTGATTTCATGGAAGCTCAGAAATCAACCAAGTAGTTTCCTAGTGAAAATCACAATATTTGATACACAATTTCACTAAGCTTTATACTGTGTTTCAGGCAGCTGAATCTTTCCTTAGAAGACAGGGATGGCATAATTAAAGTTCAATCTCAGAACGACCATTTACATATGCAAGTCATTGCCTGAGGCTGCTCTTAACTTGTGATGAATAAGCTTGCATGAAATGCTAGCAGACATTGCAGAGGTGGTGGTGGTGGTGGTGGTGATGATGATGATGATTGGTGTGTGTGTGTGTGTGTGTGTGTTGTGTCATTACAGTTGTGACCGACTCTTTGTGACTTCATCTCCATGGAGCTTTCTTGGCAGGAATACTGGAGTGGTTTGCCAGTTCCTTGTTAATTCATTTTTTTATTTTTTGTTTTTACCCGCTTTTGCACAATTTTTAAAGCATTTCCATGCACGGGCATCCCCCAATGCCCCAGACCAGAGGGAAAACACTTAAAAAAATTGATGCTGGCAAAGACACAGTATAGACTAGGTATGCAGGGAGGCTGCAAAGGCAGCGACGGGCATTGCCCAGGGTGCAAGGCAGCTGCAGAGTGACTGCACTGCGGGGCAGGGGAGGGTACTCACCAAGAGGTACACACACATGCACACAGGGAGGCTGTAGGACTGAAGCTAGTTTTTATGGGTGTCCAGGGCGTTTTTTTAACATTTAAAACAGCTCATTTCATTGTGTGTTGCTATTAACGAAAAATTAACGAACCTAATTTTCGTGGTTCTATTTGGTTCATTCCAATTTCATCACAATGTTCGTTATTCATTTTTTAAACGTAATGAAACAAATAACAAATAATGGAAACAAAAAAGTTCATTTTGTGCCCATCTCTAATTTTAGCATATAATTCCAGGCACATGGGAAATGGGATGCTCTACAGAACTACTTTGGAGTTGATTCATACAAAAAAATGTAAAGGAAGCACCACATAAAATAACTGGGTCAGATGGGCTAATAACTTGCCAGAATGACTATCCTATATGCTCAGGCTAAGATCACCCCTTGGGACCATTGAATTTGTGAGTTTTTGGATAGAGTGGGAGAATGCCATTCTTGGGGTGGGGTGGGAGAAGATTGGGAGAACATTAGACTTTAAGTTGGCGGGGGGAAGCTTTTTGTTCACAAGGGCAAAAGCAGTCCTCCCCATTTTCCATGTGTCATATATGCAAGTGCACATCAAGGCAGAGGATCATTTCCTCAAACAAATCATATGGGCAGATGTGTGGCCAGCTACAAAGGTAGAATTACATATGCAGTTATGCCACTATTCTAATGCACTTCATGATCCCAACAGGACTGGGGGTGGGGACTGTGAGGAACATGGCAGTAGTTCAATGAAAGCTCTGGTCACAATAAATGTGCATTTTAAAGGTGCCACAGAACTCTTTTCCCATTTTGTTTTTGTTTTGATTTCCCACTCCATCAAATCCGCCAAGCAATCCTTCTGTGAAAAAGATTGGTTCATTATTTTAAACACTGGCAATAAAAATCTCACAGTTCATTCCATTAGTTCTTAAAGGTTAACATAGTTTACAACCGGCAATCCACAAACCAGATCTCCTGGTCCATGGCAAGTATTATTGAACTCCACACTAGATCTCCTGGTCAGCAGAAAATCTCCCTAGTGCATAAACCAAAGCGTAGAAATTTCTCTGGTTTTAAGTAGCCTTTCATCTCTGGTCTCCAAGCACAGATCTGTTATTAATGGAAGAAGAATACCAAAACCTAACAAAATTATTCATTATTCCAAAAATGCATGGGGATGGGCTTCTGTCTGTTGAGGTAGCTCACTGAATAAATTATCTGGCCATGGAGCCAGAGGTTGGGAGTTCAATTCCCTGTTGTTAGTCTCAAGAAACCAGCCAGCCTAAGTAGCCTTAGGAAAGCTACACAGTTCCAGGTGAACCCCAAAAGCAGAGACAGATAAACCACTTTTGAATATATCTAGAAAACCCTGTAAAAAGATCAACATGAGTCAGAATTGACTTGAAGGCACACAATTATTAATATCAAAGTTTACACCATTCCCATTAACAAAGGGCACATCTGGATCCAGATTTTTAGTGTCACGAAAGTGCAGCAAATGTTCAGTTGTCCGACTGGCTGCTGCTATTATAATCATAGTTATGATTTTGCTGCCAGAGATTGGGTGAGTTACTTGTGGAGTTTTCCGCCTTATGTGCAAAAATAATATGTGCTGATTCTCTTTAATTTGGAGTGAAAACATCATCTGCCGATATGCCTCAGACAATAAAAATGTTTTAGGTGGTCCTTGAATGTACCCTTGGTGAATACAATACATAGACTCATTGTAAGGATTTTTTTTTTTAAAAAACTTTAATAATCCTGCCTTTGATGAGCCCTGAAAATGTTCATCCATTTTGGTATCATCACTAGTACATGGCCCCACTCAAAAACAGAATTTAGGAAGCTAAAGAATTGTGAGAATTCAGTCTCTCTGGGGGGGAAAAGACAGGGTATTACTTTATTCAGCCATATCGCTAATGATGGCTCCACTAGTAGATGAAACATTACAAGAGGTAGTGCTAGTAATGAGATTGTGCACAGGTACCTAATGTTCTAGAACAGCTATTATGAAAAGCAAGTACATCACTGCTTCATTCTGTTGAGAACACTCCTATTGTTATATATGCTGAATGCATGCATTTAACTTGGTCTCAAATTATTATTTTTTACTTTACAAAAGGGTCTTTTGTTTGTGTGTTTCATTTCCCCCAGAATCTGATTATGAAGTAGATGAAGAGGTCCCCTGAGTCAATAGTTCAAAGACTTAAACAATAAACCCCCATCTGTGATTAGGAATTAGTCCAGTAAACCTACCATGACACTTGAGATACATTGAGAAGTACTGAGCTAGGTGGCCAACTCAGGGCAGTGCAAACATCAGGTAGCAAGAAGTCTCAGACTGATCAGAGTTTGAGCAAATGATAATTTTGGACCCCTGTCCATATCTAGTCAACAGGATGATATCATGCACAATAGCTACTAATATCAGGGATCCTGAGCTACAGAACAGACTCCTTGGGTGTAGTTTCAGAATCATTGGTTGTCCTGACATGGTCTTCACAAGCACAGTGGGGTAGCAAGGTTTTGGGGCAGCTGAGGACAATGTTGTTTTTGCTCCCCTCCGGCCCTCCCCAACCCCATCCTCCCAGCAAGGGGGGCAATCCTGCAGGCATGGGGTGGGTGTGCATGCAGGTGCACACACACATGGTGGCAATGAAGAGTTGGAGGAGGAGGGCACCACAGCCACCATGCTCGCACACCTGCCTGCCTGCTTGCTTTGCCACTCGCCTGGCACGCGGGAGCAGGAGGGCACAGGGCTTCCTCCTCCCCCTCCCCCTCCCCCTCCAGGCACCCCCAGATTTCTGCACCTGGGGCAGATGTACCCTTCTGCCTCCCTAGATACACCCTTGCACAAGCAATAACTTTAAATTAGCAGTCTGGGAAAATTAATGCTCTTCTTGAGCTTTTGGGATTCTCTTCTGTGCAGAGAATGATGGTTGCAATGCAGACAGTTCCAGGCTCCACCCCTCGGGTTCCACCACACTTTAACAAACAATTCTGTAGTCTCTGTCCATGTGCACAGACAAAGTTCCTGATTGTCTGGACTGGAGCTCTAATCATAGGTGGATCCTCACAAGTATCTTGCCAATGGCCGCTTCAATGTGTGGACAGTGGAGGGCAGTCTACAAGCCACAGTTGAGTCTCCTTGACTTAAAAGTGCTTAGGTTTCAGGATGATGTGGGAACCCAAGACCAGGCCAATTGTCACGAACCAGATGGCATGTCCAACAGTGAGAAGCTGTTTCAAAATTTACTTCAGTAATCAGATCTGTAGAATAAGAAGGGACAAGCAGGGACAAGATTCTGGCTTACCGGCAACAATGGGAAAAAGAACTGGTATAACAGGCATTCAGATAAAGAAGGATCAAATTGAAACAGAAATTTTACATATCTTTTTAAAAAATATATCTGTTTTGAATTTGGTCTAGATTCAGGCTCATACTACTAGGCTGGCAGAAGGGGACTTTTCTCCATTTCCATCCTTTAAAAATACTATGCATTAGAGATAGGCATGAAATGGAAAAATAGTGTTTCATTTAATTTTGTTTCCTTTCCTTAATAGTTTTGTTTCAAAACTATTCGGAACTCTGCTCAACACAGCAGGGGGATCCAGGCTTCTCTGACACAGCAGGAGGCTGTCAGGTTGAGTGCTGACTTCACTGTCAGGAGTCAGTGGCCATGGTGGTGAGGGGCTGCTAGTCATGTGGGCGAGGGGCTTCTTCCTAGGGCTTCAGTGGAGGTGGCAGCAGCAGCAGGGTGCTGGGGGATCGCTCTCCTCCATCCTGCACCCCCAGCTTTCCTCTTCCTCCTCCTGTCCCATGGTGAACACAGTGATGGTGGTCATGGTGTCCTCATAGAAGCAGAGCAACCTGGTCAGAGGCAAGGGCACCGAGGTCTCATCATCTCAGGTGGCTTTCTTTGGTCTCCCTCATGCCTTCCAAATGGGAAAAGGCACAATCAGGCCAGAGCAGCTGCCACCACCATCCTGGAGCCCTGCAGCCAGATCGAGCCTGAGAGCAGAAGCTGCCGGTGAAGTCTGTGTGCCTGCCATGGCAAAGACTTGGGCGCACATGGGACTCCTAGCACACGTTGACACCTCACGATAGCCAGGCTGCCTCTTTGGGATGCTCCATCTTGACTTGGCTATGGTGATATGCCACCTTGTGTGCTAGGAAGCTGGGGAACAATTTCTGGGCAACACGCAACACAAGGAGCTGGATGTCAAACAGGTGAGCATGACAAAGTGGGGGCTGCTTTCCCCCACTTTGGGTGTGTTCGCCTTTTAAAAATCTCCCTCCTTCTGTTGTTGGAGGTGTCAGGCCCAGCACAAGGAGGGAGAATTTTAAAAGGCAAGCACACCAAAGAGGAAAAAAAAGCATCCCCCACTTTGGCGTGTTTGCCTTTTAAAAATCTCCTTCCTTGTGCTGGGTTGGACACCTGGCGCAACAGAAGGAGGAATATTTTAAAAAGGTGAATGCGCCCAAAGCATCACAACCACCTGGGTGGTGGTGGTGGCCAGAACAAGAGAGTGGAGCAGGGAAATTCACAAATAGTTTTGTTTCAACAGTAAAAAATGGCATTTCATTTTGTTTCATAACAAAACGCTGTCTGCCGTTTATGTTACAAAACACATTGTAACCTTATAACATGACAAAACAGTGTGTTGTTTTTCATTTTGTGCCCATCTCTACTATGCATGCTTACTATTTTTCTTTACCCTTGACTACATGAATGCTATGGTGAATGAGATAAGCTGTGGAGAAAGGAGAGAGGAAAACCTGCAGATTGGTTGCAGTCATCTATGGGCAGTAGAGCTGTTCTGTCCATTACAGGCAAGTGCTGAAGCCATCCTACAGGTATTCCACACTTTGTCCAACAGTGTATACAAATGAAGGTCACCAGCTGGGCTTTCCTTCAGGTACTGAGCATGCCAAGAGTTGCTTACTTTTCAGCAATGAAGTTATTTGAGGATTAAAATGAAAGAGAGGGGGCCCTGTCCCTGTGTTCAATAAGGAATGTAAAGCAAAACGGGGTTTTGGAAACAGAAAAGAAGACCAATTCAGACTCCATCAGGTCTCAATTAGGAAATTTCCATTATTGATTGATTGATTGATTGATTGATTGATTGATTGATTGATTGATTGATTGATTG
>JAHTLZ010000016.1:45070043-45084768 GCA_023846285.1 Phrynocephalus versicolor | reverse complement strand
CTCTCTCTCTTTCTTTCTTTCTTTCTTTCTTTCTTTCTTTCTTTCTTTCTTTCTTTCTTTCTTTCTCTTCCTTCCTTCCTTCCTTCCTTTGCTCTGTTTACCAAACACTGCAAGGCTGCATGTGATGAAAGTTTGTGGTAGTTGTAGTCCAAGAACATCTGGGTTACCCAAAGTTTGAAACCACTGCTATAGATGAAAGTCATGCATTCTTTTATAGGCTTTGGGTAGCTAGGTAATAATTAGCACTTTAGGGGGGGGGTCCTTCCCCGTTTTTCTGAGCACTATCTCATGTCGCATTTGAGCTACTTCTTAGTTCATGAAAAGACACCTCTAATTTTCATGTTCCCATGACAAGGATGCCTTTTTAAAAATATACATTGACCATGCCCCCTATAGTGCAGCACAAGCAAAGTTTCCTGTATTAGCTCCAGGGTTGGTTCTTTTTTTGAGTCACCTTTGTGTGGGAAATTTCCCAACAGCGGCGCTGAAGAAGGCGAGAGTCCTGGGAAGACAGTCCTTTTAAAGCCAAGGGAATCTAGAGGGGGAAAGCCTGAGGGAAGTGGGGGCCAAGGAGGAGGAGGAGGAGGAGGAGGAATGCCCGTCCGCCTTAGTTATGCAGGCATTCAGAAGCAGTAGGTGCTTCCACCTCTCAAGCCATGGAGGGAAAGGCATACTTGGTTCCTGTGGGAAGAGTGCTGGAAGGGCAGTCCCTGTGCTGTGCCTGTAAACGAATCGGAAGTCATTCAAGGAAAACTAAAATACAAATATAAACTCAAGTAACTAACTACTAACAGGGAGCTGAAGGAAATTTCAACTACACTATAGAGAATATTCAGCAAAATCTATGCATCTCCCTGGTGTTACCACAGACAACTAATATATGTACTAGTAGAATATTTGGTAGTTTTAACAAGAGGTGAATGAATTCTTCTGAAATCTGCACTGTATGCATGGGTAGTAGCAATATACGTGCTTTGCTTTATTCTATCTTACATGTTTTTCAACTTGTAGTAGTAGCAGCAGCAATAACAGGCAGCAACTGCCTTGGTGAGTGGAAGCCACCATTTTGCTTCTTCCATAATATTCCAAACTTGGTACCATCATCAGGGACTATAAATGAAAATGGTGGAGCCACAAAAAAGATGGCAAGCATTTGGAAAACAGTCGAAAAATTGCCCTCTTAATTGAGGAGGGTCAAGAAAGGGAAAAACTTAGCTAATTAAAACACTTTTCTGAGGAATTTCAGCTCAAACTAAGTGTACACTTTGCTAACCAGTGGCTGAAATCACGTTGGGCATTTACTTCAGTCCCATCAGTTTTGAGAGGCTAACTGCAATAAGTTAAGAAATCTCTGTAAACATTGTTACATTCAAAGTGCAACAGACTATGTCTATAGAGATTTCATATGGCAATTCACCTTTAACTGTTATGGCATTTGCATAACTGCATAACCACAGGATTTTAGCCCCTGACTTGAAGAGTGTAGTTATGTAGGTAACATTGAATTACATGCCAAGGACACAAAATGCTTGTTCAATATTCTCTGTTGGGCTGAATGAACTAGTTTCAGGAAATATGTTTAGAGTTTTCAAAGATAGGCACTTCCTCAAAATGTCATTCTGGCTGTTTGAAAAAGGCTTTTCAGAAGAGGAAGCTTTGGTAGTATGTGAGCTCAGATTAATCAAACAATGATCTAATTTTATCTCCTTGGAAGGTTCAGAGAGCAGTTCCAATTCCTTCAGCAAGAAAGCTGAGATTAAGGTCACTGTGTGGAGGCAGAATTGTATTGTACTGTTCCAACAATAAGTATATCTGAAGAGCCAATTTTCCAGTAAAGTTCAGATCAACCTGGGTTTGTTTAAATACCTATAAACTGCAGTGCAAGAAATATGTCAGGAACACCAGAGTAAAAACAACAATTATTTATTCAGATAATAGTAGAGATGTACTGCCCCACTTGCTGGACAAAGTCTTGGAGGAATGCTGGTTAATTTATTTTTCATTACAAGAGGATAAGTCTGGGGACGGGGAATCCTTGATGCAGCACACAAGAAAAATGAAGAAGAATTGAAAATCCCAGCATCTATCAAGCCTCCTTTTTATTCTAACAGTGACTAAACCTTTGTACATAAAAATCATTCTATGAGTAACTTAAATAAAGAAGAAAAACATCTTTACTTACAGTTGATCTTCAGTTATCATCAGAAGAATAACAGTGAGGAAAAGGAAAGGGGAAAATGTAGTTTCATCTATGTGGGAGGCTGAATCCACCATGCTGCGTAGATGCCCAGAGATCAGGAAGAGAAAGAGAACAAAAAACAGTGAAAGAAAAACAAATAGGAACAGGGATCAGGGGCTTGCATCAAGCTGGACAAAAAGGACTTTGCTAGTAGGTTAGTTATATTTAGATTATGTTAGGTTCTGAAATTTATTTCCTTCTGCTGAAATCCACTGTTAGATTGAATGCAAGATCATTAAGTTTATTAAGGTCTTAAGGCCCTGGTCCCACGTCCCTTTAAAAGCATTTTAAATTCCTAAATAAATTGTGTCCCAAAATGCCGTCCCCATGGTCACTGGGCTTTGTGAAAAAGAAAAGAAAAGAAAACCTGGTAATGCCCCTTTAGGCGAGGTTTCTTTGACTTACCGGAGAAGCAGGGAATTTTCTGCCTTGCTTAAAAATCCACCTTTTAAGGAGGCAGACATTGTGGGACCACACAGATGATCCGGGTTTCTTTCTTTCCCCCCCCTCAGAACACCGACAATTGGCGCTGGTTTTTAAAATGTCCAGGCAACTCCGGAGCAAGAAGAAGCTCCTTCCGGTGTCCTTTGATTTAATTTCCCCCAGAAAGTGGTCTGTTTTTTTTAAAATGCTAGTGCCACCTGCTGGCCAAGGGGGCTGAACTGCACTTTAAAATAAAAATAACCAGCTTTGGATGTGGGACCTCCTGTCCCACATAATAAATCACGTGACAGGATGAAGAGGAAAAGCCAGACCTTCAGAATATCAGGCTCAAAACCAGGTGAGACTGCAGTGTTAGTTACTATTCAAGATTATCCTTTTCCAGGACTGCAACAGTATTTGTACATTTCCAATTCTTTTTTTTTATTAGAGTAGGACCTCTGTGTTCACAGAGGCTTGGTTCTAGGCCACTCTGCAGATACTGAAATCCATGGATAAGAGTGAATGCTTTTATATGGGGGTGATGGTGGTGGCAATAATGGTGGGGTGTCAGGGAAAAAGCTTTCATGCCTGACACACACACCCAAAATGCTGGCCAGTGTGAAGACTGCTGACCTGCCCGTGGGGGTGGGATGCTGGGGATGAAAGCTATGCTGTGTGGCCTTTGCCCCCAGCACTATCCCACTCCTGCTGGGCAGGTTGGTGGACCAGGCGGTGGGAGAGAGCCCCTTTGTGCTGCACGGTCTACCCAAAGGTACAGCAGCACAGTGGGCCAAGTGCAGTGAAGGCGCACTCTCCTGCCAATTGGTCTGCCGTCCTGCCCAGTGGGACTGGGTTACTGCTGGAGTGAAAGCCACGTGGCTGCAACAGCCAAGGCATGGATGGCAAATAGGATATCTGCAAAGGGGCCAAGACTAGGGTGCTCCCAGAAGTCAAGAGTGTGGTCAGCCAGTACAAACTCAAGATTCACAGAGAAGCTCATCAGCCAGTCCAGGTTCAGGATTCACAGAGAAGATTGTCAGCCAGTTCAAGTTCAAGCTTCATACAAACACAGTCCGACAGGGAAGGGATGCCAAACTGATTTGCTGGAAAGTGCACTTTCACTCCACCGTGCTGCTGCACCTTGGTGTGGACTGGCTGGCATGGAGGTGCTCTCTTCTGCTGCCCAGTCTGCCAAAAAAATGCTGCCTAGTCTGCTGGCAGCACAGCACAGCTTTTGCCCCCAACACGCCTACACCTCCACTGCCCACTGATCACTGTGGATAACTAAATCTGTAGATGGTGAATCACCCAATGCAGGGGTGGTACTGTAATCTGTTCCCATAAATGGCAGAGCCGGATCATAGAACATGTAGTGGAAGCAGCATAGAAAGGCATCAGGAGGAGTGTGTAGAGATGCAACCAAGAGAAGGTCCCAGTTGATTTCCTCTGGTAGTCACGGGAAGGTAGTAAGTAGCTTTAAAGGGGTAATAGGCATCCTTCTCTTTGAGTCTTTCTTAAGAGGACAATACCAGATTTTTGCAAATCTGCACTTTCTTTTCTCTCTTTTTTAAATAATATTTTTACTTTTAAAACTAGCAAAGTAAAAACAAATTAACAAACTAACAGAGTAAAAACAGGTACATTGCTTATCTCCTGCTGTTACATATATCAGGAGTTTTCCCCAATAGATCAGACTAGTTGTTTCATAATTCTCTTCTCATCTTAAAACAAGATTATTTTCATATTTCCATATTTACAAAATATTTTTCCCATTAATGTTGTTCTAATATTTTTCCATCAATATTATTTTCGTCTTTACTTATCTCTGCCTTCATCTAGTACAAAAATACAGATAATAGATTACTTTCTGTTCTTCTCCTGCCCTTCCTATTCGTTGAGTGTGAAACTGATCATGTGTCAGCCACAAAAATTTCCTCCTCATAAAAACCACAAGGTTTTTATGATTTAATCAATGACTTTGCAGTAGACAAGACAAGGAAGGATTCAATTCTAAAGTAAAAATAATACTCTGTTCCATCTTCTCCAGCTGCCTGTGAAGATTATTAGTGATCTAGTGAGGTTATATGGAAGTTGAATCATGGCAACTGGATTTTTTTCCCTTGTTAGATTGAAACATTTCAGTACTGTACTCATTTGAATAGCTTCTTCAGTCTGAGAAAGGTTGGTAGGAGGCTTCCAATTTATACTCCACGTTGGTTTCAATGATGTGCACCTTATGGTTCAACTGGAAACATATATACAAACTGAAACATATATTTCAACTTGTATTTTTGG
Organism: Phrynocephalus versicolor; assembly: GCA_023846285.1. Lineage (NCBI taxonomy): Eukaryota > Metazoa > Chordata > Lepidosauria > Squamata > Agamidae > Phrynocephalus > Phrynocephalus versicolor. The sequence goes on along the minus strand of JAHTLZ010000016.1, from coordinate 45,079,811 downwards.
ATTTGACCGAAAACAGTTCACATCCCTAGTATAAGATCACAACTCAAGTTAATTACATTTCCTAGATGGAGTGTCCTTCTCACTTTCAGAAAAGATGGCTATACTTCTATGGAGTTGGAGAAGAGATATTTGTAGGAGGCATGGGCATTGTCTTCAGCAAAATGTGTGAAAGGATACAAAAACAGTGTGTTACTGTGATTCCAGATGGTCTGTTGCAAAGCCAAGAGCCACGGTTCAGCCCTGGGCACAGCAGCGTCAAACAGCTTCTTCATGCATTGTTCCAAATTCATAGGGCTAGAAGGATGGCGAGTGCTTTGGATTCAGGAAAAGAGAAATTGAATATTCAACAGGAACCCCACAACCATGGGATCAGTATCTCCTGGCTGAAAACGCTTTGCAATTTAAAAATCCCCAGAAATACCTATTTGTATTTATTTCCAGGGTGTAGCTACCAGGACTGCCCAACAGAGGGAGCCAGAGACCACGCAATGTGTAGCCTTTGCTACTTCTGTTTTGCTGCAGAATCTGCAATGGTTAGGTGGCTTTGGAACAGATCCCCCATGGATACCACAGGCCTACTGCAATATAGTTGAATGGCTTGGTGGCAGAAGAGAGGAAGAGAACCTCAAAATAAAGTCCAATAACTCCTTGGGATGTTTCAACCACTAATGCTTTCCAGAGGACTCAGAGGAAGGTTACTACACATATATACAATATTTTCCCATGTATAAGACTATATGCTTGTCTAAATTTTTTAAGTCTAAAAATTGGGAGTAGTCATACATGGAAGTAAGCTGAGGAGAGAACCACATGGTTGTGAGACTATAATTTTGGGCTGGGAAAGTGGGGACATCTTATGGATGGAAAACTACAGTAACTCTATCAGCCATTAATCAGAGCTTTAGAGCCAAGACAAGACTAGAGATGGGCACGACTCAGAAAAATTGTTCGTTTTCGTTTTCGTTTTCGGCTAGGGGTCCGTTTCGGCTCGTTTCCATTTTCGTGAGCTAATTTCAAAATTTTTCATTTTCGTTTCGTTACGTAACGAAAACAAAAAGCGAAAACAAAAATGAAAAATTTTTTGTTTCTTCCCATTTAGCTCCATTATGTGTTTTTCCAGTAACGAAAAACAAAAATTGGCTCGAAATTAGTCGTTTCGTTTCTGTTTTCGTTCCAGTTCTGAGCCGTTTTTTGTTTTTCGTTTCGTTACGTAACGGAAACGAAAAACGAAAACAAAAACGAAAATACCGCTAAGTCGTGCCCATCTCTAGACAAGACCTTGTGTGGCTGTTTAGATTGTCTTGTTCCATTCTGAATTAATTTTCTTTTTCTTTCTTCTCTCAATTTACTGAACTTTGACCAAGTGTTATTGCACTTTTGATTGTGTGAGATTTTTGAGGTATAATTCTTGTCTGGGCATTGAGTGAATAGTTTCCCAACCCTCCTGTTGTAGCCATTTGCATTCCCAGTACAGAAGGAAATTTTTATTTCTTGATATAGATCTAGCAGTGATGCACAGACCTATGGATGGAGTGTACTGGAATGTCTCTAAAGGCTGCAAGGTGAGTGAAGTCCAATTTTTGTGCCCTTTGTTTGGATGGAGAATGTATCAGTGGCCTTACACATGTTCCTAACCATAACATTGCATTTTAACTGATGTCGATGATAATACCTACCAGTGCCTTAGATCCATGTAAGAGGAATGTCTCACACCCATCACATCTCCAGGTGAAATGGATGCCTGGGAATATAAAGTTATATGATGGCCAGCGAACAATGGAGTTTGAAGACACAATTTCAGCTGTTCTTGATGGTAGTACCTGAGGCAGATCACAGTGCAATTTTAAGTGGAGACTGGGAAGAGTAAGATAGCAAATTTACTATCTCATACATTTTCCAGAAGTAGGCTTGCTTGTTTGTGCCAACAAGCTTTTCTTGGGTTTACAGCGTTGCAGATATTTTTGTGTTCATTGGTCCCATCTTCTATCAAAAGCTGCTGCATAGACTGGGATGGAAAGTTTCTAGCACATTACTGCTTGTAACCAGTGCTAAAGCTTTTGCTATTTAATAGGTGCCTCATTGGATGAGAATCACATGTCCATCCCATCTAGCATCTATTTCCCATCAATGCTGGAAAACAACTCTTTACTTGCAGTTGTTTTCCTAATAACAATGGTATAATCACATTCAGTTACAGCTTCCCAAGTGGACTCTTGACTGAGGCTTCTGCTCCTGCACACTTCATAGGAAGTGTATGACAGTCCGTGGATACCAATATTATTCCTGTTGATGACTTGTGGCAACAGAATTATTGTCCTTTGGCTAGTCCATCCCCTGTTCCTAACCTGTATGCAGCCTGTGGTTTGGCTTCACTCTGGTATGTCTGAAGAAGAGTATCTGTCTAAAAAAGCTTGCCCTGAAATATAACATATCAAGCCAAAGCAATAGAAAACTGAAAAATAAAAAAGACACAAGCTCCTTAGAGCCAACTGTTGTAATTTAATGTGTGCTTTCATGTACAACGTCTCTTCCTCCATGAAAGCTTGGCATTAAAATATGGCAGTCCATTTTTAACATAGCACAACATTTTTTTAAATTATGTTTTTGTCTTATATGCCAGAACAGACATGCTTGGTGATCTTTTCCAAAATTTCAACTATGTATATGTAGTAGGTGGTCTTTTGAGATGCTACAGGGTTTGTGTTTGTATGTCTGTGCCTGTGTTGTTGCTTTTTCTTTTTCTTTTTGCTTGAGTATGCTTGCACAGAGCAACATGATTATGTCTTTGTCATCAAATACAGTTGTAACTTACAGAGTGGTAACTTATCTCCTATTAGGGCCAAGCCAAAATTCTGGTTGTTTTTTTGGAATTAGTGCCTCTGATCTTTCCAACCATCAGCTCAGAGAGCTAATAGACATTAATAGTTGCTTTTCTTTTTCTGGCCAAAATATCTGATGGTCATTATCTAAAATTTACACAGCTTGGAAATGTTACAGGTTAGTGTTCAGCAGTTACCAGACAACATAGCCAGATACCATCCCAGCTGGAAAATATGGGAACTTTGTTGTAAAAATGCAATTTTTCTTAGCAGTGTCAATAAATTATCCATTGGGTGAATAATGGGTTTCTTTTATCTGTGCTGAAGATCCCAGAATTCTTGTGAGAGGGAGGAACCTCCTTCTGTTTCACCACACCATGCAAAAGTATAGCAAGCTCTCTTGTATTCCATCCTGAGTGGTAATCCTTCAGCTGATTATCTCTGATCTTGCTATTCATATCCATGGCTCTTGTATCTGAGTAGACAAAATGAAGCATATAGTAAGACTGCACTGCCCCCATACATACCAAAGCCTTTAATTTTGTAGTACAATAATCCCCCATTTATCATGGGGGTTAGAGACCTGGCCCAACCCGTGATAAAGGGAAATCTACATTATGAAGATGCTGGCTTGGTTCAGGACTGGTGGGCCTGTTTCTTCCTTCACTTACACCAGGCTTGGTGCTGCCCCAAATGGGCCTCCGATGGGCTTCCCGGGCCTGTCAGAGGCCCCAGAATTTGGAGAAATGCCAGGCCTGGGGTAAGTGCAGGAGGCCCCAAACAGGGCCACACAGCTTGCCCCAGGAGCCCTTGCATTCATATACTGCTGTCTTTCTATATACTAGAACCACAGTATATGAACCGCAATATGGAGGGGGATGACTGTATTACATTACAGAAGACTTCCTTTAGATCTTGGATACTTTTGGCTGCTGTAAAGACACTGAGAACTTGGGGGGGTGTGGAGAACCTTTCTGGAAAATTAAGCTTTTCTCCATGTGTGGGAATGGCTGTCTGAACTTTTGCCCACAAAGGAATGCATTTGTGTTTTCCATACTGAAATTGCATGACAAATGTTAATAGCTGTACAAATGCCCTAACTAGAGTGTATTCTGCCCTAATTTTATGAAGATCTGGGAAGGACAGCATACCTGCATAAATAAACAAACATATTTCATTTTTACATCCATCTCACTAAGATAGAAGAGATGTAGAGGCTGTGAAGTACAGGACATAATTTTGACATATGTATGGGTCCTGAAAACATTTTCTCAGAGAGAAATATAAATATGACATCTCCTTTGCCATCTCCAACCTCCTGCAGAAAACAAATGCCTTTTCAAAAAGAAGACACTGGCACCAGCGAGAACATTGAGAACATTAAGTTGTCAATTTAATGCTTTGCTGTCAAGCTTTCGTCAGAACTCAGCTCTTGTTCATGTCCGGGTTAGCCAGCTCAGAAGCTTTATTCTAGGACTCAGGAAAGTTACAAACAAATACAGCCCAGATCCCTTGAAAAGCCACACATCTGATACAAACATCTGAGCGCCCTGAAGCCATAACAGTTGGCTGTGAACTAAAATGAAAAGAAAAAGTAGTAGAGCATGAGTTCTTGTTTCATTAACTTGATATGTGTGCAGTCCACCTGGCAGAGTGTCCGTCTGTCCATGTGTGTGTGCACACATAGTTCCCATATCTTCCTAATTTTAGTTTTATGATTGTAAACTAGGAAGATATGAAAAGTTTATTGTATGCAGAACTGCAAAATTATCCCCACCCTGAGAAGTACTTTAAGTATTTTGTTGCACTTTTGAAAAAAAAGAAAATGACAATTTTAATGAGCAAATGATGGGAAAATGTTTGGATAATACAAATAGAAGTGCAATAAATGCCATTTAAAATGTGATGAAATCAGCTCCCCCACCCTTTTTCTGAGTATCAGACTCATCTGAGTGTTTGATTTTTTGATTTTGTCAGTTGTTCTATTCTTGCTATATGAAGAAATGTGTTGTTTCTCATTGCAAAAAGGCCCTCATTTAATGCAGACAATTTTTTTGTGAATTATGCGGACATTGATAAAAAGGTGGCCCCACCCCCCGAGAGAGGATGGCCAAACTCAACAAGAATGAAACATTTATAATTCCATCTTTGCATCCCTAACAGAGACATTAGGAACCCAAATTGGAACAAAGGCATTGACCACACTCTGCATTCACAGCACAACTTTCAATCTGAGTATGAAAACAGAGAAAGAGAGAGAGAGAGAGACAGAGACTCTTTGCAGTCTTCATTAAAACAGGAAGGAAACAAGATAAGAAATTATAGAGGCTCAACCCAGTGTGTATAACAAAGACCACAAAAGAATCAAGAGTGATGCTGGAGAGAACTTACTGATCTCTTGAATTCTTACATCTGCTGGCTAGTGATGGGCACAAAAATGCCAAAATGGCATTTCGTGTTCGTTATTCGGGCCCTGGGGCCCGCTTCATTCTGTTTCTGTTTTTCGGGCCCCAGGGCCCGCTTAGCTTCCGTTTCTTCGTTTTTCCGGCGCGGCAAGCTGCGACTGCAGGGAGCCCTCCCAGGGCCGGGCGCCACCGGAGCCAGAGGCATGTGGGCCGGGAGAGCATTCCCACGGCTGCGGGGAGCCCTCCTGGGACTGGGGCAAGCCTCCTGGGAGAACCGTCCTGCAGCCACGGGGAGCCGTCCTGGGGCCGGGCGCCACCAGAGCCAGTAGCAAGCCTGCCGGGAGAGCGATCCCGTAGCCACAGGGAGCCCTCCTGGAGCCGGGTGCTGCTCCAGTCACCACCCAGAACAGACCGCCACCCCCGGACCGTCGCCGAGCACTGCCCTCCGTTGGGCCCCCTCCCCAAGGACCGATCCGCCACTCCGTCCGCCGCCCCCATTGGGTCACTACCCTGGACCCCCACGCAGCACCGCCCTAACTGGGGCTCTTCTCCCCGGGAACCACTCCGCCCTGGGAGCCGCCGCCCCAGCAGACTGCCGCCCCACACCCCTCGGGGCCTAGACCTGGGAAACCTGTGGGGGGTGCCCACGCTGCACTCCCCCGTGCTCCAACGACACCCTCCATTCCTGCTTCCAAGTCGGCTGCACCGTCACCGCTTTGCCATATGGCCAAGATGGCACCAGGTGGAGCCAAGCTCCAACATCCTCCCCTCCAAAGCCTGCCGAGTGCCGATGAAGAGGCCGAGATCCCGGAGCCCATCCCTCATAAGGGTTCGGATCCCGCCTTTTCTCGTGAGAATGCCAAAGTTTCATGTCAGCTCCGGCAGGGAGGGGGCGAAGAGGCTCCTCCAGGCCCAGCCCCCTCTTGCCGCCCTCTGCTGCTCCATTTTTCATCATGCGAGTGGTGTGATGCCAATAACGGAAACAAACAGAACCGAAGAAAATTTTCTTGGCTCTGTTATGTTTGAGCCTGCCCCATAGCAACGGTTGTTATTCATACTCTTACGTAACGGAACGAATAACGGAGAACGGTAATGAAAAAATGGTCATTTTGTGCCCATCTCTACTGCTGACAGCAATAATCAAAACCTTCAGACTGCAAAATATTCCAAATTAGGGTTGGAAAGAATATTCATTAAAGTCCTATCCTTGCAGATTTTCAATGTCTCAACATAAGATATCTCAATTAAGAATTTAAAAGAGAGGTTCTTTGCCTCTATCTGAGTCAAAGAACATACTGCTTGATGTCTTTGCAATTATGGTAAAATATCTCTCATTTCCCTTGGAGAAAAAATGTGTACACAAAACGAGGAACTACAAATGAACTGGCTAATTATTAAGACAGATTCCCAAATTCTTGCTCCCAATTCTTAAACTGATACAAAACTGACCAATAAACAATTTTATTTGGGGCAATTTTCATAATATTTGCAGGGGTCATATTGCACAAAAGCAGTTATTTTGTCCACAAAACAGCAGTTTTTCACAAACATCACTTTGTGACAGTCTCCTTTTCCAGGCAGGAGCAATCATGGAGGAAGGAACAGCAAAAGTCTGGGTACTTGGAAATACTCTCTTATCACAGTCAACCATACTGATGACTTAGAAGTCGAGTTCAGAAATGAACCAATGATTAATTAAGAGCCTGCAAAGAAGTCGCCATCTTGGTCTATCTCTGCAGGTTGGCAAAACTAAAGAAGAAAAGAGAAGCAAGGAAATAAAATACTGTGGCACTTTCAAGGCTATCAAATCTGTGTCTGAAGAAGTGGACTTTGACCCCTTTCCCATTTGATTTTGCCAGCATGTTACAAAATGAGTAAATCAGGCTTGTCCTTCTGGGCTTGTTTTAGGCATCTTTGTACTCACTGTCCAAACTGACTTTCCTAAGATTATGTAAAGAAAAATATAACAACCAGAATGCACCACGCCAAAGTATGAAAGAAAGAAAAACTCAAAAGAGATCTGAAGCATACCAAAAAAGTTATACACACTAAGCTAAGACCAACATTGAACATCTTTCAAGGGAGCTCTGTGAAGAATGTATAGAGAAATTTAAATCGGATCTAACCAGGGTACATGTAACAGAAGCCAGATTTCTTTTACTGGGAAGGTAGGCAGATGTTAAGAGGGGCCCATTAAGACTCCTTCATAGCTAGAGAAATATATTATGATAGGCCATATTTCATATCTCCACATAAGCCTTTTTATTTCACAGGTCCTGTATAAACAAGGGAGAAATCCTCCATATATTCTGCAGGGTTGGATAACTCAGTAATTTGGCAGTTTCCTAACTTCAGTGAAATTACCAGTTAATGGACTTTAATTATTTCTAATGAATTGAGGGTTCCACAGTGAATAGTTATAGTAAAAGACTGCTTCTTTTCAGCAAGTGTAATCTGATGTTACCACTACATTCCTAGTGCTGAATGTTTAGAAATTATTTGGTCACATAAGCAATTAGCAAGATTATGTGACATTCTCTTTCAGTTTTTTTATCAGCCACCTTTGTTGGGCTCAATGAACTGTAATGAAAGAATAAATTATTTATTGCATCTCATTGTTAAAGGCACTTGCATAGAGACCAGCCTTTCTGATTACAATCAGGCAGAGAAACTTTCTACACATTATGCAAATTGAGCTGTAGCCTGATATGAATGGATTCTAGGACTAGTCAAGGTAAAATGACAGCAGAAATGTTTTCACGTGTGTGGCATCTTTTGTTGGTTCCCCAAAATTGGAACCTAATAGTAGCCTTAGCCTAGATGAGTGATCAACCAACCAACCAACCAATTCTCTGTGATGAACTGGTTCAGTGGTTTCCAATCTTGGCTCTCCATAGGACTAAAACTCCCAGAAGCTTTCACTGCTAGCTGTGCTGGTCAGGATTTCTGGAGATTGAAGTCCAGATACATATGGGGATCTAAGGCTGGGAACTACTGCATTGGTGTGTTGACATATCATTCTGCCAATGGAGTAATGCCAACAACCTGCTTCAACAGAGGGATTTTGCTCATGGCCACAGCTAGAGGAGAAGGGGTTAAATTATTATCCACTCCTGCTGTGGCCCTGACAACTTAATTCCCCAATAATGCTATTGATGATTTTAGTAATCTGCGAGTTGAAAGCAATGATGCATTCAATATCACATCTAGTTTCTTGCTGAAGTGCTTCTGATCTGAATTCTGATCATACTATCCTGCTTTTCCAACAATATCTGCAATTTGTATTTCTTTGATCAAATTTCTAAAAAAAAAACCAAACAACAAAAACTAGGAAATATATGGAAAATTCTGAATTCTGATCAGAACTGATTTAAATTTCAAAACAAAGTTTATCGTTGTTTTTATTGTTGTCATCAATTTTGACTTATAGTGATCCTTCTCTGGGGTTTTAAGTAGAGAGTTCTCAGAAGTGGTTTACCATCCCCTTCTTCTGAGGGCACCCTGGGACTATGCAGCTTGCCCAAGGCCACACAGGCAGGTTCTAAACATGTGGAACCAATGTCTGGTTCCACAAATACCCAACAGACTGAGACATCTAACCAGCCAAAACAGCATAAGGAACTGCTAATTTACACTCAACATTTATTGAATAAAGGTTTGGGTTTCTTAACCCAAAAGGGAATAATCATCACCATCTCCACCACAACCACTCTGTTTTCATATAGATATGGCAGGATGCAGTGTGGTTACAGAAATCTGTAGCCTCTTGTGGAAAAAATGTTTCCACATATTTCCTGATTTTTTAGGAATTTGATCAAAGAAACATACGAATTACAGTTATTGTTGGAAAAACAAGACAGTATGATTAGAAAGCTGAGGAAAAGAAAAGAAAGCTCTGTGTGTCATCTCAAAAGACCTAACATCATGACAAGACTCAGGCCACTTGCTGAATGAAAGCTCTTTGATTCTGGAGGCATATGGAGGACTTTGCCATAATCTTCTCGGATCCAGGACATTGTTGCTCACAAGTGTTGCTAGTTTTAGCCAGACTTTACAAAGGAAAGATGATGCAGCTGCTACACTTCACCTTGTCACCTTGGCTGAGGGGAACTCTGTGGAATAGCAGATGGTTCTAAATATGTAGCCATGAATCATTGTCAACAGATTGTCTGTTCAGATTGTCTACAGTATAAAGAGTTGCTGAAGCCTTGCATGATATTTTCATTATGATTAATGTCACTGATCTCAAGTATTGATGCTGACATACTCTTGATTATTAAAATTATTGTCTTGATTACTGAGAAGTGGAATGGAAAGAAAACCACTGTGTTTCAATATCTAGTAAAGATTTCCTTCTATCATCATTCTCCGACAGAAGAAAATGTAGGTGCAAAATAACATTTTCCCCTTTATATATTCCTTCGGTCGCAAAAAAATTATATGTTCTAAGCCACCTTGGGTCCCTTTGAGGAGAAAGGCGGCATAAAAATAAAGTTGTTTATTTATTTATTTATTTATTTATTTATTTATTTATTTATTTATTT
>JAHTLZ010000016.1:45056271-45070033 GCA_023846285.1 Phrynocephalus versicolor | reverse complement strand
TTTATTTATTTATTTATTTATTTATTTATTTATTTATTTATTTATTTATTATGTTCTCAAGGGAAAAAAGAATAGCAATTTAGATTATAATTCGCAGACCATGTTTTGCTTCAGTCAAGGTCTGTGAAGATTCTCAGTCATCCTGGTGAGTTTATCTGGAAGTTGAGTCATGACAACTGGACTTTGTTTCTGGAGAGACTGAAACATTTTGCTGCTCATCCAAACAGCTTCATCAGTCTGAAGAAAGCTAGTTGCGAGTCCTCCATCTTATAGTCAACTTTGACCTCTTGACACCCTGGTCTGAAATGTAAAGTAAGGTACTGTGAGAAGTAGAATGTCACAATCAAATATAGAATACTAACATACAGAATTATAACAAAAAGAGCCATATTTTCATGATTTAAATTAGGAATATCATATGTGCCATTTCTGCATGTGCATCATTTTTGTTAGCTTCTTGGATGAACATTTTAGCACGCTGAAGACATCTGAGTGTTTACAAGGAAGATGAGCACAAAACCTTCTGGAAGCTAGACCCTCATTAGAAATCTAGACTCCTAGTAGGATTATCCAACATGGAATGATCAAAACTGAGGTACAGGATTAAGAGTATATTCCTAACTATCCAAAATGGCTGAGATTGGATGAAAGTGGCACAGCTGAGGCGGTTTGGAATCCAAACGCTTCCCTCCTTAGGGATGTTGGAAATTATGCAAGACTGTTCTGCTCCTGGCCTACATTTGTGCCAGCACAGTGCCTGTGAGTCTGGACTGACAGGGATTCTGTCCAATTTCTCTCCTTCCCTGTATCTTTTTTTGGATCTTCTTCCAGCAAATTTCAGACAGCCCAGCAACAGTGGTAGTAGATAATAATAATGCAGGGTATGAGTAAAGTGGATAGAGGGAAGCTCTTCTCTCTCTCCCAAAATACCAGAACTAGGGGACATACACTCAAATTGAGGGCTGGGAGAGTAAGAACTGACAAAAGAAAATATTTTTTTCACCCAGCGCGTTGTAAGTCTATGGAACTCCCTGCCATAGGATGTGGTGATGGCATCTGGTCTGGATGCCTTCAAAAGGGGATTGGACAGATTCCTGGAGGAAAAGTCCATCACAGGTTACAAACCATGATGGAGAAACCAGGGTACTTCAAGGGCCAGATGCAGGGGAGTGGTATCAGGAGACAGATATCTAGTCTCATGCGCTCCCAAACGCATCTGGTGGGGCCACTGTGAGATACAGGAAGCTGGACTAGATGGGCCTTTGGCCTGATCCAGCATGGCTCTTCTTATGTAGATTCAGCATAAAATGTGCCTAATTGGTTCAAAAAAACCCCACAGCCCATGTATCTTTTCATTTGGAAGGTGTGATAAGTTGCAGCCATTCACTTTGGGAGATAACAATCACATCTGTAGAAGAGAACCGATAGTTGGAACTGCTATCACCAAACATAAGCAACAGTGAAATGTGATCCTGATGGAGAATCTTCCATTGCAACACAGCATTGACACTTGAGCTAACTTTTCTTAGCATGAATGTCAAAGACTGCAGCAATAAACCACTGCTGAGTACTTGACACTGTATTTACACTTCATACTGTGAAACTATTATGAAGACCCAAATACGAGATCCTCAGGTAAAAGTCAGGCAGTCTGTTTGTGGGGAAGAAGAAAAATAAGCACAAATAGTGCTGTTTTCACCGAACAATTGGATCAAAGGGTCTTTTTACATGACCCCTAAGATCCACTGGTCCCTTAAATTCAGACCAGAGATCTTGAGGGTTCGTTGCTGTTCCTCCATCCCCACCCGCTCCGCACTTCCTTGTTCTGTCTGCATGAGGGGAGGGAGGGGGGGAAGCCTTAAACAGGGACAAAAGAATAAAGCCTTACCTCCGGTGCCAGTGGAAGTTGCTCCGACCCCCGTTCACTTCCTGGTTCCTCTTTAAGGGGCGGGAGGCAAAAGAAAAACAACAAAAAGAAGCGAGGAGAGTTCAGGCACTCTCTGCATCAAATATTTTTCACCTCCCAAGAGCAGGTACTTGAAAGGTACGCTGGGTCGTGCTTAGGTGGGCGGGGTCGCACTTAATTTTCTGTTAGCTCCGGAGCTGGTGGGGAAACATTTTTAAGCTCTGGAGCTTGCAGCCATTTGCAGCGGAGCTTAGGGTTCGTGTATAAACGTCCAAAGCTGAAATAGCCATTCTACTGCTAAATGCATAGAAGCAAAAGGCAGGTCTGAAGCAGCACACTACATAACATTAAAACATGGATTTTCTTGAAGCATGAATCAAGGATGAAAGTGAACATACTCCAAAACAGGATCTGTTACTAATCATAGGCATCTGGAGGGCAAAGGAAGTAAGTAAAGCCTAAGCAAACATTTTTAGGATGTGACTACACAATGGGAAAAACGCTAATGTATCTATCCACTGTAAAAGAATTCATTAGCATTTCTAGCAAGGAATCATACCTAGGGATGTCAGGTTTCCAGGGGTTAGATCACTTCAGCACAGGAGTCAACAGAGAGAGGAGAAGAAATCAGCCTTATTTGCAGTTTGTTAAACATTTGAATCCTTTTCTAAACTGGTTTCTAGTTCTGCATCTTTTCCTTCCCTTCTTCCCTTCTTCCGTTCCCCTTTTATTTCTTTCTTTTAAAGGCTTGCTGCCATAATACTCAGAAACCTATGTAACCAGGGAGGGAATTGGGGCCTTAACTGCAAATAATTTGCAGGTTGCTAAGAGAAAGTTTTTAGTTCAGTCTAGAGATGGGCATGAAATGAATTTTTTTATTTTTTCATTATTCGTTATTCGGTTTGTTAGGTAACAAAATGAACAACGAACACCCGCTCAAAGGAAAATGAAATAAAATAATATTTTTGTTTTGTTTTGTTCATTTCATTTTCATTCCCGCCACTGTTGTGAACAGCCCCAGCTTTGCAGCACCTATCAGCTGCATGAATACCACCTCACACTACCTGGAAACTTGAGAGTTCTACCAAAACAGGAAATAATCCTCGAGTTCTTTCTTCTGCATGTTGAAAGGATATCGTATTTCTCATGATGTTTGGTAACTTCACTTTCAAACTAATTTTGATCCCTGGATTGCCCTGACTTGAAGGAAGATGCTGGGTCTCCACAAGGTTCTTTCATTTGGACTTTCCACCCAAATGATTTTTTTATCCTTTATGAAACCGCATACTGAGATTTCTTTCTGTCTTTTAGAGCTACATTTTTATTTTGGTCCCTTTGTAGCTTTTATTCCTATCTCTCTCCATCAGTTGTCCCCAGAAAACAATTAGAAAGAATAATACTGCCTTGGAATGGGGAAAGCATTTGTTAGGTTTGTATTTCCTTATAAAAATTTCACTGCAACCCTCACCCTGCAAGAGACCAAAGCGACATAATGCATTTTGTCTAAAAAAAATCTGAGTTCTTGTGGCATTTTGAAGAAGAAAGGACATGTACAAGAATGCAGGCACATATTTCTCTCTCTGCGTGTGAGAGGACTCTCAAAATATGATAAGGAGTTAAAGGCTTTTTATTAGAAGACTCTTTAGCTGCTGTATTCCTCTTTCCTTCTCTGATCGGATTTTTTTCTCAATTTGTATGGTTTTGTTTTCATAATTATCCCTGCCCATTCCTATGCTCTCACTGCCTTATTATACTACTGTGTGTGTGTGTGTGTGTGTGTGTGTGTGTTGTGTCGTTACAGTCATGACCAACTCTTCATGACCCCATGATCATGGAGTTTTCTTGGCAGGAATACTGGAGTGGTTTGCCAGTTCCTACTCCAGGCGCCAACAGCACCTGGTATTCCCTGGTGGTCTCCTATCCAAGTACTAACCAGGGCCGACCCTGCTTAGCTTCCGAAATCGGGCGAGATCAGATGTGCTCAGGGCATCTGGGCAGCTTATCATTTCTCAATACCACAACATTGCCCATTTGCCTCCTCAGTTAGTGGCCATTCTCTAGGTTCTGGTATGTTCCTCTCATTGTGGATATCTTGCATTTTAATTGTAAGATAAGGAAGTGATGACTAAAGGAACCAAAATGAGTAGGGTGACATGAAAAGTAGTAATACAAGTGTCATTGGTTTAAAGCTTTCTGTTGCATTATCTACTGTATTTTGTGTTTTAACTACCTTCTCTTAACAGTAGAAGGCTAATGATTATTGAGGGCATGTGTATTAAACTAGAGATAAGGAATGTGATAATCGGTGTTTCATTAAATTAAGTACTAAGTTTCATAGAAGCATTGGCTGACTTTTTTTATTCCTAATACAAACATTGCGGTTTTCATGTATACCTTCCCTTCTATTCGTTTGTCATTTTGAACCAACGTCATCAATACATGGAAGTAAGAAAAGAGTGGAAATATTTGTGCATTGTACCCTGCCTCCCTCAACTATTGGTCTGTTTTAACTATTCTTGCCCTCACACCCCACCCCCGACAGCTTATGGCTGTTGTGGGGAAATAAAGCTGTGGTTCACTGCACATCATAACCTAGAGAATCAAATCACAAAATCTCCAGCCTGCTGTTAGATAGGGGGGAAAAGAAGCCAAACTTCAATCTGAGTTCTCTACAGCATTGGGAGATACGATGCTGGAAAAGCATTACTAAGAATTGAGCTGTACAGAGTGAGCCCTAGCAAACACAAACAAGGAAGCAAACAAAAACACCACTGTCTGAGGAAGACTGAGCAGAACAAGATTATAAATGGATTGTACCCAGATGTTTTCCAGCCAAGTTGGCTATGTGAGAGATGGTTACTTCACGTCCTTCCTCGTTCCAAGATTACATTCGTTTTGTGATAACATTGTTTGTGGTTGCATGGTCTTGTCCTGGTTCTGTCCCTGTTTCTGTTTATCCATGGGCATGAGTGGTGCTATCATGACAACTGTTACTTCACATCCTTGTTTCGTGACAATTACTGAATTTTCCTGGCTTCGTTTACCTTTTTTTTCTTTGGCCCGGGCTTCCATTATTCGATATTTTGAATCTCCACAACTTTGCCTTTCATGCGTTAAGCGGCAAAACTCCCAGTTTCATGCCTTCTTCCCTCTCTGCAATGCATTGTTTACGCCATTGGGATTGTACTGGAGAATGCAACTTCGCACTCCTGCCACTAGATGGAGAATGTGTGCTGTGCGTGCCAAGCATTACTTCACGGGCACTTGTCTTGAAACAAGAACTGAGACAAGACAATTCCTGAGGCCAGGGAGAGGCATGTCTCATCACGATCTGTTCCCGGTTCATGGGGCGTGGTCAGGATGAACTCCCGCCATCACGCAATGGACATGGAGTAAACTTTTTTCGTACCCGTCCCAAGTGGGACAGCAAACCGCAATGAGAGGGATGTGAAGTAACCGTCTAAGTGATATGACATTTTGCCTAGAGGTATCTTAGAACTGGGAGCACGGTAGAAGAAGGCCAATGGTATATTTATTACTTTGGCTCCTGTGGATCAGCCCAACCATATCTATATTTCCACAAATGCACCAAACATTGGCCTGTGCATGGGCATGAAAAGCAAACTTCCTAAATTCCTTCACTGATTTAGCTTTTCATCAGCATGACACAAACCATTGTTGTAGGGAATTTTAATTCTTGGTAAAGTTTCTTGAGATTGAGGATCCTTCTCCAGCATCTCTCTAATATGTGCAAACATTTCAATGGACTTGGAGAGAGAAAACACATCCAGCAAGCATAGAAGGACTGCTACGAAGTGCTTCAAATTGTAAAACAAAGTATTGGGAAATTAATGTACTTTTCCATTCCAAAAGAAAGAAAGAAAGAAAGAAAGAAAGAAAGAAAGAAAGAAAGAAAGAAAGAAAGAAAGAAAGAAAGAAAGAAAGAAAGAAAGAAAGAAAGAAAGAAAGAAAGAAAGAAAGAAAGAAAGAAAGTTTTGAAAAAAAATAATTTTGCTCAAAATATATTTCTTGCAAATGCAATAACTCTGTAGAGGGCCAAGGAATTCCTTGTAATGTTTATTAGTAATGGTTTGTGCTAGCACCAAAAATCAGATTAGGGACTTGGATTCAGAATTTGAAATTCCAGTCCTTTGGGTTCAGAACTCATCATTACCACTGCCTTGGCCATGTCCTTTCCCCGGGGTGGTATCTCTGGAGTATAGCCCCCTAGCATGCTTCTCAAGATATTCTCTCAGAAAGCTTGTCTGTTGTTGCAAATGTGAAGGCCCTGGGCTCTAGAATACAATTGCAGGTACTGCTGTTTAGGGTGCTAAGAATGTTGCTAATTTCTCCCTGCTCTGTGTGATGCTTCAGTCCTGGACAGATCTTCAATAGTTGCTGCATGTGATGGGAGGTTGGCTGGCATTGCCTCCCACCCACCACTGCTTCTGCATAATATCCACAGCACACTGTATGGCAGCCAAAGAGAATTGCTAGAACACACTCCTCCTTCCTGCACAAGGGAAAAACCCTGTAGTGAAAAAAATCCATTGGTTTGCTGGCCACATGGCACTTCATGGCAGCAAAAAAACAAAACAAAAAATCTTCTATGGAGTTCCCCATGCACCTAGACTGTCCTCTCATTTTGCTTCCCTCATGCCAACCAAGCTCTGAAATATTGGGAATCATCTGGCTAAGGATGACTATTTCCTTGTAAAGACCTCTGTTACACTGTGTTGCATCCTCCAAGCACTGAATGTCATAGACCACTTGACCCATGATGTCCCACTTATCTCTGCCCACCAGTAAAAGTTTCCAGTGACAAATCATTAAGTCCCCTTGTTGCTGAATGTAGGTGGAAAATGGAGTTCTCTCTCTCTCTGCATTAATACTTATATACAATATAAAAGGGTGTTTGTGCATGTATGTGTGTATACCTTTAAGAATCATAGCTTGTTTTTATCCCTTTAAATAATAATAATTTAGGAGATTGATAATGTAATTATTGAAATATATGGGATGCTCTTGCCATCTAAGCAAAGAAAAATGCCTGTACTATTATAGACTTACAAATCTTCGGTTATGAAAGGAAGACAAACAAATTTATTACCTAAATCAAGGTTTTATAAAATATTGAATGGGATTATATGTTCTTTGGAAGCAATATTATTTTAATCTGTCATTAGAGATGCAATCCCCATTTATATGAGAAAATCAATCACGAAATATGATTGACTGGCAGAAGGAAGGAAGTCCAAAATGTGACTCACGCCTCCAAGCACTGAAATCTTTTTTGACACCCCCTTCAGACTATTTTCTTTATATAACTGCAGTCATCCGCAAGGAATTAGACTCATGACCCAACCCACTGTAAATATGCTTGCTAATGCAGCTCCTTTTGCTGAAACAAAGAAAACCCCAAGAATATCCGGGACCAAATGTTGTGTGGTCCCACAAATTTAATTCCACTGCAGTGCTCTGACAGTTGGGAAGAATGACCACCAATTCTGCTGAATCTACCAGCCCTGGCAGAAACGGTGAAGGCTATTTTCTCCTCAGCTTGCAAGGGCTATCTTTTGTACTGCGGCTCTCAGAATCCTCCAGTTCACATGGCACTGGCAACCCCAAAAGCTGTTTTTCTCTGCAATTGATGGGATTGTTTCCTAGCCCTATCAGGAGAGCAGGACAATTTTCCTACAGAAGGAAGTGGGGAAGAAGCAGGAAAAGGAGGAGGAAGAAACAGAGACTTGTCTGGAAATATTATCTTTCAAGTATACCTTGACTTTATCTTTTGAGATTGCTCCAAAATGCCAAGCATCTTCAGAATCAAGGTTCAACCTCCAGCTACTGTGTTTCTTCCTCTCTGTGGAACCCCACTATCCAATACTAGGGATGGGTGTTTTGTTTCACAAGTGGTCAGCTTCCAAAATGAAATGCAGGAGCCCAGCTGGTGTTTGGAACTGCTCCAACCCTCTGGAATGAATTCAACCAATTCCTTACCTTAGGCCGGGCTCCCGAGCCGAGTGGAGCGCCTGTGCGCCTGCCTGCTTGTCTCGCTCGCGCTCTCTCTCTCTCTCTCCGAAAGCCCGGCAGCAGCTGCCTTCTGCTCCATTCTAACACACAGAATGTGCCTCCGGCGCGCCCACCCCCCCAGCCCAGCCCTCCCCAAGGCTGGCGGACACGCAGCCGCCCCAGTTGCGCGCGCGGGAGAACTTGAGGCAGGTGCGCGCCTCGATGGAAACCCTCGGGACAGGGTGGCGGGGTGGGGGGGAGGCAGCGGCTGCTCGGGCTCGCCCGCTTGCTCGCTCTCCCGGCGCCCGAAGTGCCGAAGAAGCAACTTTCATTGGCTTCCTTCTCAGAAGCCCTTCGGGGGTGCCCGGAGGAGCCGCAGCCGCCAGCGCTCCTTTCCACCCCACCTGAGCCTGGCGCCGGGGCGCAGCGTGTCCGAGGAGCGCGCAAGGGAGTGTGTTGCTTGCGAGTGCCCAAAAACCAGGAGCGAGGGGAGGGGAAAATATATTTGCAGTGTTATATTTGTTTTAAATGTCGCAATGGTTTTGCGGCTCCCAGTTTTTTTTTTTCCGTCGGAAACGGGTCCAAGTGGCTCTTTATGTCTTAAAGGTTGCAGACCCCTGCCCTAGACAAAAACAAAAACGAAAACAAACAATTTTTCTGAGTCGTGCCCATCTCTACTATCAAAGAAAGGGTTTTAATAATTCACAAAATGTATTCTAGAGTTGTTGACGACCAAATATTGGGAATAATTCATCGCCACCGCCTCCTTCAGCGAGGGGGTTTTCCCCTCCCGTTTGAAGGAGACGGTGGTAAAGCCCATTCATAAAAAACCGGGCCTTTCCTCGGACGACTTAGCAAACTATCGTCCTATTGCTAATGTCCCATTTATGGGCAAGGTGATCAAGAGGGTGGCGGCGGTCCAGCTGCAGTCATACCTGGAGGATCGGCAGTGCCTCGATCCATGCCAGTCCGGGTTCAGGCCTCGTCGGGGGACCGAAACAGCTTTGGTCGCGCTGCAAGATGACCTAATCCGGGCGGCCGACAGGGGTTGCTCTACCCTGTTGGTCCTCCTGGATCTGTCAGCGGCCTTTTATACCGTCGACCACGGTATCCTGTTGGATCGGCTCTCTGAGGTGGGAATCGGAGGCACTGCTCGCAGTTGGCTCCGTTCTTTCCTGGAGGGCCGTCCACAGTATGTTCAGCATGGGGGGGAGTTATCGGCTCCTTGGATACTCCCTTGTGGGGTTCCACAGGGGTTGTCTCTGTCCCCCATGCTGTTTAACATCTACGTAAGGCCGCTGGCTGGGATCATTAGGAGATTTGGAGTCTGCTGTCATCAGTACGCTGATGACACATAGCTCTATCTCTCCTTTTCCACCTCTGCAGTGGAAGCTGTGAGGATCCTTGATGAGTGCCTGGATGCTGTGCTGACTTGGACCGGGGTGAACAGGCTTAAGCTCAACCCCGAGAAGACGGAGGTCATGTTCTTTGGGAGCTCGCCGTCTGGGTACGGTGGCCCTCTTCCCTGTCTGGGGGGGGTCCCTCCAGCCAGTGGAGAGAGTGTGGAATCTGGGCGTGGTCCTGGACCCGGCGCTGACCATGGAGGCCCAGGTGGCGTCGGTGACCAGGGCCGCCTACTACCATCTTCGCCAGATTGCCCAGATCCGCCCGTACCTGGACGCTGACTCTCTGAGAACAGTGGTCCAAGCACTGGTGATCTCGAGGCTGGACTACTGCAACACCCTCTACATGGGGTTGCCCTTGACTCTTCTCCGGCATCTGCAGTGGGTACAGAATGCGGCGGCCAGACTGGTGGTTGGTGTGTGTCGTTACGACCACATCACCCCAGTCCTGGCCCGCCTGCACTGGTTGCCCGTTGCAGCCTGGATTAGATTCAAGCTCTTGGTTTTAGATTATAAAACCCTCCATGGCTTGGGACCGGACTACCTGACAGAGCGTATCGTCCAGCGATCCACCTCGGCCCAACCTGTTCGGCAGTTGCGAGCGCACTCGCTGAGGGTTGTCACTCCACAAGAGGCCCGGAAGATGGTTACCCAGATCCGGGCTTTCTCTGTGGCAGCCTCCTCTTTATGGAATTCCATCCCCAGCGAACTGCGCTCTGCAGAGTCCCTGCAGGCCTTTCGAAAAGCTTTAAAAACATTCTTATTTCAAGAGGCCTTTGGCGAGCTCTAATTTTTTTTCTCTTTTCTCCCCGCCATCTTTATTGATCATTGATCATTGGGGTTCTTCAACTCTCAATTGTTAGGATTTACGCCTTCGTTGGCGTCTCGGGACGCAAAACGATTTTATTTATTGTATGTATTTCTATATTGTTGTTATTACCTGTTGATTTTGTTTGTATTATAAATTATCTCTGTCTTGTTTTCGGTGCCTGGTCGCCTGTTGTACACCGCTTAGAGTTCTGTTTAGAAGATAAGCGGGATATAAATATAACAATAAATAAATAAATAATAAAATAAAAAATAGTGAAACCCCCTTCTCAATTTCAACTTTACTTTTGTTTCTGAATGATTACACATCTTGAGATAAGCCCCTCCCCCATCTCACTTTCTCTTTGTTGGGGAAAGTGCCTCTCAAAACATTTACCAAGCTGTTGTGAAAGTTAATTAAATGCTGTTGTCTGCAGAGCCTTGAAACTTGAATGCACAATGTAACTGCTGGATTCTATCATTATTGTGACACTTTCAATAGCATCTATCAGCAAATGGCCTAATCTACTGTATATAACTAAAAATATCAAGAGATAAAGGCTTCCAGAAGCTTCAAAAGAAGGAACCACCAAAGTACGCTCTGAAGCGAAACACTGCCTGTCAGCATACGTGAAGAATTTGCCAAAAGATCTGCACCTCATTCCCATAACAAGTGGCCTCACGTAGTCTATTCATTAGTCTTTCTTTCAAACAGACTGAACATCTTTTGGAAGTTCTTGTAGAAAATAAACACAAAGGATTGTTTTTATACAAAGAGGACACAAAAGCTTTTCATCTTACTGCCATTCATACTCTGGTCTCTTCGCGTGGTCAACCAGTGGTTTACTGTAGAGAACCTTTTTTTTCAGAGACCTTGTATGTAATTATTCTACTTTTCCTCAAATCTTTTATGAAACTGTTCCAGTAAAATGAGATGTAAGTGTTGACAATTATAACTGAAGAAGAAGAAATTATGCTAATATGAAAAACTTTTTCAAATCCTTCTGGTATGAGAGTAAGGAGCCTTCACAGTCACAGGGTATTTGTGTGGGCTTTTGTTTGTTTGGTTTGGTTTGGGGGGATGGTTTTGATTTTGTTTGGTAAAGAGAAAAAGGTTACTTATTTGGATTATTGTGCTCGCACTGCTCCACCCAGCATAGACTACATTTGGAATATCTACTAATACTGCTGTTTTAGGGCAGATAATATGTGTCATGTAAGGTTTGCCCAGTCAATAATCTTGGTGAGCTGTATGTAAGTTTGCTTCTCAGCTATTCAAAGTAAAACAAAGCAAAGCAAAGTAAAGTAATATTTATTTATTTATTTATTTATTTATTTATTTATTTATTTATTTATTTATTTATTTATTTATTTGATATACATTCCACCCATCTGCCCAGAGGCCATTCTACATGGTTTTATCTCCCCCTTCTTCCCACACCCCCTTCCCAACCACTTTGATGCGGCTTTCGGTCATGGGGACACATCAGAGGCAGTTAAGAAAACAGAGTTTGTGACGACACAGAAACTGCCTTTAATACTATATTCCTGTTGCCCCAGTAAAACCGCCTTTTATTTTCAGACGTTTCTTCCGAACGTGGGATAGGGGCCGTAGGGGTAGTTTGCTGCCCTGAGAGAAGTTGTTGTTTCCATCTTTCTAATGAGGAGCTGCAGCTTCCCCTCAGCTCTATTTGCAAAGATAGAAGTAGCGGCAGTGAAAGGCCACCAGCAGAGGCTTGGATGCCAGCAGACCAGATAGGGAGAAGACAGGAGCAGAAGAAGCCATCAGGGACGACTTGTGGGGGCAGGGGGCTTCGTGGAAGCGACTCTGTCTGATTATGCCTCCCCCTGTTGAACAGTTGTTTGCCAGGCCCACAGACAGAAAGAGAAGGCCATAGGCAGTCATTTCCCCAATAAAAGGGGCACGGAAGGGCTTGAGGTCACTGGTGCTTGATCCCCCAACCCACCTTTGAGGAACTTCAGCACTGCCTACATGCCAGTCTAGGGGTCCTTTTTGTCACAATGCCCCCTTTTTCTCAGGTGTGTGGTAGGAATCCCACCAGCCATTCAGCTTGTTGTGCTTCCTCCAGTTCTTCTTGGGCACCTCCATCAAGACCCTTCCTTTTCACTCACTGTTAGTATTTGCTGCTTCTCCCTAGTTGGTCAGCCACTTTATCCCTTCCAAGGCCTCCTTTATATCCTCTAGCTCCAGGTTTCCCTGTGTCCCCTCTCCCTACTCTATAGCATGGCCTCCAGGAAAAGTGCTAGGAGCGCTTCCTGATTCTTTCCCCACCAATTCTGGTTGAGCTTCGCTGCAGTGCCAGGACTTTTCCTGCCAGTTCTGAAATGGAGTCGGTTTTTGCTATTTCTTCCTGTGAACTGCATGCAAATCTCCTTGGTGTCTCTTGCAAGGGTGTCTCAGTCACAGATTGTGCTGTTTTTGATCCCAGGCTTGTGGCACACAATTTCTCAGAAGGGCAGGCTTATATTAAACTACCACCAGCCTCCTTATGATGGATTGAATGGTCTTCCACTTAAAAGGCAAGAATGTAATCACTTCTTTGTTCACAGAAACCCTTGCTGCAATTTTAAGTCTGCCTGAAGATCCAAGTCTGCACAACTTCTAGTGGAAAGTTTTGCAGAACTTGAACATTACCTGTTTTATGACATTTTGTGATTTCTAATAAAATCTATTGGGTATGCTGGGGGAAGGAGGTTCCAGTGGTAATCACAGTTTTTTTAATCTGTTCAAGCAGCCCTGCTTGGTTTTTGTGCCGACTGTTTCAGGTAATTAAATGAATGGGAAAGTGGGATAAAAAGTAATAATAAATCAAAAAGTAGACAGGTATGCATTGTACGGTAAACAATATGACCTTTGAAAAATACATTAGAGTCACTATATGATGAGCAGGCCTTCTATCTCTCCAAGCAGAAAAGGAAATGGTACTCTGTTTAAGGAGGATTGTCAAGCTCGCCGGAGAGTAGTTGAGAAGCTGCTGTGAAACTGTTTATGTCAACTTCAGTGTAGAAAGCCAGTGGGAAATTTTTGACCCTTTTTAATGGAAAATCAGTGTGTGGCCTTGACAAATATTCCTCCGAAGGCTGCTGCAGAGGAGATCAGCGTTGTGGACGATATCATATTCTTCTCAGAAAGGAAAGTCTTCTGAGGTACATATGTGGCGTGTCTTGAATGCAAGTGCTTTTCCTTGAGATGAGGTGTGGGGGAAAGGAATCATGTACACGAGTCTTCTTTTTGCACTGGAGCCAGGGGACACTCTGGAGATTACAACTTGGCAAGCTTGAACTGTGCTCTGGTCCAACTCACAGAGAGTCTAATTAAGGAGGAAAGCTGGCACTGTTGGATATGGTCAAGGTATCTTGACTCCTAGAACATCTGTAGTGGTATATATACTCCTAGAGCTATGTGGTGTGATTAATAAGGTAGATAAAACCAACCATTTGGAGACACATTTTGAGTACCCTTTTAATAATCCTTTCAAGGATAATGTTCCATAAATAGTGTGCTTAATTATCTTCTGATTAAATCAATGAAACTTAAAAGGGCTTAATTTTGGATAGACATTTTCTTTCTTTCTTTCTTTCTTTCTTTCTTTCTTTCTTTCTTTCTTTCTTT
>JAHTLZ010000016.1:45028896-45039914 GCA_023846285.1 Phrynocephalus versicolor | reverse complement strand
GTCTTGTGTATAGCTTACTAATGATGTTTAGAAGGCTGATGGGTCTATAGTTCGCTGGGTCTTTCTTATCACCTTTCTTATAAATTGGAACCACAATAGCCATCCCCCATTGCTTGGGAATCTGGCCGGATTGGTCTATAAATGTGAATAATTCTGCTAGATAATGTGCCCGCCAATCAGCATTTTCTTTCAGGACTTCGGGTGGAATTCCATCCGATCCTGGCACCTTTCCTATTTTTAGACGGCCAATATGGTCTTTTATCTCTCTTGGGCTGACTCAGGACCATATAGGCAAATTCCTTAGGTCTCCTATAGGAGTGCCTTGCACAGAATCATCATAGAGATTTTGAAAAAAAGTGGCCCATTTATTTGCTGGAACATGCATATCTAGTGGCGATGAGTTCTTCGCCCTTCCAGCATTAATAGGTTTCCAAAACTGAGCTGAATTCTTTTGTTTGGCTGACTGGATTAGCTCCTCCCACAAGTTCCTTACATGCTCTTTTTTCTTCCTCTGAATGGTGGTTTTATATAATTTATTTTGAGCTAGCAGCTGAAAATGTATTTCAGGTCTTTCCTCCTGACCTTTGTTCAGGGACAGATGGTACAAGGTGTTAAGCTCTTTTTTAACTTGTACACATTCATGGTCAAACCAAGGTTTCATATTCCTATAAGCAGGATATACTTTGTTCTCTGAAGGGACAGTCAATACGCAGTTTACTTCCTGGGTCAAAGCCTGGAAGTTTACAAGAGGGTCTTGCTCTGGACTTAAGTTACTAAAGAGCAAGAGATGATATTGCAATTTCTCTGGAGTTAGTATTTCTTTTACTTTAGTACTACTGGTACTAGACCATTTTAACCTTTTTCCGATAAGTTCTAGCTGTGGAGTATACTGGTCCTTTGGTTGTGTTGGATTCAGAGGGAGAGACACTTTTAGGCTTAAAGGTAGATGATCCCCTTCCAAGAATGGCAGAACTTTAAATGTTTTAATCCTAGGTAGTAATACATTGCAGACTAGCATATAATCAACAGAACTAGCCCTCTTACCTGCCATAAAAGTATATTCACCTGGGCAGTCCCCAGAGAATGCCCCATTAAGAATATGAAGCTCTCTCCTACGTGATAAATTAGCAAGGCATGCACCTGCATAGTTCACCTTTGGGTCTTTAGATGTGCATGTAGAGAGGAGTCCATATGATTCCCCATATAGATCTTCTAAGACCAGATTATATTTCTTTGCTAGAAATATATCATTTGGTCCAACTCAGGCATTAAAATCACCTGCCAACAAGATTTCTGCTTCGGGACATCCAGCTAACAGATCTGATATATAATTATCTAAGGCTGACCAGTTTTCTTCAATAGAGGATTTCTTTGTTCTAGGTGGAAGATAGGCATTTATTATAAGAAGGCTGCCGTTCACCCAGCTCATCAGTACGGCCATTGCCAGGTGGGCTAAGGGTGGTTTCAGAACACATTTTACCTTTAAGGTAGTTGAAACAAATATAACCAGCCCACCCATTAATCTTCCTGGACCTTTCCCAGCAGATGCCTCTAAGGCTGTGGTCACACCTGGGTTTCGATCCTGATCTTCTGAAGGTCCGGCTTTTCCTCTTCTTCCCATCACGTGATTTAAATGTGGGAGAAGAGGTCTCACGTCAAAATCTGGTTTTTCAATTTTAAAGTGCAGTTCAGCCCCCTTGGCCAGCAGGTGGCGCTAGCACTTGAAAAAAATGGAAGACTTTTCTGGGGGAATTTAATTCTGTGTCGGACTTCCTGTTACTCCGATATGCAGGCAAATTAAAAAAACAGCACCGATCGGCCCCAGGAACAGCCGGTGGGTGCTATGCAAAAAAATAAATAAAAAGAAACCCGGATCATCAGTGCGGTCCCACGGCATCTGCCTCCTTAAAAGCCGGATTTCAAAAGCGAGGCAAAAATTCCCCAGCCTGGAAGGTAGGTCACAGAAACCTCCCTTAAGGGAGCATTACCGGGTTTTCTTTTTCCTTTTTTTTCAAAAAGCGGGGTGGCCATGAGGATGGTATTTTTGGGCACGATTTATTTAGTAATTTAAACTCTCTTTAAAGGGACATGTGACCGAGCCCTAAGTTAAAAAAATAATAGCCATTCAGAAGAGGCGTTTCTGCTGTCCATGTTTCCTGTAGTAGGATAATGTCATATACTTTCTTTATGAAAGGAACATCCATATATGAGTGGAGGAAACGTTGCCATCCAGCTACATTCCAAGAGAGAATTTCAATTGTATTATCATCTGCCCTCATATGTTGTCTCAGTGACAGATTATTGTTTGAATCACTTTGGGGGAACAAAATCTGATCATATTGAAAGGAAGCTTGGCTCATCTGATGATTTAGACCCCTCTGCTTATGAGTTGAGGGAGAGGTAAAAGGTGCTGGGGTTGAGCCAAGCTCACAATTGGAAAATTTTAAGAGTTCAGCTTTGCACATGGAAAAATTATTATCACCAAGTCAGTATCCCTGGGACCAGCCCCAATTATCCTTTACATAATGTCTCTGCCACCAATAAGGAGGAGTTTCAGTAATTTGGTTGTTGAAGGTGTCCAAGCTTCTCTGAGTTTTGTTCCAGCTTGTGTGTTTTGGTTTACTCCACACATTCTTCTTCCTTCTAGGATTTGGGACAGTGGGTCTAGGTCTGATCAAAACTGGGATAGGCTTACTCATATAGGTGTCCAGCTTTGTAGATTCTTGGGAGGCTCTTATCAATTTAGAATTCTTCCTTAATGCAGACTGTTGTCGTTGAGCCTTTTCCTGTAAGTCTTGCTCCTTTAGGTGATTACCTCCCTCTTGCTTCTGGACATGGCTGGCAGGTGAAGGTATCTCTTCTACTGCTGTCCCCGACACTGGCGAGTGTCCCCCCTGTCTTCCTTTTAGCTTTAACTTCTTATGATGTGAACTGGATTTACCCTGTTTGGATCTCTTAGGACGATCTCTGGGCTCTAGCCGTTTGAATAAAGGTTTAAGGTCCATCCTCCTGTTCCCCTTGGCATAGTGGTTGCTATCTATTTTGCTTCTGCATTTCCTTTTCTCCATCGTAGCTTCTTTTGTGAGGAGGGATCTTTCTTCTTGTCTTTTGTTCTTAGCCCTCCATCATGCATCTCCACAGTTCTTTTTGTGGGACCCTTTACCTCAATGAGGGTGGAGCTGGTATAACTGGCAGCATCCCCTTCCGTGTCAACAATGGGTGGGATCAGGAGAGGTGATCTGGTTTGCATAATAGTTGATGGACCAGCACACAAAAGCAGCTCTTCCATATTTAACCCTGTGATTTTGTTGATAGTTTCAGGAGATAAGTTGTAGAATTCCACTTCGTCTGTTGGAGGCAGGTGGTCAACAACATTCTCCCTTTGCCCTGTACTCTGGGTCATCAATTCAGGTGATTTTTTTGGCTTCTAGCAAGCATCCAAGCATAGTCACAATAAGCTCTTTAATGTCCCTTAGTAGATCTCTAATTTCATCAACAGATTTCTGATTTAATGAGGAGTCATTGTCCCTAGTACAGGAGGGCGTGTCTAGGTTTGTAAATGATGCAGCTGTGTCTTTTTGCAAATTGTTGACCACAATATTCTCAATTGGACCCACAGGGGAGTATAACGTTTCTATTGTCCTTAGTTCACCAAAATCAGCATTTAAATTATTTTTAAGTAGCTGCAATCCAGGATTTGATAGTCCTTCATAACACTTTCTGGTAAGTCTATTGACTGTGTTCCATACATCCCAGAAGGGGTCACTCTGCTTTGATCCACCCTAGTTGTAGAAGGATCCCCTCTTTTGAGATAATCAGTTATAGTGGTTTGCTTCATCTTGCTCATTATTCTGCTGTAATCTTTAGCAGCAGAGGCTTGTTCTTCCTCATAGATTGCATATGACACCTGAGCAGGGGGGAGGGAGGTGTAACTGGTCCCGAGCTACTCGCCCTGACTTGTAGGGGAGTGAACAAATGCTCTTCACTGGTTTCTCTAAGGTCCGAGATAGGTGTAATGGCTATTGACATGGTCCTCTGAAGCTTCCAGGGTGGAAGCCTCTGTCATACAGAGCTTTAATTAATCACTGCCAAACAGCTAATTCTATAACTCTGAGACAGTACCTTGAGCTTCCAGCTTTCTCTCTCACTCATGCAGCACTTCCCGATCTCTTCTACAAAAAAAGCAGATGCGGTAGTAGAAGGCTGTGGAAATTAGCAGGAGCAGGAGCAGTTAATGGAAAACTGGGTCTCGAGAGATATAACTCCTCCAGACATTCCAATGTCCAAACACTCTTAACCTTGAGTGAGAGATAACTTCTTAGCAAGATCTTAGGTTGAAGAAAAACTATATGTGGTTGCTGAGTTAATAAAGTGTGGCCCAATTTTACCCAAACTCTGTGTCTTGGCCCCTTTTCTCTGGGCTGGGGGAGCAATTGTTGGCTTGTGTTTTCTAGAGCCAACCAGCAACACATCAGGTGTGACAGAGTACGGTAGGTCATGGAATCCTCTTTGTTTCCTCACCTGCAGTATGAATTCCATTTCTAGAATGTTATTCCACTGGTTGTCACCCATATATATCAGTCTTCCATATCTCTCACAGAATACAAAGACTGGAAACTCAAGGTTAAGGTAGAAATATTTTTTCAAAAAACAAAAATATTCCAGTCAAGTACCTGGCTCTTGACTACTGAACATTTTGACTATACACAGTTTAGAGTTGAGTAGTCCAAAATATTTGAAATCCACCAGGTTCAGAAAGGCTACTCATGGTGTCCACGCGGACATGGAATATAAAAACATCAGGCAGCGTATACTTATCCAATGGCCTTTCCTGTGCTACTTTCATCTGCCTCCTCAAACACTAACAATAAACAGCCAGAATTTCATCCTACAGAAAAGCCAGTTTCCAGCATTCCATCATGTCAGGTGTGAGAAAGGAACAGAACCTTCTACTGGACAGTGCATATAGAGAGGCAGACTCAGGCATGGAGATCCATTTCCAAATCCTTACTAAACCAGAAAGCTTTCTCAACAGCTTCCCAAATGCCACCTTTGCCCTATCGCACAGGGGTGTGGGGGGATGGGGTCTTTGGGAGAAGAGAAGAGAAGACAGCTAGGATAAACATAAAATGAACAAAGTACTGTAACTATTATAAATAGGCTAAAGAAACTGAGGGGAAATGCAAAGCACTACCTTTTGTCACCTCAATAAAATCCACTTGAGCTGCTAAGAGTTCTGACTTCATCTCCACTCAGTAAACACTGCAGAGTAGTTCAGAGGTGGGGAGTGGGTTCCTCATTGTTGTGGGGCCCACAAACAGCAGAATCGGCTTAGGGACCTTTGGGCCGCAGTGTTTGGTTTTCCTCTATGGCTTAGTTCCATCTTTCTTAAGCAGAAGTTGCTTCCTGGCATTGTGGTTTAAAAAGAGAGCTTGGCAGAATGAAGTTGATGCAATCCTGCATTTTGAGCTCAGAAATAGTGATTAAACTCAAAATGGCTATTTATGCTGGTGTGTGAAGAATGGTGCAGATGATGCTACTCTGATAGCAGAGAGTGAGGAGGAATTAAAGAACCTCTTAATGAGGGTGAAAAAGGAGAGTAAAAAAATGGGCTGATGCTCAACATAAAAAAAAACTAAGATCATGGCCACTGGTCCCGTCACATCCTGGCAAATAGAAGGGGAAGAAATGGAAGTAGTGACGGAGTTTATTTTCTTGGGTGCCATGATCACTGCAGATGGTGATTGCAGCAATGAAATTAAAAGACACCTGCTTCTCAGGAGGAAAGTGATGGCAAACCTAGGCAGCATCTTAAAAAGCAGAGACACCACTTTGCCAGCTAAGGTCCGGATAGTCAAAGCTATGGTTTTTCCAGTAGTGATGTATGGAAGTGAGAGCTGGACTATAAAGAAGGCTGATTGCCGCAGAATTGACACTTTTGAGTTGTAGTGCTGGAGGAGAGTCTTGTGAATCCTCTGGACTACAAGGAGACCAAACCTATCCATCCTGCAAGAAATCAACCCTGAATGTTCACTGGATGCACAGATTTTGAAGCTGAGGCTCCAATACCTTGGCTACCTCATGAGGAGAGAGGACACCTTAGCAAAATCCCTGATTCTGGGAAAGATTGAAGGCAAAAGGTAAAGGGGGTGACAAAGAATGAGATGGTTGGATGGTGTCATTGATTCAGCTGACATTGTTTTGACCAATCTCTGGGAGGAAGTGGAATACGGGGGGGGGGCTAGCGTGCTCTGGCCCATGGAGTCATGAAGAGTTGGACCCAACTTAACGGCTGAACAATGGCAACAAACATGTAGAATGGCATACGTCACAGCAAGAAATTGCTGGTAGTTGATGAGTTGATTCTTGGATCTACTGTTGTACACCAACTCTTGTGATGGGCATGTGATGAAGAATGCAAGTGTTGAGTTGTTAATGAGCAGCAGTTAGACCACCACAGCTCTTACATACATAAATCAATAGGATTCTGATTACAAAAGGTCCTTCTGCAAAACAGCAAATTACAGTGCTGGCTGAATGGTGGGAAAGAATTTAACATTTCTTTCCACTTTTAAAAAATAAATTCATTGAATACCCCCCCCCCGGCCTTTAAATGTCACTTTGGAGGGAACAGATTGACCTTGAATTCTCTTGCTTCTTTAGAGATCCACTTGCATTAATGCAGTTATATTGCCATTCAAGCTATAGAGTCCAATGGGCTGCATTACATCAAATGTTATTGAGAACAATCTTCTTTTCAAACATAAAATGAAATGGCAGTCATCCTTCTCTCGCTGTGTTACTTACATGCCAGTACCCCTAGGGTTTGTAATTAGTAAAA
Organism: Phrynocephalus versicolor; assembly: GCA_023846285.1. Taxonomy (NCBI): domain Eukaryota; kingdom Metazoa; phylum Chordata; class Lepidosauria; order Squamata; family Agamidae; genus Phrynocephalus; species Phrynocephalus versicolor. The sequence continues at coordinate 45,033,073 of JAHTLZ010000016.1, read as the reverse complement.
TGTCATTAGAGGCAGTCTTTCTGGTTAAACCTGCATCTGTACTCTTCCATGAAGAAATATTCCTGAAAGGCGTTTCTGAACTATTCTGTGAAAGTTTAGAGAAATTAGTTGGTTTTGTAGTAAAGATCATGTGTATGTAGAAAATGAAGACTGATTGTGACTGACATAAAGCCACATCAAGTTTTTTTTTTAGTGTTCAACTGTATTGTATTTTAATGTTTTAATTGTTCTTAATTGTTCGGGTAGTGAGCAGCATATAAGCGGTATAAATAACATTAATTAAATAAATATATAAAAAGTACTATGTACTATGCATGTGACAATGTTAACAATCCAAAATTACAGACTTCTGATCCCCAAGATGGTGTTCTCAAATAAAACAGGTTCTCTTGTTTAATATTCCCCACTAAATGAAGAGAAAGGGAAGTCCAAACTGGAAGGAAAACAAATACAGAAATAAGATGATTTTTAAAAGGTTTAAAGTAGACCATCTTCAATGCTGCCATTGGTGTCATCAGCATTCATGCTGCCATTTGCTATGTAAAGTTTGGTATCCTTTCTCCTGTTGGCAATAGAGATGGGCACGACCAGGGAAAATGACGTTTTTGAGTTGTCGTGTGTCGGAGCCAGCCCGTTTAGGCTCATTTCCGTTTTTTGTGAAATTTTTCAAAAATTTGTCATTTCTTGTGTCGTTTTTTTGTCTGTCATTAGTACTGGTTTAGAGGGGGGTAGCGGGCTCCTGGAGGCACCTCTGTGGGGTGGGTGCCTCCTCTGGCCCGCTATGAAGGGAAAGCGGGCTCCTGGAGGCACCTCGTGGGTGCCTCCTCTCCTCACCCGCTACAAAATGGCATGCATAGCCAATTGGATATGCATACCAAGTTGAGTGGCAGAGAGGCACCTCTTTTGGGTGCCTCTCTGTAGACCGCAGGCCCACTGCTGATATTGCATCTGGGCGCACTGTGGTCCACCAAGAAGGGAAGTGTACTTGCGTGTGTAGTGCAATGCGAGTACACAGGTTTGGCTTAGGGTTAGGGTTAGCGCAGGGGCTAGGCTTAGGGTTACGGGTAAGGTTAGGGTGAGTTCGTGGGGTGCACCTCTGGGTGCCTCTCTGACCCACTAAGAAGGACAGTGTACTGGCGTATGGGTTAGGGTTAGGGTTCGGGTTCGGGTTCGGGCTACAGTTAGTGGGCTTTTTATGCCCGACAGGCACATCCCAGAAGTCTCGGTCAAGACCTGGTCAAGTGGCCATGCGATTGGTGGAATGGCTCCAAAAATTTGCATGGTCCACTCCCATGGCCAGCCCGTCATTGCGCACTGTGCAGGTGTAAAAAAATAAAAATAAAAATAAAATAAGATAAGATCAATGGAGATGTTTTGTTGCAAGAAAAACCCACTGCTGCTAATGTAAAAAATTCAGGCAGTTGTAAAATAGCTATTTTCGCATGTTTCTGTGGTGCTTTGGTGTGTTTTTGGACCACCCACAATTTCAAAATAATTTGCTTGCGGTCGCCCCATTTTGGGTCCCCCGCCCGCACCGCGCACATGGCATGGCGAGTTGGCAAGACGACGAGGATGCGCAGCCCAGAGGAGGAGAGGGGGGAGGCCGGGGAACATCCCCCCCAGAAACCACCCCTTTGGTAAGTGCCCTCAGGCAGGCAGGCATATTTTTGCCTGCTTTTTTGGCCGGGAATCCTCAGGTTTTTTTTTTTACTTTTTAAAACTTTTTTTCTGTGCCGCGTCACTTGGCGAGTTGGCGAGATGACGAGGATGCGCAGCCCAGGAGAGGAGGGGGGGAGGCCAGGGACCCCCCCCCAGAAACCACACCTCTGGTAGGTGCACTCTCAGAGGCAGGCATATTTTCGCCTGCTTTTTTGGCCGGGAATTGTTTTTTTTTTTTTTTTTTAACTTTTTAAAACTGTTTTTCTGTGCCGCTTGGCATCGCGCGATCGCTGCGATGCCAGGAACGACAACACAACAAATCAGACCCAATTTTTCTTTAGTCGGTTCGAGTTCGAGTTCTGGCGGAGTAATTGTCGTTACCGTTTCCGTTGCGTAACGGAAACGAGGAACAGAAACGGAAACGAGGATTTCGTCGAGTCGTGCCCATGTCTAGTTGGCAACATGGGCAGAATATTGTGCTGCAATATTGGGCCATTTCCTGGATTTTTAAATTGTGGGTATAGAAGCACAATATCCCAAATTCATAAACCAGAGAGATTTTTTGAAACATTGAATTTATATATCAGCACTGAATACAGTATTTTATGTGGCTCTGTTTGACATATGAAGATAGATCTAACTAAATAAAATATTTTCTTCACAACTCTTAAAGACAAAAGAAACTGTTCTCCTTTGCATCTGGGCATCATTTTCCTGGGCACCATTTCCTTTGTAGTTTCCATGACTTCTTACTTACTAGTATAAAACACTGCTACAATCCTACTTTTTCTTCTTTTCATGTTCTCTGGAGCAAAATGAGAAGTAAACAACAAGATTAATGATGCCTCTGAAATGACCCACTTTAGGTCATATGAGCTCCAGATTCATATGATGGTTCCAGACTGGTAGCTGAAGGCCAGTGCTACAACTAGACATGGGCACAGAAAGGCGAAATTCTCGTTTCCGTTTTCGGTTATCGTTATTGTTACGTAACAGGTAACGGTAACGAGAATTACTCAGCTCCAGCTCAAACCCGATCCGAAAAAAGACAAATTGGCTCTGGTTTATCGTTGTCGTTCCTGTCATCGCTGGCTCACTCGATGCCATTGCCAACAAGCAGCACAGAAAAAAAGTTTTAAAAAGTAAACCCCCCTCCCGATTCCCGGCCAAAAAGGCAGGCGAAAATATGCCTGCCTGAGTGAGGGCACCTACCAGAGGGGTGGTTTCTGGGGGTGGGGGGTCCCTGGCCTTCCCCCCTCCTTTCCTGGGCTGTCTCTATGCCATGCGGTGGTGGTGGGGATCCAAAATGGCAACCACAATATTTATTTTTAAATCGTGGTAAAAAACCCCACTAAAGGACAACAGAAACATGTGAAAATTAGGTATTTTAACTGCCTGAATTTTTATAGTAGCAGCAGTGGGTTTTTCTTGCAATAAAACGTCTCCATTGATTTTATTTTATTTTATTTTTATTTATTGTTTTACACCTGCGCATGCGCAATGATGGGCTGACCATGGGATGGGACCATGCAATTTTTTTGACCCATTCCACCAATCGCATGGCCAGGTTTTGACTGAGACTTCTGGATGTGCCAGACGGCATAAAAAGCCCACTAACCCTAACCCTAACCCTAACCCATACACTAGTACACTGTCCTTCTTAGTGGGTCAGAGGCACCCAGAGGTGCAGCCCACTAACCCACCCTAACCCTAACCGTAACCCTAAGCCTAGCCCTTACCCTAACCCCAACCCTAAGCATAACCTGTATGCCAATACACTTCCCTTCTTAGTGAGTCAGAGGCACCCAGAGAGGTGCCTCTGCCACTTACCCCAACCCTAATATATTGTACGGTACGCACTAATCGCTAAATGCTTCCCTTCTTAGTGGGTCAGACTAGAGGCACCCAGAGAGGTGCCTCCCAGAGCCCACTTATCCCAACCCCAACCCCAACCCTAAACGACAAACGACAAATGGAAATGACAAGTTTTTGAAAATTATCGCGACAAATGGAAACGACCCGAAACGGACCGGTTCCGACAAATGACAACTCAAAACGTCATTTTTTCTGGCCATGCCCATCTCTAGCTACAACCAGTTGAACTGGGCTACATTATAGCGACTTCGGCTAGAAAGGATGGAATGAAGCTAAATTGTACTAGAAAAAGATGCACTGTGTTTCTCATACATTGAATTACAGCCCCTTTGTGTGCAAACAATAAATTATGGCTTCAGATTATCTGGAAGTGCTGTGCTTTGCGAGGACTCTTATTGTCATCAAAAAATAAAGTTGAGGGCTAAAGGGAAGACTGTTTGACCAACCCTTAGGAATTAAACTATCAGCAGCATTGACATTTGACTGCTGCTTACCCTGTCTTCTACTGATATACCCAGCAAAATACAGAAGTTTATACCAGCTGGTTTCCCTAGGATATAATAATAATAATAATAATAATAATAATAATAATAATAATAATAATAATAATAATAATAATAATAATAATAATAATAATAATAAT
>JAHTLZ010000016.1:44997703-45014497 GCA_023846285.1 Phrynocephalus versicolor | reverse complement strand
TAATAATAATAATAATAATAATAATAATAATAATAATAATAATAATAGTTGTTGTTGTTGTTGTTGATGATGATGATGACGATGATGGTGATGATGAGAGTGGAAAACAAACACCATAAAACAAATGGCACCTGGATTTCTATCCTCTTTTATGGCACCCTTTCTTTCCCTCCTTCATTTCAAAAAGCTCTCCCTGATTTTCACTAGGGGAGAAAAGGGCTGCTATTGTGGATGTTTTAAAACTCTTGACATCAGATGCTGTGCCTTTTGCCTGCCAGAAGATTTCCTTTTGAAAAATGTAATTGATCTAAAAGCTGAATTGCACTACTTTTGAAAAAGGCAACAGGGAAAAGAGGGGGGGGGGCACAGAAGAGCTTGGCTGGCTGTAAAAGGCACAGATTCCCCCAAATGGGTGAGGCAGATGTTTTCGCAAGTTGTCACTGTTTTCCTCCTTTCTCTGTGCAAGTCACCGATGTTATGATCTCTGATCCCAGCCATATGGAGGGTGGCTCAGCCAGCTCCAAATGCCAGAAGCAGACTTTCTGTTTTTCATTGCAAGAGCAAAACGCCTCATCCTTTCAAGAGGAATATATTAGCAAAATTGGCAAATGGAACCCAGAGTGAGGTAGCTTCCCCCCCTCTTTTTTATGGGATACCTTACCATGATCTTTCTTCTAGCTGTGTAAATGGGGCTGTGGTTGTTCAATGTATGTGAGCCCTCAACAGACGACCCTACACTTTAAGCAGCAGATTTTTCATGGTGTGTAAGGTTAGAATAATGATAGCAATGTAGTACTGTGTTGCTACCACCAGAAATGGGGAAATGTACTAAAGGCTATTTCTGTTTCACATTTCAGAATACCTTAAATGGCACTAAGTACCGAAAACCTTGACTTGTACAGGAAATAGCAAAATTTCTTAGGCCAGCTCTCAGAGTGAATGTGAATGGGGGATGTATTCTGATGCCTCAACAACTGGGATTATGTACTCTGCTTTGCCAAAGATACGGCTAAAGTAGAGTGTGATAGCAATTATAACCCCAATTGAATAAGTATCAAGACCATCCCCACTTTGTCCTCACCCTGACTTGAATAATATGATGGTTACCACGTTCCAGGGTTCCCTCCCTAGCCACACTGCACTGTTTATCCTGGAGTGGGTGAACCCAGGAGAATCCAAAGTGATGATGACTATGGAAACTTTCTGGCACCAGTGTCTTCCAGCACTCCAGTCTACCTAGGGTATTTTCAGAGAGTCTGCAAATCCCAATGTAGAGCTGACAGCACAACCACAAAAATCACCAAACTCCTGGTAGTTGGTGAAAGCTAGACCAGATTTTAATAACAGAAACTCTCTGAGGCAAAATCCATGATATTTGGTTGATGAGATTTTTATTCTTTATTATAGATACAATACAAGTATAAAAAGACAAAAGGCTAAAAGTTCCAAAAAGTTTCAATTGGAGCAAAAATAATTGAGATGAAACTAAGACAATCAAGAGAGCACAGAAGAAAATAACAATGCCAAACTAATCTAGCTAATACACATCACATTAGCACAAAGTCAGCATAATTCTAAATAATACACAGAGTACATCTTTCTAGGAATGGCAAGACAGCAACCGAATATAGCATCTAGAGATGCAACAAAACGAATAAGGAACCGCCCCCTTAAAAGGAAACTAAACAAAGTGAAACAATAATTTTAGTTTTGTTCATTTCATTTTTGTTCCACCACTGCCGTCGAGCAGCCCCCATAGAAAGGGCTTCCAAAGCAGCAGCACTGATCAGCTGTAGCGCTGCAGTGCTTGTTTTAAAAGAAAAGCGCCCTCAGCTGGCTGCGCTACAGCTGATCAATGCTTGGGGTTGAGCCAAAAAAAATCCCGCCTTTTCTCCCACCTGATTGGGTGGGGGGAAAGGCAGGATTTTTTTTTTTTGGCTGAGCCCCAAGCACTGATCAGCTGTAGCTTGGGCTTGGGGCAGCAAAAAAAGTTTTAAATTGCTCCTCCCCCCCCCACACACACCCGATGGAGGGGGAAAAGAGCAATTTTTAAACCTTTTAATTTTTTTTTAGTTTTGCTGAGTGCCACAGCTCAAAATCATTGATTCTGCAGCAATCAGCCTTCTTTATAGTCCAGCTTTCACTTCCATACATCACTACTGGAAAGTGCGAGCTTGGAGCTGGCAAAAAAAGAGTTTAAAAATCGCTCCTTTCCCCACACCGATGGGGTGGAGGGAAAGGAGGCATTTTTAAACTTTTTTTAAAATCCTGCCTTTAACCCTGCCTTTCCCCCCACCTGATGGGTGCATTTTTTTTCTTTTTCTGCTGGGTCCCAAGCACTCTAGTGGGGGCTTGGGGCTGTCAGAAAAAAGTTTAAAAATCCCTCCCCCCCATTGGGTGGGGGGAAAGGAGCAATTTGTAAACTTTTTTTGCTGAGCCCCGCACTACAGCTGATGGGCACAAACAAACAAAAACTTTAAAATGCTCATTTCCCCCACCGATGTCGAGAGGGAAAGGAGGGATTTGTAAACTTTTTTGCCATCCCCAAGCCCCCACTACAGAGCTTGGGACCCAGCAGAAAAAGAAAAAAAATGCACCCATCAGGTGGGGGGAAAGGCAGGATTTTTAATCTTTTAAACTTTTTGTTAAGTTTACAAATCCCGCTTTTTCTCACACTTGATTGGTGAAGGAAGTTTCACAAGCAACACACAAACACACACACATGCACACACGCACACGCACAGAGAGAGAGAGAGAGAGAGTACACAAATAAAAAATGAAACAAACTTTAAAAAAATCATTTCAAATGAAACAAAAGGAAACAGAACTGAATTAAATGAAAAACAAAACAAATTGCTATTTTAGTGTTTCATGCCCATCTCTAATAGCATCCTCTGAGATGTAAGCTAAGCCAACTAAAGTTATTTCTGAACTGACTTTTATACATTGAACATCACATTCCAGACCCTTACAGATGATCTGCCGATCAGGCTTTGAGTTCCGTGGGATGTTCACAAAAGCAGTAACACTATCTGCCTCTTCCCTTCAAACAGATGAAATTATCTTCTTCTTAGTGCAATATTAGGGAAGAAGCTGCCTGGTCCTTGGAACAAATTAATCAATTTCCTATGGGAAACCACATTTTGAGTTAAGAAAATTTCGAGTTAAGAAAATGCATTCAGAATAGATTAATTTTGTCACTCAAGATACTACTGTATTTTGAATAGTTCCAGTATGTAGGCCACTGCTTTGCTGTTCCATATATATATGCACACACAGACATTAAAAATACTTAATGCTGCGGGAGAGAGAGAAAAGTGGCAATCCTAATTTAGTGACATGAACATAGGCATGAGGTTTCTAAACAAGCTGAGAGCTCGTCCACTCTAAACAAAAGTGGATGACTTTTTCAGGTGTCCATCTCCCACTTTCAAAGCTTTTAAAATTCCAAGTTCTTTCCCTCCTGAACATGGAGAAATATCTGATTTGGAGTGCATTCTTATACAGTAAAATGTGAAATGAAATTCCCACCTGTCCTTATTTCTGAATAGCTGGTCTCACTACTAGTCGAAAGGAGAATTGACTGGGGCCACAATGCAAGGCTGTGAAAGAGATGCAAATAAGCAGTGGAGCATGAAGAGGGAGAGCTTTCTGCAAAGCCATTTCCTCCCCTGGAGCTTTGTGGGGGAAAGGTTTGTGGGCAGTCCTCTTAAGAAATATGGAAATGCCATCAATTGTTATACCCACAGAATTAAATCGCCCCTTAGGGTGACTTGTATGAAAGATGTTTCTCCAGGAATAAATTTGACTAAGTGTATTAGAAAATGTTCCATTTTGCTCAATTAGTTTAAAAGGATTTGGCAGGAAATGGCCCCTTTTCTGAAGAACATGTATTTCCCCCCCACCCACCCCAGGGTATTTCTTTCTATTCATTCACAGGCTAATTTCCTTGTTAGTTCCAGGAGGTCTTGAGCACGTTTGCATAATTCTCACTGTGAGCATGTGTCCAGTTAATTTAAATCACATTAAAACTCATTATTGTTTTCTTCTCGTCTCACTGCAACTGTGCTCTGAGGTTTTCCCTTTTAAATAGTGACAATTCAACCCCCATCCAGTAGCAACCTGCTCACCATTACAGCCTGCAGAGAGATCGGAAGGCATCATCTAGTCACATCATTTAGGGAGGAATGAAAATGCTAGTTTTGACTAATAATTTCATTTGGATTGCAAAACTTGGACTCGTTTTTTTGTTTTGTTTTAATCTTTAGAGTTGCAAAGAAGGTCTGCAGCCTACTTGTGATGCATTTTTAAAACAGGCAGCTGAGTTGGCTGCGGGACAGAGAGAGCTATGGACAACAGCAGGCCGTATTGTAGGACTGGGAACAGAACATTTTGTACTTGTGTACAACTCTGTTCTATAGAAGAACAATTTCTCCCTGGATATGATCAATAAGGATTCAACATAGAATGAATAGGCAAAGGGATTGGAGAAATGAAGTGACATAGCCAGTTCCCATTTGCTAATGTTTCCACAGACGAGAAAGGATGCTATAAATTCTAAATGGCCCCTTTATCCATTACACACATAATCAATTTAGTAATGCTTAAAATGATATGATTTTTTAAAAAACTTGAAGGGAGGGAGCAACATTGCCATAATTGAAAAGAGACGTTTCCTAATGAAAATCACTGCCATTTTCTGTCAATTGGCTTCTTGGCCCTCAGCAGACCGATCTTACTTACTCTATTAATAATAGAGTCGTAGGAGGTTAATTGGAAGCCCGGGAGCCCACATCATTAGTAGGATTCCATGGATCTGAGCACGGATAACTCAGCCTGCTCACCACAGTTCCCAAAATCTCCTTGCTCAACTCTTACTATTTGGTTCATATTTGAAGCCTCTTGTGCTTCAGGTGACGATTATCAATGGATTAGGGCTAGTATGGGCATCATGGATCTTGAAGAAGCACATCTGATGGTGATAGCTTTTCAACTCTTGTGGGCTCCTTCAAGCTCAGATTTCACTGGGCTATTCCCTCACCTGCTCTCTTTAGTGTGCAGCTGTCTTTCCCATTTAATCTCTGGAATTGATGAGTGGGTAATCCGTGCATGCAACTACTATAATACCAATGTGCTACTTCCAGAACAGTGGGACTGACTTCTAACAATTCTACCATAGCCAGCATTGCTGAAACATCCCCTGTTCCTCTGAGCAGGTAACAACAACCCCTCACTGATGTGAAGGAATTTGTGTCTCTGATTAAGTGCTGGTAGGAAAAAAAAACCAATTTCAGATTGGTGAAAAACAGCAAGGAACAATTAAAATATCAGACCCGGTTATGATTCTATGAGCCATGGTGGTGGAGGGAGAGGTGGGATTCAGATCTAAATGAGAACAACAACATTTAATTGCCTCATGGCATGGTGGTTAAATTTCTGGACTGCAGCTAAAACTGTGCTCATGACCTGGGGTTCAATCCCTGTTAGCTGGCTCATGGTTGACTCAGCCTTCTATCCTTCCAAGGTGGGTAAAATGAGTACCCAGCTTGCTGGGGGGGGGGGCAATGGGTACCCTGCATAATTAAAATTGTAAATCACCCAGAGAATGCCTGAAGTGCTATGGGGAGGTATATAAGCAGAACACTTTGCTTTTTATATGACACTTATGCATGACATAATGGCAACTGGGTCTTATTATGTGTGTACTTATTTTTTTCTAGCCCAGTTGTTATCCTGGAGTCATATGAAAAACAGATGTGTGCAAGTGGGATGATCACTCCTTATATCATCTTTTGACAATGTATTAGAAAGAGGAGGGAAAAGCATAAACCTCTTCCTGTGCAACAACATAATCTATCCATTGGTTCAGCACTGAAAAGAATGTTAAATGACTTGTCACTGTGGGTGTATGGAATTCTAGGATCAATGTTCTCTTTGTATTCTCAATTGTATCATTTTTTTGGGGGGGGGACTCTGTCTATGCTGTATGTTTTTAGAAGCAAGGGTGGTTTAATCTCAGGGGACTCAGAAGCTTCTTGCAGATATTCTTTCTTCAAAACCTAACTCAGTTGTTGGAACCCACAATGGAAAAACCATATTATGACCACTTTTGTTCACTCTTAGACAGTTACTTCACATCCCTCTCACTTGGGACTGGTACGAAAAAAGGTTATTCCATGTCCATTGCGTGACAGCAGAATCTCGTCCCGACCATGCCCCCTGAACTGGGAACAGAGCATGATGAGACATACCTCTCCCTGGCATTGGAAATTCTTGTTTTGAGACAAGTACCCGTGAAGTAATGCTTGTCACGCAACGTACACATTCTCAAATCTATTGGTAGGAATGCAAGTTGCATTCTCCAGTACAATCCCAATGGCGTAAACAGTGCATCACAGAGAGGGAAGAAGGCATGAAACTGGGAGTTTTGCTGCTTAACACATGAAAGACATGAAAGACAAATTTACGGAGAATCAAAAGATCGAAAAATGAAAGGTCAGACCAAAAAGAAAGGGAAAACGAAGGCAGGGAAGTACAGAAATTGTCACGAAACAAGGACATGAAGTAACAGTTGTCACAATACCATCAATCATGCCCATGGGTAAATGGTAAATGGAAACAGGGACAGAACAGGGACAGGACAAAGTGACCACAAACAACGTTATCACAAAATGAACATAATCTCGGAACAAGGAAGGACGTGATGTAACCGCCTTACATATTATGTCCATGGAGGAGGTACAGGGTAAGAAAGCCTAGTATCAATAACAGCTCTAAGGATGTAGAAGAGACAGCTGTCATAGAATACTTTTCCTTTACATTGTATAATGAAACCTGGGCCAAGACAAATGTATTCTTTCAGTAAACAGTTTCACCTCTTATCTATTGTTATGTAAATAAGTTTGTGCTTTCAAATCTAATCTGACTAATGATGTTCATTTTCAGAGTCTTCTAGGTACAGAATAGTTAGAAGTGGTCTACCATCGCTGCCTTCAGAAGGTGCTGTAGTACTATGAATTTTGCCCAAGGCCACACAGCCTGGCTCTACTGGGATGCACAGTGGGAAATTGAACTCCCAACCTCTGTCTCCTCAGCTAGATATCTAATCAACTGTGCTTTCCAGCTGCAGAGAGCTATTGGTTTGGGATAGAGATGGGCACGACCAGGAAAAATGATGTTTCGAGTTGTCGTGTGTCGGAGCCGGCCCGTTTCTGTTCATTTCCGTTTGTCTCGAAATTTTTCAAAAAATTGTCATTTTGTTTTTTGTCTGTCGTTAGTACTGGTTTGGGGGGGGTAGGGTAGCGGGCTCCTGGAGGCACCTCTCTGGGGTGGGTGCCTCCTCTGGCCCGCTATGAAGGGAAGGCGTTTAGCGGGCTCCTGGAGGCACCTCTCTGGGGTGGGTTCCTCCTCTGGCCCGCTACAAACGGAAAGGAAGGGTACGTGTCGTGACCGTGTAGCCATTGCATACCAAGTGGCACTGGCAGAGGCACATCTCTTTTGGGTGCCTCTACTCTGACTCACTAAGGAGGACAGCATACTGGCGTACAGGGAGTTTTGGACTGGTGGTGAGTGAGGTGAGAGAGGAATTCCTTTGCTGGGCGCCCTCTGGCTCACTAAGAAGGGAAGTGTACTTGCGTGTAGTGCAATGAGAGTACAGATCTGGCTTAGGGTTGGGGTTAGGGCAAGGGCTAGGGTTAGGGTTATTACGGGTAAGGTTAGGGTGAGTTAGTGGGCTGCACCTCTGGGTGCCTCTCTGACACACTAAGAAGGACAGTGTACTGGTGTATGGGTTAGGGTTAGGGTTAGAGCTAGGGTTAGTGGGCTTTTTATTGCCAACTGGCACATCCCAGAAGTCTCAGTCAAAACCTGGCCAAGTGGCCATGCGATTGGTGGAATCGCTCCAAAAATTTGCATGGTTCCATCCCATGGTCGCCATTTTGGATCCCCCCACTCCGCATGGCATGGCGAGATGATGAGGATGCCCCCCACCAGAGCAGCCCAGGACAGGAGAAGGGAGGAGGCTGGGGACCGCCCCCCCCCCCAGAAACCACCCGTCTTGTAGGTGCCCTCACCCAGGCAGGCATATTTTCACCTGCTTTTTTGGCCGGGAATCGGGGTTTTTTTAAAACTTTTTTTCTGTGCTGATTGGCATCGCGCGATCGCCGCAATGCCATGAACGACAACGACAAATCAGACCCAATTTATCGTTTATCGGTTCGAGTTTTAGTTTTGATGGCTTAATTGTCATTACCGTTTCCGTTGCGTAATGGAAACGAGAAATGGAAACGAGAATTTCGCCAAGTCGTGCCCATGTCTAGTTTGGGAACACAAAAGATATACTGATTTGGTGAACTTATTTTATCGCCAAAAGTGCTTGGCTAATGGCATCAAAATCTGAATCGGCACGGCTGGCTACCTGACATCACACTCCCTGATTAAAAAGGATTGATACAGCCTATGAAAGTATCTGTTATTCAGTATGAAGAAATATACAAGATGGAGACACTAACATTCATCTGGAGAACATTTCAGCTATAGATAGTGGATTATCTCAGTTCTACTTCAGTACTATGTGGTGTTCTCTTATGTCTTGGTCTCTGCTTTCGTTGTGTTCTGTTAAGAAAGGCAAATTTGACATGCTGATACTGAGCATTGTGGAAACCTTTCTTTGCAGGTAATTCTTTTTTTTGCGGAAGCTTCAGTGAGCACACACTCTCCTGGCTACCAACATGGCATATCTGAGAAGGAAGTGACCTTCTATTTCTCCTGACCTTTTGCTTTAGGGTGGAGTCAAAGGGCTAAATGGCACCTGCTTCCTATTAGAACCAATGTTTTCATTAATACTGCAATGTGTATTTTTCAACAATAGATTAGAGAAGAAAAGGAAGGCTTCTGAGAAGAACACGTCAGTCCATTTGTCTGCATGTGTATTCTCAGCTGGCTGAGAAAAACAACATCTCAGCAATTAAGATCAGTTTGGCTTTGGAACTTTTCCAGCAAACTCCCACAGGCGTGAACATATACTTACTTTTTTGAGATAATAAAAATATTAATCAATAATTTTAAAAATCATTTTTCCCACACCAAATAAGCAATACAACACAAAAGAAAGCCCTGCGATTACAATTTTGCTTAAAAGTGCATTTGGAGTGAGAAACACTTTCATTTTTGTTTGTTTTCCCAAGTACCAATGCATTTTCAAAAACCTCTTTCTTTTAAAATGACACTTAGATTGAAAAATAAATTTGTCATCTTTAAAGTGCCCCCAGCACAGCTGTTATGACTCACATGAACACAGATAACACAGGAATATGATCAGCACTTATACCTATGTTGGCTGGTACGGCCTTTTTACAAATGCTTGACAGAGTCTGGCACTTGAAGTGCTAACCTGGAACCAATGTTGTGGAAACTTGTAGAAATTACTGTTCTAGAGGTATGGTGAGCAGCCAAAGTATATCATTTTATCTTGCAATTAGTGCTGTCTTAAGCAGTCCATCTTATCTTGTTGCTGGACAGTGCCAGTATTGTGTCAAGAGATGGACAGGTCATCATCACCCATTGTCAATCTCTTGGGGTATAGCTGTTGCCAGTAATCTCATTCAGCATTGTTTGTCACATATGGCACGTGGCACACATTATGACTTCTGGATTAGAAAAGGGGACTACATTTATCAGTGTCTTGCTCTCTCCTCTGGAGAACATTACTTATTTAGAATCATAACTAGAGATGGGCATGAATCAAAAAATGGCATTTCGTTTGTCGTTTGTCGTTTAGGGGGTCCGTTTTGGTTCATTTCCGTTTTTGCGAATTTTTGCAAAAAAATCATTTTCATGTTCATTTTCATTTTAGTTACCGTTTCGTTGCCATTTATTTCAATTTGTGTGATATTTTTAGCATTTAAAGCAGTTCACTGTATTGCCGTAATGAAAATGAAACGCAAAATTTCCGGTGTTTCTGTTCGTTTCATTTCATTTTAGAGACAAAATTGTTTGTCATTTCATTGCGTAACAAAACAAAAAAACAAAAACGGAAATGAAAAATTGTTCATTTCATGCCCATCTCTAATAATAACATTGAGCAAAACATAAATGTTTTGTATGAGTCATGTTTCATATTTTTAATCCAGTGTAAAGGTGAGAACAATATTTGCCACATTACCTAACTCCTGAGATATTTCTTTCCTCCATGGCAAAAATAAGGGAAAAAAGGGTTTTTTTAACTGCAACAAATTATGTCTATGCAAAACTATTTTCTCTCTCTCTTCTTTACAGAGACAGCCAACATGGAAGGATGGGCTGAATGATCAAAAATAAAATATCCAAAACATCTAATTTGTTAATGTTTACATAAAACATAACATCTCTCTTAATTTTGCTCAATTGTGCAATCTGGACAAAAAGCACACAAAAAAATCAAGGTAAGTAAATTTTGATTGCGTTTTCAAAAACATAATATTCAAGTGCATATTTTTAAAATAATGTGCACTCAAAAATTACTTACCTTGGGGGCACCAAAGTAGCAGGGCTACCTTCAGAAAGCGATTTTAGGGATCCCACTGAAATTTTGGGGGTAAAGGGGCTGAGTTATGAAGCTTCAAAAGAGGTGCCCTTAATTTGAAATCATATGGGAAGTGGCTTCTAATTTGAAATCATATGGGAAGTGGAAGCAGTGCTATTTCCCACCTGTTCAGATTCCAATTTGAAGGTTTTTTTTCCCCTGGGGCACCCCCTTTGGAGTTTCATAACTCAGCTGCTTGAACCCCAAATGTTTCAACATTTGGAGGGCTTAAAGGGGAGAGTTCAAGGAAGATACCCATCAAACTTGGTGCTTCTAGGACCTAGGGGTCCCATTTTATAGAGTAACAAATTGGTTAGTTATTGTTTCATTTTGTATGTTTTTTTAAAAAAATGTTTTTAACGAAACGAAATGAAATGTGTGGGATGAATTGAAACAAAATGAAACACAATTTTTCAGTTTTGTGCCCATCCCTATTAATGAGCCTATTCAGACCATTGTCTACCTAACAAGTCTATTCAGAGCAGGTGGTGTGACATCAAGGTGAATTACATATTGGAAGCCTGGCACAACTTCCCTCAGACTGACAAGGCTACTTGGATGACTAGCACAACATTTCGATCTCTCAAGAAAAGAAGTCCAGATGCTATGACTCAACTTCCAGATAACTTCACTTGGCTGACTGAGAATCTTCACAGACATAGCTGTATCTGTTTTTTAAAGCTTGAGCTATGCTGGGCTTCATGCAAACAGAAGAGACGGATCTCTCTTCATCTCCATCTCTGTCTCATTCGGAGTCTCTCTCTCTCTCTCTCATTACTAGCTATTGGTGAAAAAAGAGAATATCTTAATCTCACGTGGTAATACAGTCTAGAACTTCACTGCAGCCATAGTGAAGTCTTGTTCTCTTGCCAACCATAGGTAGAATATAGAGAGGGTCCTCTTATGTGAGGTTTTAGGCAAGAGGCAATTAGGCATAGGAATTAAGCAGTCTTTTATTGACTCAAGTCATTCAGAACTCAGTAAGTGGGGACAGCCGACCCCTTGACCCCATATTTATTTGTTTGTATGTATTTATTCTTTAATTCTAGAATTATACCACAATATCAACAAATGTTATATACTACAGGCTAGCTTGTGTTATGTGCATTCTTTTCAAAATAAAACCTGGATATAATTTACACCCCAGCACTAAACATAAAGCTCCTTACCACCACTTTGTACTGTTTGTGAAAATCAGTCTATAACCTGTGCAGGTGAGCATGTTTCAATCTGGGATTTTATATCCCATTTGCATGGGAATAAATAAAGGCCTATTAAGGCACTGTGTTTTAAAATTGTGTAGAGAGATCTAAGGATGTGTGCTTGAACAGATCCAAAGCATGCCACCTATTTATCAAGAGGGCTTTGTAAGAGCAAATTGTTGGATACACACACATAAACCTGACAGGGTCAGAACTACTGATCTCTTTGGAAATAATTGTTGTACTGGCCAGACAAGGCATTCATCTTGATCAACTGATAACTTTGATGAGACTCAGCACTGACTGGAAATAGGCAGGTCAGGAGAATAAATGTATGACTTAATAAATACTTCTGTCTAAGAGTTCTGCCTGCCCACCTATCTGTCTGCTTGCTTTTCTTTTTGTCTTCCAAACCATGAATTCAACTTGATCAATGAACCTGCATTTCCCTGTCATTAAAGTTAATTGGTGCACATTTAAAATGAAGTGATGCTTTCCTTTCAGTATCTTGCAGTAGACTAACAGCTTAGTAGTAGATTCAGTGAGTCACAAGAGGGGGATCTTGTCTTTTGCTTTTTGTCAATGGATAAAGGCAGCTTATGGATTCTTTTTATATACTTCACATAAAACATTTCTCTGTCATTCGCATTTCAAAGTAAACAGCAGGGCAACTTTTGACCTCCAGGATGAAAACTCATTTTGTCCTAATGTGAGCAACCTCATTCCTGAAAGAAGTGAACAAGGCTTCAAGAATCTGACACACAACATCACCATCACCATAAATGGTTTTCTTTTTTACTGCTTATTTGCAAAGATGGTTCACCTTTTACTGGAAAGGAGAGAATGCAAGAACAGCGTGCTGTTGGGCTGGAGGTAGGCTGATAATGATACTAAATAATAAACACATTACCAACTCTGCGTAGAATAAAGCAAATAAAATTGGGCACAAATAATTGTATGTAATGGCCACGGCTTGTACCAGAAACACTACAAACTGTCCCGCTTAACTGAGATAATAACACATTGCTCTTTTTATATAGAAAGGAATATGTTGTGTTCTTTTCCCTCCTCAGTATAGTGAAGACACATAAACATATATTCTAACTGAATAGAGGAAAACCTCCGCAGAGAAAAAAAAACAGGTGCAAAGAAAGGTCAGCAGCTTCCTCATGTTGCAACTTATTCCAAGCTAGTCGAAACAGGGTGAGATACGAGCCCACTAAATAAATACAAGCAATAACGATCCTGTTTCTTTGCCTCAGGAAAGAGTAAAATTGGAAGAAATAGGGCCCCATCATAATTATCTTGGTTCATACTGAGTTCTAGCCAAAGGAGAAACAAAGTGTCATAAATATTTGACATAGGCGAACCAATCAAGCCCAACTGGCCACCTCAAAGCTCTCATCTATTTCCTCTGTTTGAATTAGGAAAGGACACATCAGTTCTCCTCAGACTGCTGGGAAGCTAAACAGAACAAAATCCTACTCTGCTCCTAGCCATTCAGCACTCTTAGTGTATACTGAGATATCCATGACATGGATGGATAGCTACTATTGATCAGTGTTTTGAGAGATCCCCCCCTCCCTTACATCATCTTTTCTTTCAGACCTGCACAATACACTCTGAAGGACTCTAGAGTAGTTTTGAGATGACAGGGTGCTCTAGAGAAAATCACACCTCTCCCTATGCCACTGACACGTCATCCATTAGTGGACAGAACTGGTTGATTTGAGGCACATCAATTGCACACCTCTAATCAACCATGATAGGTGTAACTCTGATCTTGTGCTGGCAGTGTAGCTCCAATGTAATGCCTCTACAAGACAACTCTAAAAATGGAGGCAGTGTGAAGAAAATAGTTTACATTTTTAAACTTGGCTTTAACTTTGGCACAATTGTAGGAAATAGTCTGCTCTTGCTCTTTGCCAAATTTGGGGGCATTTGTACACAGGGTTTAAATATATAGTTCATACTTATCAAAAAAGCCCAGTCTTGCTGATCTTGGAAGAGAATGGTTGCTGCCACCCATTCCATATTTGGAAAAAAAGAGGCATTCATTATTGAAATATTTATCTTTTTTTAAAAAAAAGTATTAAAAAGCCTTTTCAAATGGGAGAAACACCAATTCCTTATAACACTGACCATGCATAGTAAAGGCTTGCTAAGAAGAAAAGTGGCTTTGGCAAAAGCTACATCTTCTGGAAATATCAGGAAAGAAGCCCAAATTAAAAATAACTGGGAGAGTAAAAAAAAAAAGAATAGTTATAAAGAAGGCATTGGAGTGATAGATATCCTGAAGGGACATTTTGCTGTGTATCTTCAGGGAACTAAAACACATTTTTAAGGGCTGGCTGGGCCAGAATCAGTCCAAATTCATCATCATTATTATCATCATCATCATCATCATTACTACTACTACTACTACTACTACTACTACTACTACTACTACTACCACCACCACCACCACCCCTCCTCCTCCTGCTACTACTACTACTACTACTACTACTACTATATACAAAGAAAATGACATATATGCAAAGCAATCACAGCATGAATTCCTTGGAGATTAAATATCCAATGTCTTCCCGCTACACAGATATCTATTTGAGGGAACCGCCCTGACAATTGTATTGTGTTCAGGTGAGTCATGGTTAGCTGATGAAACAGGGGATTCGGGTTCTGGGAATTTTTCCATGCTTGGTGTCTCTTGTGAATGATAGTGAGCCCATGAAGTATCTCCAGCCCATCTTGACTTCCGGCATTGTTGTCATTGACATTCAGGCTGCCTTTGCTGTATAAGGTATGATACTGCCTAGCAATATCAGGCCATCTCCTGGGATTTTGAATCATGTGAATGTTTCTGTGTTTTGTTGTGTTAAGTTGGAACTGCTTTATAGCAAGTTTAGCAACCCTCATAGGGCCTCCAAGGTAAGTGAAGCCTTAAAGGGCTGGTATTGCCAGTTCCAATCCCCCAGCGAGTTTCCATGGCTGAGGAATCAAAATTCAAAACCTATTCTCCAGACTCCTTGCCCATCACTCTATCTCTATTATACCACACTGGGAATCATGAACACAGAAGCACAATATCTCACAGTATCATACTATAAATCAGAGGATTTGTTTTTTAGGGATTAAGAATTTAATTTCAAACCACAAATGTAAATTGCATGACTTGGGGAAAGTATGATATCTCTCATAATTTGTTGAAACTGTTAGATTTTGTTAAGTGCAAAACCCACTAAGTTTAATGAATCTAAGAATATATGTTTCGAATCATGGATTCAAAGGGCAGGTTACAATTTACTTTCCATTGTTTTCGTTAAATACAGTGTGCTTGTTTCCCCATTTCCCCAAGCAAGTTTCTTTTTAAATATCTTCCTTGAGACAGTGGTCATCTTTCTGCTATATCTTGTACCAACTACACATTAACAAACAAGCACTCCAATGTGCCTGGCAGAAACTGTGTAAGATATTACTGTGAGAGAAATTACAATGTAGTAATTCCAGCCACTATTTTGTGATGTGCCTTGAATTCATTTGAACGTCACGTCAGAAAATAGTCACAGTTGTTGCTCTTTATAAACAAGGCCCAAGGCTAGTCAGAACCCTTTGCAGGATTTAGAAGGCTATGTCTAGCATTGTGACTTGCTTCCATCTGGATCAGAAGGGAGGCATTATTGTTAGTGAGTGTGATGAATCTTGGCAAGCTCTCTGTTGAATGTCAACCATTTGGAGTAGCCAGTTGTTTTTCTCTCTCTACCTCAGATTCCTTGTCCTTCCTCCTCGCCTCCCTCAGTCAAGTTCAGTGTCGGTTCAGCAATGTTTGTATCTGTGTTGGTATTTAGCCATGTGAAGGTTCCAAGATAGCTTAGCCATGTCAGTGTTCCGAGTCTTTATGTAACCAGTTAGTTAAGAAGCTAATGAAGCCAGCCAGTGAATATATTGTACCAGATGACCAGGGAATATTGTTTTATTTGTATTCTGAACATGGAAATTTTGTAAGTGAAAGAGATCCTTTTTTTGTTATTTCTAAACCAAGAGTATCTGACTATTTATACCGAGACCGTGTCGAGTGAATTAAGTGAGGTAAATCTGGCTAAAGATTTACCAGGCATAGGCTCACAGTGGTCCAGGCAGAGGCCCACAGACAGATTACTATATAAGGGGAATTTAAATGTGTAGATTAATATAGTAATCTGTCTGTGGGCCTCTGCCTGGACCACTGTGTAGCTGAAAGTTTGTTTTTCATTGGATTTTATTTTATACTAGCAATTTTTCCACACATTCTACCACAAATTTCCACACATTCGTGATTGAGCTGCAATCAATTGGCCACAAACTCATAAACAAATAAATTCCAAAAAGCTCAGACAATTAGTCTTGGCTCAAAGGACATGGCCTCTCTTGTCACTTCCACCAAACCCATGCAAATGGACGCCCTGCGGCCAGATCCTCCGGCGGGCGGGGCTGTTAGCCAGCGCGACTCGTACCTGGATGAGAGGGGGGAGGAGTGCCCTATATAAGGGGTGCTCCTCCTCCCTCCACAGCTCTTACCTGTCTGGCGTTCCCCACCCACCCAGCACTTAGAGGTCTAGTGTGAGTGCAACTGGTCACCTACGGGGGTCATATAGGAATTTTTGACCCACATCCAAAATTGGCTGATGGGTACGGGGATTTTTCACCTATCCCACCCTGGTGCCTGGGGGCTTTAGCTAATGTTCCTTTTGCATTGGTCACACTGGCAGCAGAAGTGGAAGAAAGGCAGCTGGTAAGTCCTTAATTAAAACAACTATCAATAAAAGCAACTATGAATACAGTCATATTTCATTCATAGGATTCTAGCAATACAGTTTTGATGGGTAGAAGATGAACCATTTTCTATTTAGGGGGACTGTACTTCTGGCAATGTATATGATGAGAGAACTGATAAAATGCACATACAATGAATACCAATGTATTCATTTCTGAAAAGTGTTATCTTCCTTCTACCACACTCCATTTTCCTACACATGTATAGTCTTAATATGTCAC
>JAHTLZ010000016.1:44972574-44986519 GCA_023846285.1 Phrynocephalus versicolor | reverse complement strand
TGATGATGATGATGATGATGATGATGATGATGATGATGATGATGATGATGATGATGGTGGTGGTGGTGGTGGTGGTGGTGGTGGTGGTGGTGGTGGATGACATCATCAGCAACACATTAATAACAAAACCAGTAGGCAGTCTACTTTTTCTGGTTCCCCTGCCCCAAATATTTGAAAAATATTTCTGCAAATTAAAACTGGAGGAACTTATATCTGCCCATGTAACTCTTGATTGGAAATCTTATCTTTGACCATCCATGGTGAAACAAAAAGGCAAGACACTGGTAATGGGATTAATTTAGGGCCACACTTCATTAATTTATTTCAACTTGCTTTCCAAATGATAAGAGGGGCCTGATGTAATGCAGACTGATGTTTGGGACCAAGGGGTCTCCCAGGACCCCACCAACTGGCAATGTCTGGGCAAGTCCACTAGCCCTTGGTTGTGCAGCCCTACTACTATTGGCTCACATCCCAGAGAGGAATCCCAGTGCATCCTTTCCCAAAACTGTAATCTCCAGATCTGCACTGTCCTGAGGTCAGATGGTCTAGCACCAGAATTTTACTTAGGACTCAACAAATGCCTGAGATTTCTGCACTACTCACCAGTGTGACTAAGCCACATGAGGCCCTAACAATGTACCACCCAGTACCAATGTGGGATAGGGAAAAATAATTCCAGGGGAGGCAGGGCATGAAACCCAGGGCACCACCTCTGAGTGGGCGCCTGCCAAAAGAGGAAGAACTGGAAGCACTGAACACCTGTTCAGCCTAAGAACAAAGTGGCATAAACCACCAGTTCAGTGATTCATGCCCATATCTACATTCAATGAATCCAAGTGGTTCTTAGCTTACATTACTCCCTTGTACAACACGAATACACTACAAACAAATGAGTCTGAAGAGATGGTGTTCCACCTAGAACCTAGAAAGAAGCAAATATGATGTTTTTGTAGGGATTGTTTTGCCACCTGTCTATTCCATGGTTACCAACAAAAAGCACAAGTGTGAGGAGAGAGGAATGCTGGATGCAAATGCTAGCTATAATTCCTTCTGCTCTTTTCTTTTTAGGGTCTGAGTAAATATACCAGAGAATAATTAAACATATTTGGTATAACTGGAGACACAGTGATGATTAATGCAGCCAAATTTACATGCATTTTAAAGGAAAGTGGGATTTATTGCAGTCTTTTTTTGCTGTCTGGGAAGAAATGTCATCTCGAGGAGACTTTCAGTTGTACTTTATCAGTTAAATTTGAGGAAGTAGGCATGGTCCTTTTGCTTTGGAATAGGCTCAGTTCTGAAATGAAGCATGAGAGCACAGGTGCTGTTCGGAACTTGGACCCACCCTCCAAAACAAAATCCTTGCTTAACCTTGCGTGGGGGCTAAACTCCAATCAGGAAGTAGCCTGGTTGCCCCCCCCTTTAAAAGTTCATTTATGTTGCAAAGTGTGGCCCATTTAATAAAGTGTGGCCCATATATTGTATCCTGCCTCAACCATGATGGAGATGTGTAATCTCCAGGCTTAAAACCAGGGTATTTCAAGGACCAGATGCAGGGGAGTGGTATCAGGAGACAGATATCTGGCCTCATGCGCTCCCAGATGCATCTGGTGGGGCCACTGTGTGATACAGGAAGCTGGACTAGATGGGCCTTTGGCCTGATCCAGCATGGCTGTTCTTATATTCTTATGTTCTTACTCCAGGCTGGGTGGGCAAAGGTCACTTTCCAGGGTTTTCCCAGGCTTCCTTCATTGTTTGTTTCCCAGGTGGCAGCTGCCTTTCACCAATAGTACCACAGAACGATGCAAGACACAGGGTAGATTCAAATAGGTAACCAACTGCCAGCACAATGCTGCTGTGACCTCTTGTAGCCACAGCACAAAAACTAACAACCAGTAAAGAAAATTGTTTTAAGTGTGCTATAGGCACTGCTAGTGGTCAGACTCATTTCTGACAAAGGATATGTAACTATTTCCAAACCAACATGAGGAGGCCGCCTTGGTTCTTTGGAACAGAATGAGTTCTATGGAAAAGGTGTCTGCCATAAATACTTAAAAAGAACAATGTGTTCCATGCAGGAACTTGTTCAGGTGTGTAATTAAAGAGACACATCTTGAGCTCCAGGCTTCCTTTGGGAAAGTTGCCTGCAAATGTTTGCAGCCTACCTATTAAAAGAAACAATGGGACCCCGGTTTGTCTCTATCCATTATCCTGACATGCTTCTGCAACTCTTCTTCACGTAGCCACATGTTCCTATTGCAAAACAAGATGATGATTTTCCCACATTGATCTGTTAACCTGACAATTGCATAGCCTTCTCTTACGGCATGTCTGTAGAAAGACTGCTGTTAAATAAGGCAGCTGTTACTTTTCATGACTGCGTGCGTTATTGAGGCATTGTTTAGTACAAAACGTTTGTGTGTTTGTCAAAATGGGGAAAGTTCCTGGGGGGGGGGAAGTAACATTGAAGAAGTTTAAATACCCTTTCATACATTTTATAAATTATGCATGTAATGTTTTTCAAATATCTGTTTATTGTTTGTACTTACAATATTTTATTGAAAATCCAAATTACAAATATCCCGGTAACCTGCCTATTGGGTCTGTATATAGATAAATATATCCAGTGGATACACTTAGAGCATAATACCTGTGAACTGTCAACTGTGAAACTTTATTATTTTATATTTGTTATATATTTTACACTATATTTTATATTTATGTTTATATTTTAAACTGTGAATATCTTAGGAACAGTCCCACTGGACATATAAAAAGTATAAATATCTAACCAACCTAATTACCATATATTTTTAGTGTCTATAAGCCTTTTATCAGAATATACACTAATTATTTTATAACAATTGCTGTATAAGAATAATAGATATTCATTGGTTGTCCCTTTGTTTTAATGCAGTTTAACATAGCCCCTGAAGAAGGCTTCCCAAGCCAAAACGCATTGGGCTTTTGTTTCAATAAAGCACCTTTTTGTTTAGCATCCTGACACTTTGTCTCTTCTGACTCCTTGGTATAAGTATATATAAACACAAAGTCTATGTGAACCTATAGATTCAGGGAAAGCTTGCCTGAAGAGAAAGGTCTTTGCTTGTTTCCGGAAGGACAACAGAGATGAGGCATTCCTGGGCTCTAGTGGGAGGGAGTTCCAGAGTCTGGGCGCAGCAGCCGTTAAGGCCCTTTCATGGGTTCCCATGAGACATACCTGTGAGGGTGGCAGAATGGAGAGAAGGGCCTCTCCTGATGACCTTAACACCTGAGTCTGTTCATACTGTGAGATTCAATCTATGAGGTAGCTAGGACCTAGGAACAGTCATAGATGGTCTTGTCTAGCTACAAGTTACTTATTTCATAACACATGTATTCATTATCCCTTCCTCTATGATTTTTGATGTATAGTATGATGCCACGTCATTACTGTACAATAAATAAGTTCAAATGAGATTAGTGTTAAAATGTTGGATGTTTAACTTCCTTTTGCATAAAATGTAAGATGTAATGCAGTATAGAGTCAATGTTATAACAGAAAAGAGAACCAAGAGCTTTTTTCCATGGTATGCCTTTAAATATTGCTGAGAATGCAGTTTTACAGAATAGGCATTATCTAAATTAACATTGTTTCACACTCAATTTGTTGTGCATAGTTTACTCTGCCTTTCATGCCAATTAAATTTCAAAAATGCTTGGTGTGCAGGATTGAGAGAGATCTAAATGAATTAAATTGAAGCCTAATTGCACGATATGGTAATTGTAGCTCCGCCAGTTTACATAGTAGTCCCCATTAATGCATGTGTGTTTTAATAATTCACAACTGTAATGCAGCCATTGCAAAAGGCCTGTTGAGGAAGAATAATTTCATGCTTGTTCTTGGGTGACAGCTCATGTTATCAGAGAACAGGACTGACACAATGAAATGGCTCTGAGCCAGTACGCATTTCACATTTTTTTTTACAGTACTCAAGATGGTGACGTTAAGCCTCCTCCCCCCTTCCTTCTTGGCTACTTTGCAAGAACTGAAATGCTGACCTGCATTCTTATTATAGTCCTGCTGCATCTTTACTGCTGCAGACTAGCAAGAAGACATGTGTCACTGGGGTGCGGCCCGGGGGCAAGGTCTGAGTCTACAGGGAATAGTTTTCTGCTCTCCACAACCTCTGTGTTTCTCACTTTGATGTATTCTAAGCGTGTTTATCTAAATGCATGACTCCTCAAAACATCGCATTCGAAGTCTCTGCGCCAATAAAATGGAAATCATGTCTGAACAAGATGAAGTTACTGATACTGATTGTTTAGCCAAACAAGGGAGTTGTGCTTATTTTGTGCTAAGTAAAACTATACTTGCCTTGGAATTAGGAAAGTCTGATCTTTGGTCCAGCTATATCACTAGACATTGCTTTTTTTGGCAGAGAATACCACAGCTAATGCATTTACCAATTTAGGCTGGTATGTCATCTCTGATTCTTCTTAGGGCTCGGTCACATGTCCTTTTAAAGACAGTTTTAATTACTAAATAAATCGTGCCCAAAAATGCCGTGCTCATGGCCACGGGGCAAAAACCCGGTAATGCTCCCTTAAGAGAGGTTTCTGTGACTCACCTTCCGACCCAGGGAATTTTTTCCTCCCTTTTAAAAACCAGATTTTAAGGAGGAAGATGCCGTGGGACCCACTGCATGATCCGGGTTTCTTTTTCTTTCTTTCTGCATAGCACCCACCGGCTGTTCCTGGGGCCGATCGGCGCTGTTTTTTTTTAATTTGCCTGCATATCGGAGTAACAGGAAACTCTATCTGTCCGACAAAGATTAATTCCCCCCAGAAAAGTCTTCCGTTTTTTTTTTCAAATGCTAGCGCCACCTGCTGGCCAAGGGGGCTGAACTGCACTTTAAAATTGAAAAACCAGATTTTGACGTGAGACCTCTTCTCCCACATTTAAATCATGTGATGGGAAAAAGAGGAAAAGCCGGACCTTCAGAAGATCAGGATCGAAGCCCAGGTGTGACCACAGCCATAGTTGGAAGTAGTTTGGCTTTGCAAGTCCATGTTCTGGTAACCTCCAGGCTAAGCTACTGTTTCTCTTCACAAAGAGTTAGAGTCTTATTGGTGGTGTCTGAAATGCTATCTTTAAAAATCCCTGAGAGCCACCTCATTGTCCTTCCAGTATTAGTCAATGCATCTTTTAGATGCAACTTTTACATATAATTTTAATCTTGCTCTCTGATTTCTTCCTATCATGAATTTGTACATCTTTCTTTATTTTATATATTTATTCTTTTATTTCTGCAGTTGTTTTATTTCTGCAAAGCACTCAGGCGATATAAATGAAAGACAATATGAAGTAAATGAAAGACCACAAGTTCCATATGTTCCTTGACTCAGGTCTCCTGTAACCTTTTATTTTTATATATTTTTTAAAAGGATAAGCAATAGGCTGATCAAGAATACCTTGGCTGTCTTTTCAAACAGCTTTCTGATACCTTTGTTTCCTTGCTTTCCCTGCCTAATTCATTACAATTCTGTTTGCACGTTCTTTTTCAGATTTCATGCCTTAAGCCAGCACACAGCATAGGCAGGAAGGCCCAGGGCTTCTAACTAATAGAAGAGCCATCTTGAAGTGTAACACTATTCATTTATTTATGTTTTGGGTGCCTGGCACTGAGAAGAAATGTACCAGGTAGGGAGTCTTGCATCTCTATTATCCCCAATAACTGTGAATCATACCATCATAGAATCATAGAGTTGGGAGAGACCTCAAGGGCCATCTAGTCCAATCCCATGCCATGCAGGAACCCCATGGAACTTCATGGAGGGGATGAATTCTGGGGAAATAATGGTAATGCTGGTGTTTTTGGCCAGTATTCTGTTCTTAGCACTAGGGTGAGAGAGTATTTATGAAATGCAGGTTTGCTTCCATCAATCCCTATTCCTCTTGGCTGCCCTTCATTCCTGTCTCCAACCCCTGCGGCTGCCTAAGTCACATAAATGTAGTTTTCATTCTAGTAGAAACTGCAGTAAGTGTCATGAGGCAAAATGAAGTCATCCTTGGGGTTTTGTACTAGACCAAATTAAGTGCAGCAAGTCCATTATTTAAACAACAGCAGCAAAAAGTGTAAAAAGAAGACCCTGCATGAAAAAAAAAATTAATGCATTAGAGAAAACTCTGAATAAAGTGCTATATTTTACTTACAAAAATGCTGCTTTAAGGGAAAGATGTATATTTATTCATGAGTATTTTTAACATGCCTTTCTCCTTGGAATAGGACCCAAGTCAGCCTACAGTAATGAGGGGAAATATACAGTCCAGTACAAATGACATATTCAAATTGAAGAACAGGGAAACGAGGGGTATCTTACTGCATTAGAAGACAACATTAAAGCTAAAGAGAATGCAAATAGTTAAGAGTATAAATTCCATGTAGTCATGTATAGTAGACCATCTAAAAGTTGTGAGAGATGGGAACTAACAATTGGTAGCATAATATCAATGTAATCACACAAGGAGAGATACAAGCACAAAGTTATAAGTGGCAATAAACATAAGTCTGTGTAGCCATGTATGGTAGTCTATCATTCAGGGAAAGCTTGCCTGAAGAGAAAGGTCTTTGCCTTTCTCCAGAAAGACAGCCCTGGCCTTTAGTGGGAGGGAGTTCCAGAGACTGGGTGCAGCAGCCGAGAAGGCCCATTCATGTGTTCCCATGAGACGTACTGTACCTTTGAAGGTGGCAGGTGGAGAGAAGAGCCTCTCCTGATGATAAAATATGTGCAAATTTTTGTATTCATGTAAATCTGCAGAAAGCTGCATAAGCATTTTTGTGCAAACTTCATAAAAATTGGAGTCTGCCACAGACATGGGACATTGTACTTGAAAAATAAGGTGGACATTATGGAATGTAAAATAGGCAATCATTCTTTCACAATGCATCCAACCCTTCCCACCTGTAGTAGAGACGGGACAAAATGGGAAATGAAATGCTGTTTTATTGGTTTGTTATGCAACAAATTACTTTGTTACTTAATGAAATAGTAGGACATATTTCATCACAAAACAAAACAAAATGCCATTTCCCCTCTAGGAACAAAATGATTTGTCCTAGAGGAAATGGCAGGGGAGCTTCCTCAAGTTCTTCCCATAGAAAACATTAAAGATAGAAAATAGGATTCACAGCCATGTATTGGCATGGAAATCACAGCATAGCTTCATTGGACTCTTCCCTGTAAGCCTCTGAAATTTGGAAAGGTTTGGGGCTCAGGGGGCTGAGTTATTAAGCTCCAATGGGGGTACCCCTAAGAAAAATCCTTTTAAATTGAATTGGGATACAGAAGCTAAGCTGGATTGCTCACCCGGGGAGGGGGGTGCACTTAGCGTTTCCCAATTCAATTAGAAATAATTTTCCTAGTGGCACCCCCCTTTGGAGTTTAATAACTCAGCCTCCTAACCCCCACACCTCTCCAAATTTCAGAGGCTTACAGAGAAGAGCTTGAGAAAGCTCCCCTGCCATTTTGTTGCCTCTAGATCCAGGGGAGCCATTCTATAGCATTTTGTTTTATTTCTTTTTGTTTCATATTGAAACTGAAAATTTGTTACAAATGAAATGAAATGAGACTGCTAAAGAAACAAAACAAACAAAACATAATACTATATTTCCGTTTCATGCCCCTCTCTAACTGGTAGTAAGAATAAAACATGTAGGTCAGGAAACTAAAAAAGATAATCAGGTGTAAGATTATGCCACTGGAGAGCAAGGGCAAGATCACCCATCCTCTTGCATTTCCAATCTCTATATAAGGGTATGGAAGCTAGACAGTAAATGACACTGACAGGGGGAAATTGATTCATTTGAAATGTGCTGCTGGAGAAGAATGTGGAAGATACCCTGGACTGCTGGGAAGACAAACAAGTTCAAATCATGCCTGAACTATCTCTGGATGAAAAATTTTGAGGATGAGGCTGTGCTACTTTGGGCATATCACAAAAAGGCAAGATTCTCTCAAAAAGACAACATTGCTGGCAAAGGTGGAAAGCAAAAGGAAAAGAGGAGGAACAAATATGAAGTGGACTGACTCTCTAAAGGAGGTCATAGGGTTAAGCTTACAGGAGGCTAAGTGGGGCTGCTGGAGACCGTTCATTCAGAGGGTCAGCATAAGTTGAAAGCAACTTGATGGCACCAAGGCACACTATGAATACAGTCCAGTCCTTTGGAGAAAGGTGGTGGTAAGAGTCATGTTTTCAGACTTGGCAGTTTTTATGAGAATGGACCAAATTCTGTGTGTCTCTTTGAAAACAGAATGAAATAGTACTGTTTCTCCTTAATGAAACCAAATAGGCACACAGAATGAGAAAAACAAAGAGCATATGAACCATTTGAATCATTTGAACATTAGGAAGAACTTCATGACAGTTAGAGCTGTTCAGCAGTGGAATACGCAGCCACAAAGGGTGGTGGAGCCTCCTTCTTTGGAGGTTTTTAAGGAGAGGCTGGATGGCTATATGTCAGAAGCACTGTGATGGGGGTTCCTGCATGGCAGGAGGCTGGACTGGATGGCCCTTGAGGTCTCTTCCTACTCTATGATTCTATAATTCTATATTTTCCTCCCACTCTTATATGTTGTGCCAAATCTTCACTTGAGTTCAATGTATATACCTGGGGACATGACCCACATCAGTACTCATATTGTTGACTGGAAACTCAGGCATGATAACAGGAGCAGGGTGTCCATTTAAAAAAAAAACTAATATACCTTCTAGATGCTGTGTAGTCTTCTCAGTATTGACTACTAAGCCATCAGAATCTCCGCTTTTCTCATTCCAGATACTTGCGCTGTCCTTGGTGCTGTGGCCCACCCTAAGGAAGAGGAACAATGACCCCTGGTCTTCATGTACATGCCACCTTCTGCCCTAAAAGAACTTCTGGCTGAGCTCCTTAAAAAAAAAAAAAGCACATCGCCAGCATAAGAACTGTAATCAGCTTACTTTTAATCTTTTGTTTTCTTTATTAATGACTAAGATTGATTCTTCCTAAGCTCTCTAACACCAAAGTCAAAGATCATCTTGAAGCATTAATCTCTCTCCGTAACCTAATTTCTGATGGGGGGAGGGGAGCTTTTCAAGTACACATGAGAGAAATAGGCTAGAGACAAGGAGGACATGTTTGCCATATTTAAGAAGTGGGATGGTGGGAAAAAATCATGTGTCACAAGAATTTATTTCCTTTAAAAATTGTGGCATTTAGTGGCTATTTACATTCTGAAGAATAAAATAGCCATAGGACCTGATCTTCTGCCTGATATGGATTGGGAACCCACATAGGTTTATCCTCTCCAAATTTTGTTTGCCTTGACAATGCTCTTTACATAAACAGTAGGTTTTTAATCAGGAAATATTCATGGATTCTCAAGCCATATGAGGAGCACTTGTCATATTTTGATGATTTTGGTTTTCTTCTCATTTGGACTAATGAAGGACAGCTCATTATATGTCATATTATGTGTTGTACCTGTTTTTAAATCTATGTGAAATGTTTTAAATGAGTTTTATATAGCAACCACAAAATTTCGTTGTTCCTGCAAGGGGGCAATGACAATAAAGATTCCTATCCTATCCTATCCTATCAACAAAACAACAACAATAAAACTTATTATGAGTTGCTTGGTCCTAAGAGAAACAAAATGCCACCTTTTTACAGAAACAATTGCCTACTTGACAGCTTTGGCTTCCTAAAGATTCAGGTAGGCTTTACTCTTATCAATTTCAGTTCTCTTTACGGAAACCTTAGTTTTGGGATTAAGTGGCCCAGTTCAACTCATCAGACATGAAGGTTGGCCATATCAATAGAATCACACCCCCTGAGTTTTCAGTGCCCGGGGAGGGTGCACCTTTTGTGGTGCCACAGGAATGGGCCCATATTATGTGGGGCATTGTGGGGAACACAAGGGTTAGGACAGAATGGCTGATTCTGGAAACAAGCTTTGCTCCAAATGCTCACTCTTTTTCAGATCTTCCCCCCACTGGCATTCTCTCCAGTCCCACCACTTGCTTCCTGGCACTTCAAAATGCCAGTGTGGCACAAGTACAGTTCATCAACAAATACCTCTCTTCTGAAACCATAAACCTTGGGACCAGGTGGAAATGGCTGAACAGCGGTCAAGACCTTTAACCAAGCCAAACCGAACCAAAGGTTTATCCTCTTCCAGCAGATCCATGCCCTGAGATTTGGATTATCACTTAGAGAACTCAAGAACATAACAGTTTCTGGAGACATCAGCTGGCATCCTGAAGCCTGGCTGCTCCACCAGTGTATGCAGCCTTGCCAGGTACATTGCCACCTGCTAGGGATCAGGAGAAGCAGGAGTGACTATGTTTTCCATTTAACAGATGACAAGAAGCATAAGCCTTAAAAAGCATGTTAGCCAGAGCAGAGATGAAAACATTGGCACAAAACAGTTAACAGTTTAATTAACTGTTCATGAAATCAAAAAACCTAATTCAGTCAATGTTAAGTTGGTGGTGGAACAAGGAATTTTAAGAATTCTGTTTGTGTTAACCTCTCATTTAAATTTCATTTATACCCTGACAAGGAAAAGCAGAAATACACATATAGCATTAGTTAAAATTTCAACTGCAGAAGTTAAAAAATATGGGCAAATGTGTGCATAAGTAAATAAAGGCAAGGTTACCATAGCTATTTCCCTCAAGTCACTTGAGTTCTGCTTTTATGTACAGCAAAGGCATGTTAGTACAGACTTTTTAAAATCGCAGAACATATGGAATCGAAAATTAGTGTGGCTCTTGAGTACCTCATAATGTTTGAAAGTAAAATTCAGGAAGGCTAATAATAAAGATACAAGAATAAAAGTACAGTGGACCCTTATATAGCAAATGGTTTGTATAACATAACATCTGTACAACATAAAAATGTGCTTAACAGAATTGTCTAGGGGACAAGACAAATCCGTACAACATAAAAATGTTTGCGATTAGGGATTACTTGGTTTTCAATGCATCAGGGAAATTTGTATAAAGGAAAATTTGCTTAACATAATTTCATTTGGAATGAATTAATTCCTTTATACAAGGTACCACTGTATACATAAACCAACAGGTTATGGTTAATGCAGCAGCTCTTTTTTCCCAACACTTGGCAAAAATCTGAGTTTTGTAGTTAACCATTTTTAAACTTTGCAGTTAACTTGTGTGACAGTATCGTGGAAGACACTTAGAGCCTGATGCCATTACTACCCAATTTAAACAGAAATTAGCATGCTAGTTTACATCATTACAATCTGGGCATTTAGACAAGGCATGTGTGCACAAACAGGGGCAGCTCCAAGCCCAACGTAGTTTGGGGGCGGGGCACGTTTGCCCTCTCAGCCTGACATTTGGCGCGAAGACTTTGTGCTGATCTGGGTATTTTTGCCCGGGGATGGGAGCCTACATAAGGTGGCTCCCTCCCTGCCCCAGCCTCTTCTCAGCGAGATCATCAGCCCCACCCTCCCACTTTATTAAAAGAAGAATGAGATTAGCTGGTCGCTACAGGGCCAGATGGGAATTTTTGGTAGCTACTCAGATTGGCATTGAGTAGCCACACTTTTTTGCCCATCCCATTCTCTTTTTCGCATGGAATGGGTATCATTTATCCTTCTCACTGGTCACAAACCTGGGTAGGTGGGTAGTGCAAGACATAATTGTATTCAGGTAGACCCAAGTAAGTCACCCTTGAGGTGTAGACAGCCCTCGAATAAAGTTAATAAATAATCATTGGTATATTTAGGAGTAAAATAAAATCAGCAAGTTAATATTAGGCCGAAGCGAGGGCTGTGGTGGGATAGCAGATTCACTCAGGTTAGCACGATGCTGAACAGGTGGGCAGCATCTTTCCAGGGGTGAATCTCCCTAAATACATAATGGGCCGATAGAGGATTATTTCCTCCCATTACCTGCTCACACTACGGTCTCATGTCCCCTTAACAGGTTACAGGCATGTTAGTAGATTTAAGTAAATATGTTATAAGTAAAGTTGTGGCCTAATTTATCCCAAAAAATGAAGTTGTCTCACCTCTTTATTTCCAGGGCTTGGGGGACAAAGTAATATGACAGGGCACTGAGTTCTTCTCTGTCAGAGGTCTTATTTTTTTGAGTCAGATGTGTTTTGAATTGATTTGCAGTGTACACTGTTGGGGGGGGGGTTTCTCCCTATTTCTATGTCACTGTGCTACTTCTCCATGCCTGTGTGCTCTGTCCCTTCTCTGCTGAAGAGAGAGGACAGGTGGGCAGGTGTAAAGCCTTTTGCCAGCCTGCCACTGTAAGCTATTCTTCAGCTTAGCAGAGAGAGCATCATTCATCTGGAATCACTGAAGGGTATGAGGGAGGGAGACGAGAAGATGGAGGGGGGGAATAAGAAGGAGGAGCTGGTTTCATTTTTTCATATGCTTTTTATATAGTGTTCTCACCAAACTAGCATCAAACCACAGATCCAATCTGTGCCTACAGACTACAACCCAAGGCATATTTAGGGCTCAGGTTTTTTTTTTGGCTTGACATGATCCCATATATAAAAGTAACAGGGATCCATTTTAGATCCATGCCTGGGGCCATGTTTTTGTGGTTTGGGCTGGTGCTACACATAGAAATTGGTGTGTGTGTGTGTGTGTGTGTGTGTGTGTGTGTGTGTGTGTGTGTGTGAAATGTTTTTGCATCACTACAGAGCAGCCAAAGGAGGCTGACAGTTGTTGTGGTTGTTTCTCCTTGTCTTCCACTTCCAGCTGTTGAAGCAGTTGGGAGCTCAGGCAAAACTCCCCAAAACTCTGGTAAGAATGCCAGAAATATCCTTGACAGTGGCAACTTTTGGTTTCCAGAGAGCCCCATTTTCTTTTGTCCATTTCTAACTATGCACATGATGTGTCTGTGAAAATTTTATGTGAGAAATGGCTTGTGGAGGTGGAGGTGGATTGCATGATCCTTAGTATGAACAGATCAGCTCTGTCCACCTACCTGCCATCCGTAGATGAAAAAGAGAAGATTTCTGTATTTTTAATAGTTGTATGGAGAATCTGCACTTAACCACCATGCCTTCTTATATGCAAATGTTAAAGGCACAGCAATCCTGTACTCTTTCCCATCTGCTCATGCAAAGTACCACAGTAGAGTTCTGGGTACCCCCCAAGTTTTCAGGAATTCAAAAAGAGGAAATTAGTAAAAAAAACTATTCCCTTTTTTTCTTGTGGAAAGGAATTTCCCATTAGTGGAACTGAAGTAATGCTGCTAGCAATGGATTATTAGTTAGGGCTTGAAACATGGAATCTACTCTTACCATATGCACTGAATGCATATGATAAACTGATTTTCTTTTCTTGACACATGGGAAAAACCCGAGCTTCAATAATGCACCAAATATTTCTTTTAATAACAGTTAAAGGCACTGGAACAAATATGGATAATTATTCTGCTATGACTTTTCCACCTTGGAGAAATGTTGAAATAAGAGGTCTGAACAAAAAAGAATCCTAATTCTTTTTTTAATTTCAATATCAAATGCAAGAAAAAAGTTTACACTAACAGTGCAATCTTATGGAGAAATTGGTCTTAGAAAGCATAATGAAGCTTGCTGCAATGTATGTGAGTATAGCATTGAGCCTTAATATATCTTCCGAAAATTTGGAAGATACCTGGTTTAATATAAGAATGATTACTACAGAGCTAAATGCTAAACACATATTTCTTGTCTGCAAAGGACTATTTAATGAAGTGTGGGCATCACTCAAGGAATATTAAAGAGTTCAACAGCAATGGTCCAAGGTTTCGGGCATTTTTCAACTCCTTTCAGAAATGAATGTTCATGCTATGCTTTTATAAAAACGTAACATTGTCATTGACTTGATCTCTTTATGGTGATAGATAGATAGATAGATAGATAGATAGATAGATAGATAGATAGAT
>JAHTLZ010000016.1:44959283-44972564 GCA_023846285.1 Phrynocephalus versicolor | reverse complement strand
GATAGATAGATAGATAGATAGATAGATAGATAGATAGATAGATAGATAGATAGATAGATAGATAGATAGATAGATAGATAGATAGATAGAATGGTTAAAAGTTGCCAGTTTACAGGATTTGGCACAGAGAATTGGATTTGGGGGTGGTGGTGTTATTCTCCAGACTACTGGTTTTGAACCTGAAATCTGAGAGAAGGAGATGCTGCTGGCCTGACAATCGTGGCCTGGTTTGGGAATCATGCTGACATATCGTAGATTTCTCAGAGATCCTCTAATAGATCCAAATTTATTCTGTCTCCATCTTTGGTTTAGAAAGGTGTTCCTTTTCTCTATAGCAAAATCTCCTAGAATAGTGCATGCATTAATGGGGTGATACATAAATCCAATGAATGAATGAATGACTATTATTCTCTTCTTAGTGTATGTTGTAACATTTAGCTTGCAAATCTCTGCAATAGCTTTGGGAAGGCAGGCTTTTGGTGGTTTTATTCATTTGGCTTTGAATTCAACATTGCATGTGCACACAGTCTTTGTTCTGTGAGATGGGTTGACTTAACAAAGTAATCCACCACTGTTGGTGTTCAAGACCTGAAAGTAACTGACTGAAGAATAATATTGTTCAGAAAGGGGCAGCATTAGGAAGCTACACAGTCTTGTGTTTATCAGCACTTGTACTTTGTGCTTGTATCTCTCCTGGTATGATTGCTTTGACACTATGTTATCAATTGTTAGTTCCCATCCCTCATAACTTTTAGATGGTCTACTGTACATTATTACATTGAATTTATACTCTTTTCTTAACTGCTCGCATTCTCTTGTAGCTTTAATGTTGTCTTCTAATGCTGCAATATACCTCTCAACTTCCTGTTCTTAAACAGTATGTATTTATTTTACTTTAGAGTTTTTTACCCCGCCTTTCTCCTTGGAAAAAGGACCCAAGGCGGCTTACAGAATGCGGGATAATATACAGCCCAGTACAGGGGGAGAGGACAATCAGGATGGTTGAAGTTATGGAAGAAATGTCTTATGAAGAACATTACATTAAAGCTACAAGAGAACACGAGCAGTTAAAGGGGAGTAAATTTCCATGTAAAGTCTTTGCCTGTGTCCAGAAAGACAACAGAGATCAGGCAGTCCTGGCCTCTGGTGAGAAGGAGTTCCAGACTATGGGCGCAGCAACTGAGAAGGCCCTTTCATGGGTTCCCATGAAATGTATCTTTGAGCATGGTAGGATGGAGAGAAGGGCCTCTCCTGATGACCTTAACATCTTGTTGGTTCACACTGTGGGATTCGATCTTTGAGGTAGCTAGGACGCAGGTCATACAGTGCTTTGTAGGTCAAGGTCAGCACCTTGAATTGTGCCCTCTAGCTGATTGAGAGCTGCTTTAATAGGGGTGTAATGTGAATATGTCTTAATTGTAGTAGACTGTATATTGTCCCCCATTACTGTAAGCCACCTCGGGTCCTTTTCAAAGGAGATAGGCAGGGTAAAATGTTCTAAAGAAAGAAACAGAGAGAGAGAGAGAGAGAGAGAGAGAGAGAGAGAGAGAGAGAGAGAGGCTGGCCAAACATAAGGTGCCATTGATTTGCAAGGTTTTAGCAGAGCTGTTACTAGTAGGACATTTGTATGTTCCATAACTCAAGTAGTCACTAGAGATGGGCTTTTCATTTCGGAAGTAGACTGTTTCTGAAATGAAATGCAGGAGACCAGGTGGCATTCCAAATCAGAGGAATCGAATCAGCCAATCCGTTACCTTGTGCTGGGCTCATACGGGGATAAACTCCAAAAAGGAAAAACCTCCAACGTCATCTTTCCTTCTCACTGGCGCTGGCCAATCAGACAGAGAGGCAGGATGATACATTTTACTGCACAGCTCCTAATTGGCCAGCATCAGGGAGAAGGAAAGATGACATTGGAGGCTTTTTCTTCATTGGAGTTTAACACCTCATGAGCTCAGCACAAGGTAAGGGATTGGTTGATTGCACTCCTCTGGTTCTGAATGCCAGCTGGGCTCTCACATTTTATTTGAGAAGCTGACCATTTCTGAATTGAAAAGCCCATCTCTAGTAGTCACCATGTACCAAAAGTTACTTGATAATTGGTAGTTTTATATATAATTTTTTTAAAAAGTTAAAAATTACTAATTTGTTGATTTGTATTCATCTGAATTGATGACCCCAGTGAATACAAATGTTATAGTAATTTTTGATTCATTGGGCTGTAAAACAACCTAGAGACATTGAATTTGTAGAGAAGTTTCCCCTTATTGTCCTCTACAATACCTCCAGGTTTAGTAAAGATTAGGCTTTGGACATTGAATTGTACATGGTACAAAAGATGGAACACCCAGAAAGGTTTTTCCCCAAGCACTGCAAAAAATCACAGAGACACTTCGTCTGGCTCTCTTCTACAATTCCTCCAAGTCTGGTGAAGATTGGATTTTGCCCATGCCTACTGGTAAGGGGCAATTTCCAGGAAAGCACTTTGTGGCTTTATAATGCAACTCTTCTGAGATTTTGATATCTTTTTGAGTTTGGGTGGTCTTTTCATATGGTTTAAATGCAAAAATAAATTGACAAACTGATTGATCAATTAATCACCCTGCTCAACTCAAAGGAAGGTAAACCAGTGGTTGATTTCATTCCAGAGGTTGGGTCCCAGTTCCGAACAGCAGCTGCGCTGACATGTTTCATTTCAGAACCAGAACCATTCTGAAATGAAACACCCATCTCTAATAACTGATAAATGAAAGCAGGCAGAAAGGAAAGAAGGAAAGTAGGTGCGAATAAATAAGATGGCTGCCACAGTAGCAGTAGAGCTGTAAATAGTGTCAGACATCTGTCTCTTCCATTTTATTTTCCCACAATGCTCCCAAGTGATTCAGAATTGGTGACATTAAGGGACATTGTAGCCCTCATAAGAACCTAAGAATGGCAGATTGTAAGTCTATTATTTAGTCACAGGCAGCGCTAGTATTACAAAAGGCATTGCATAAAGCCCAGTACTATGATATCCATGTTCAAAGGGCTGTCTCTTGGAAGATGAAGAAGCTCTGTTTTCTAGGGAGCCATAATTGAAGTCCTAAACTACTGAATCCAGATATTATAAGAACTTCCTAACAATAAGACCTGATTAGCTTTGGAGCAGACCGTGATACTGGACTGTTTCTTTCTGGAAGTTATCAAACAGAGATTGGATGGCCATCTGTCAGAAATGCTCTAGCTCTGGATTTCCTGTACTAGCAGGGACTTGTACTGGGCCTGATCATTGTTGGAGTCCTTGCCAACTCTAGAATTTTATGACTCTCTGAAAAAGCAATAGTCTATTTCTGTCACAGCTCAGAAATCTGTCCCATAAGTTTAAGCCTTAAATGCCAGTAAGTGAGTTTAAAATGGCAACCTTACTTGCATGGATTAACAAAATTTAGTGCAGGGACTTTTACATTTATTTCTTTAAAATCAGAATAAATTTGATATGTGTTTTAAAATGTCCTTCTAAATTGCATGCTGTAAGTTTTCTGACTATTTTAGGCATTATTCAAGATAATTATTTCTTTGAAGTGAGGATATTTTTTGCTCACTGTACAAATACACATTTAATATTTTTTCCACATCCAATGACAAGAGCAGACTGTAATTTTCAGAGAAATGCCAATATATCAAAATGAGCGAGAAAGAGAGAAAGTAAAGGAAAGAAACTTTTTCCCCATCTCATTTTCAAGTGTATAAATGACTTCCATAAAACTAGTCTGAATATTTTCTTAGATTGTGCTTTTATCTTAAAAGCAGCTACGGAAACAGTCTATAAGCCAAGTTACTGTTAACAAATGTACTTCCTTAATTTAGCTAAGAGTTTTCCAGTCTGGTTTTATAAGTAAAACCAAGCTTCTCTGGGCTCCTCCAGTTTACCAAGAGCCAAGCAAAGGAGATCCAATCAGCAAACGTTTGGAAGGAAGATAACACTCCCCCAGCTGAAGACCACAGCAATCAGGTGATCCATTGTGCCGCACAAAT
Organism: Phrynocephalus versicolor; assembly: GCA_023846285.1. Lineage (NCBI taxonomy): Eukaryota > Metazoa > Chordata > Lepidosauria > Squamata > Agamidae > Phrynocephalus > Phrynocephalus versicolor. Next base: position 44,968,550 of record JAHTLZ010000016.1, on the reverse strand, counting down.
GGGGAGATCCAATACATTGAAGATCGGAAGGAGATAACCCCCCCCCCTCACACACACACACAAGTGGAGACCACTTCAATCCAGAGGTCTGCTGCACTGCACCAGCTTGCAGAGAGCTGAGACAGGGAGATCTGATTGGGGGTGGAGATGTGGGAAAGATAACCCCCTTCCATGGTGCAAGGGGAGCTCCAGAGGTCCCTGGTAAGGGGCAGCTGCTGCTACGGCTTCCCCACAGCACAGGTAAGTTAATCCTGTGTTGTGGGAGCTGAGTAGACAAAAGTGCCAAGCAGCTCAAGGTGCAGGACAAAGGGCCAACAGAACAAAGCCCACATGTGGCCAAGATGGCACTGCATGGTCACAGTTAAGAAGCAGAAATCCTGCCCTGAAAGCACCCAGTGAACAAAGAGGTTATTCCTCCCCTCTCTGAACCTTAAAAGGGGGCTATGGCCACTGGCCATGTGGCCTCTAGTCAACCCAGGTCCTGGGACGACCAGCCTGTGGGTGGCCATTTGTGACCAACCAGCCCCAATCGAATCTGCCCTGTCACGAGTGGGTGGACAAGGGATCCCTTCCTGGCCCAGGGCCTGTCAGAACCGTCTTCGTTTCATCTGTCTTGTGATGACTAGAAACAGCTCTCCTTGGTTTTAAGAAAAATTCTTTTCCAGGTCTAACATGAAATTTCTATCCTTTTTTCATCCAAGTACTAACCAGACTTGCCATTCTTTTTGAAATCAGAGGATATCTGTTTGCTGAGGGCTAGAGATGGGCATGAACTGCCAAAATGGGCTGACTTTTTAAAAAATGATGAACGGGAGGAATAAAAAGAGGAAATATTCATCCATTCAAATTCATTGGGGTCTTCAGACCCCAACGATAATGAAAGGATAAATATTAAATGAATCAGCAATATGCTTGAACAACAAATTTAATTTGTTCTATTGGTCAATTTGTTTTAAGAAAATTTTGTCTTACCTGTGATAATCAGGACCTGGTCATGGATGTGAATGCCACTGAGCCTCTGGGGAACAGTGACCATGGTGCAATCTCCTTTGCCATGCATGTCGGAGGAAGAGTGTCAAGCAAATCTGACAGGGTACTTCAAGGGCCAGATGCAGGGGAGTGGTATCAGGAGACAGATATCCATTTTTGTATGTTCCCAGACACATTTGGCAGGGCCACTGTAAAATACAGGAAGCTGGTCTAGATGGGCCTTTAGCCTGATCCATCATGGCTCTTCTTATGTTCTTATGTTCTTATGAAATGTGGTTCATGTTGCATGTGTCTTACGAAATGCAGTTTCCCATAGAAATTCATTGGGAATGGATTAATCCAGTTCGGAGACTAGAATAAAGACAAAAAATAACCTCCCCCCCCCCCCGGGGGGATGGGGGTTTTTTTTTTGGTGGGATGCATCCCATAAGGAATCATTTGTCATGCAAAGCATACCTATTCCCAGAAATGTTTATTTTCCTTTAAGTTTTTTGTCTTATGAGGCATTTTTCTTAAGAGGTACCACTGTATTAGGCTAGTTGGATTATAAATTGTGTCAGTCCCACTGAAGTGATCTGTGACAATATTTTGTAGAAAAAAAATAATAAGCTGCAATAATATGTTGTGCTTGAACTAATACTAAGTTGTGCAATGGTTTTTATAAACGAATCAAACATAAAAGTATGAGTACGTAGGCCTTCCCAGCAATGTTAATCTTTAGCCTGCAGATCTTCATTTTACATTAATGCACAAAATTACTGCAATTAACTCTTGATCTTATGCATGTGAAATTCTGCACAATGTTCTTTCTTCCCATGTTTGCTCAAGCCTTGTTCCACATCCCACGGAAATGGTTAAGCATGTACAGTGATGTGGACCGGGTGATTATGAAGTATGTTCCCTTGCATGATTCAACATAGCTTTTGAAATGAATATAAAAGCAAATGTAGCTCACTCACTCTATGTTTTTTTTTTTAAACTACAATAACTTTTAGTAACAAACTAGTATTAAATAAAGCACCACATTAAAATTTAGTATTAAGTTGACTTAAAAGCCATCTAAAAGTATAACGAAATGAAGCAAATATATAAAATGAATCCTGGCATCCTTTCTAGTGATACCTCAAGCACTCTCATACAGGTTGTCTGGCACCAATGTTGTTTGACTCAAAATCCAACATTACTGTATTACTCTTGTAAAATGTCCCATATTCCCCAGAGTCAAGAGTTTCATGACAGCTCATGTGAACACGCAGGAGCTAAAAAAAGGAAAGACAGAATCAGTGGATCCCTAAGGGAGTTGAATCTAAATCGGCAACAGATTCTGACAGAGCAGTGTCCATAAATCCCTTCAGTGAAGAGATTTAGGGTAGAAATTGTAATGAATGCTTTGCTGTACTGGTGTTAACATATCACTATCATAATGCGGAATAATTAGAGTAATCAGGATGCCGTCCTTGACTTAATTAAGCTCCAGAGCACTGTGTGAGGAGTAATAAATTTATACAGAAATTAAACTGGAAAGGGTTTAGCATAGGACTGAATTGCATATTGATTCAGAGTGTAGCAAAAAATATGTCTATGGACAAACCAGTAATTGATGGACAAAGTAGTTGTATGTAGATCATCTTAAAAGAGGCTTTATTTCAAAAAGTTTTGGATGCAACAAAGTGTAGTGTACATAAATGCCCATAAAAAGGAGTTGATATCCTAATCTGACAAAGATTAATTCATATGTGACAGTGAATATCCAAAATTTGGCGAATGGTGATACCTGTATGTCAGTGGTGTCCAAACTTCGGCCCTCCAGATGTTTTGGACCACAACTCCCATATTTCTTTGGCATTGGCAATAGAGGCTTGGAATTCTGGGAGTTGGGGACCAAAACATCTGGAGGGCCAAAGTTTGGACACCCTTGCTGTATGTTATTACCGATGAGAAATGAATCACTTGGGTACCCTGTTCCACCATAAATTCTTCCATTGCCACCTCCCACAGAAGACATGGAAGAAGCCTCCTCCAAGATTGCAAACATATTCAGTCGTACCCTGGGCCCTGGCAGTGCCTGTTGGCCAATCGTTCCACTCCAGGAACACCAATGTGGGACTATACAAACACAATTTGATGAGTGACTGTATAACTCTGACAATAGGCTTGAACCTATCACCAGTGCAATGATACATCGAGTTATGAATGCCCCATGTTAATAAAAATTAGAGTTACAAATAGAAATCCATGGGTATAGAAAAAAATTAAGTTACAAATAGGTTATAGGAAAAATTGAGTTACGAATAGAAATCCATGGGTATAGGAAAAAATTGATTTACGGAAAAAAAATCTTTCATCCACCTATGAGACTGCTATTCACCAAGTACTACTGCAAAAAATCTATTAATCTGAAGAAAAATTATAAAATTAACCAAAATAATAGCAACTTTTTTTCCAAAATAGCTTTATAATCAAATTTCTACACCTGACATGGTACTTGTAACTTAAAGAATGGCCTAATCCAGACCACGATACTGGCTTCTGTATTGTTTTACATCTACACCAATGACCAACCACTTCCTCAAGGCATCACAAGTTTCATTTATTCTAATTATCCTGCATTTATTGCTCAATAAGACAACTTTCAAATAGTAGATACATAAAGGAAAGGAAAATCTCTGTTTTATTCACATTAATTTGGTTCCAGTCATCAAAGGAAAGGTACAATCCAAGCTTCCCTCTTCATGTCACATGTATCAATATGCATTCTGAGTTATTAATTGTACATACCCATGAACTATGGCAATTTAAAAAATATTATTACATAGCACCAAAATTAGGGAAGCCATACTTTAACCCAATGAATCCAGCCAGCTTCATTTCCATGAAATGAAAAATAGTTACAAGTTATATATATCATGTGATGGATTTAAAAAGGCTCACAAAATAGAGATGGAAAAAATCTACAATTTTTAGTCCTCTCCAGCTTTAGACATGTTGTCTTTTTGTGCAAATAGTACATATATAAGGAGAGACAGCATCTTAGTGTTGTACCCATTGTTACTGGATCAGTCATTGTGTATGCTTGGGGCATGCCAAGCTAAAGCTGGGATCATCCTGCATTGAATTATCTCAATGGATTTTGAAACCCTTAAACAAATCAAAACTTGATGTCATGCGGAGTTGAGGCTGTATGTACTCTTCAGAATGTCTGCTACCACACTTAGAGTGTGGTGGAGGAGCAGAGCTAGTATACTTCTTCATAGAATCATTGAACGGTTGAGCTGAAAGGCACCCTAAGGATCATTGAGAGACTAGTTCCTGCTGGGTCAGGAAAGTCACAGCTAAGAATTCCCTGACAGGTGGCCATCCAACCTCTGCTTAAAAATCTTCAATGAAAAGAAGACCTGGTCTTCTCACGGGATTGGAGGATGGTGGTTTGGATGTGGAGGGGTTGGTCTTGACTCCATTGTCATGGTCAGACTACTTTCAGGTCAAGTTTAGGCTATTAGCTTCTCCTACCCTCTGCAAAGGTGGGGGATCTATTAAGATGATCCGCCCTTGGAGACTAATGGATCCAGATGGTTTCCTGAAAGCTCTGTGGGACTATCCGGCTGATATGGTCAGTGCTCCTGTAGAAGCTCAGGTCACCCTATGGAAGAGGGAAATGTCCCGGGTGGTTGACACGATCGCACCTAAGCACCCTCTCCCCTTACGCAGAGCCCAGACGGCTCCTTGGTATACATCTGAGCTGCAGCTGGAGCGCAAGTGGAGAAAATATCACTGTGAGTCTGATCGGGCCTATTCCATGGCAATATGGTTGACGAAAAGGCAATATTTCACAAACTGTATTGCTTCCTCAGAGTGCCATCCAGCACAGCTCTTTTGGGTGGTCCAGGACCTTCTTCAAATGAGAAATATGGTGGAGGTTCTGGACTACTCAGCAGCCTGTTGTGATGAGTTTGTCGTTCACTTTGAGGGAAAAATTGGTCAGATTTGCAGGGAATTGGACTCCAGTATTGGTGCGGAATCAAGGGATGTGTCCAGTGTGCCGGGCTTAGGTCCAGTATTATTGGATGAGTTTCAATTATTGAGACCCGAGGATGTGGACAGGGTTCTTGGATCTGTCCGTGCTACCACCACACCACTCAACCCTTGCCCTTCTTGGCTAATTGAAAGATCTGCCAGGGGGGTGCACCTGAGTCCAGGAGGTTGTTAATGCCTCCTTGAGAGAGGGAGTGGTCCTCACCATCTTGAAAGAGGTAGTGATTAGACCACTCTTTTAAAAAACCTAAGCTGGACTCAGGGCTGGTGGTTAACTACTGACCAGTAGTGAATCTCCCTTACTTTGCTGTGGTTCTGATCCTTCCTGGCTGACTGTGTCCAGAAGGTGGTGCTGGGGGACAGTTGCTCTGCCCCATGGCGTTTACGCCATAGGGTTCATCAGGGCTCTATACTGTCTCCCATGCTGTTCAGCATTTACATGGAACTGCTGGGAGAGGTCATCAGGGCTCTATACTGTCTCCCATGCTGTTCAGCATTTACATGGAATTGCTGGGAGAGGTCATCAGGAGGTTTGGGCCGAGGAGTCAGCAATATGCTGATGATACTCAGCTCTACCTCTCATTCTCCACCAATCCAGGTGAGGCGGTTTCTGTGCTGAACTCGTGTCTGGGCCAGATAATGGACTGGATGAGGGTTAATAAATTGAAACGGAATCCAGACAAGACGGAAGTGCTGTTAGTGGCCGCTTCGCTGGACAGGTTAGAGGGCCATATCCCTGTCTTGGATGGGGTTGCCCTCCCCCTAAGGGACAGGGTCCATACTTGGGGGTGCTCCTGGACCCCGGTCTAACTCTGGAAGCCCAGGTGGACTCGGTGGCCAGGGGTGCCTTTCTTCAGCTGTGGAAAATATACCATCTCCGCCCCTACCTAGACGAGCAGAGCCTCATGACAGTTACGCCTGCACTGGTAACATACCGTATTGATTACTGCAATGCACTTTACGTGGGGCTGCCTTTGAAGACAGTTTGGCGATTGCAACTGGTTCAGAATTGTGTGGCGCGGCTGGTAAGTGGTGGGGCCGCCAGGGATTACATCACACCAATTCTACATAACCTGAATTGGTTACCAGTTGCTGCCCGAGCCCAATTCAAAGTGCTTGTTTTGACATATAAATCCCTAAGTGGCTTAGGACCTAGATACCTGAAGGACCACCTCCTTCCATATGAACCTACCTGGCAATTAAGATTGAGCCAGGGGGCCCTCTTGAAAGAGCCATCTCTCAGGGAGGTGAGAGGGATGGCTTGTAGACATAGGGCCTTTTCAGCAGCTGCCCCCAAGCTATGGAATGCCCTCCCAAGTGAGATCCGGCTGGCTCCAACAATGATGACATTTCGGCGCCAGGTAAAAACCTTCCTGTTCCAGAAGTTTTGTAATTCATACAACATTGACTGTGGGTCCTCTGATGGCAATTTTAGTGTAATGATTTTAGTGTAAGTTTTTTTTAATTATTTATTGATATTTGATGTTTTAACTGTGTTAATTCTTTGATTGTAAGCCGCGCAGAGACCTTTGGGTAGTGGGCAACATATAAGTTGTAAAAATAAATAAATACATAAATAAAATAAAAGGTCTCTACCACCCTCCAAGGCAATTGATCCCATTGTCAAATTACTTTCACTGTTAGGAAAGTCTTCTTAGTGTTTGGTTGTAATCTCCTTGTATTGTTTGGTTGATTGTTACTGTTGGAAAATCTGAAGAAGTATGGTCAGTGTATTGGTTCAGAACTGGGGTGGGGCAGGAAACGGATATAATGTATATTGATATTTGAGCCAAAGGAATATCTTCCTATGCCCATGCTGATTCCTTTCAATTTCCCCTTCCCATTTTAAAGCATGGCTTTCGACAAGCGAACAAAAATGGAAATTTGGTAGATTTTTTTGCCATGTGATGTGTACCAGAACCCTCAAAAACTAAATGTTGTTGAAGATAATCACGTGTAGTAAGAAATCAAGGCTGCAGCACTTTACTAGGCAGAAGCTCAAGTAAACACAATGGGATTTATGCATGAGTGACTATTACAGGCTGCAAATTTATAGGTCCTTTCTGTGAACATGGGAAGTTGCATAACCTCATTTAAGACATCAAGCAGAAGTGAAATAGAAGTGGAAAACTTCAGGAAGTCAAAAGGGAGGGCTGAAGGGGAGGCCTTTAGAATACAAGTTCAGAGATACAGATTTTCCAAGTATACAGTTGCCACCTTATCTGTAACCATTTGGGTTTTTTTTTTATATCATCCATGACCATTGACTACTCTCCCTACAGATGATGCAAGCAACAGCATTTGAAGGACCAATTCTAGTATATTAATCCATGCCTCCTAGATCTGCTGCTGAAGGACCTTGCCAGAACATCTCTTTTAAAGTATGATAAACTAGATTAAGAAAGACAGTAGATGTTGAATTAGGTAGCATTATCTGCAGAGAATAACGTTCAGGTGAAATAAATATATTCCTCCTTAAGTTTCAAATCCCATGAGATAGCCTCCTACCTGCCCGATACTTAAGACTACAATCCCCATTATTTCTGGCCAGCAACTGGGGATGATGGGAACTGAATGCATGAATATGAATTCTATTCCATGCATGAAATGATTTTATGCTAGGGAAGTATGACTTGAGGAGTGCTTTGCTGTTTGTGATAAAACCTTGGTATGTGTCCCAATACGGTTCACTTCTCTCAGTGCTCTATCTTTCTTATTTGTCCACTTTTGCCGGAGTAACTTCCTCCTTTCTGAGCAGGAGAGGCACATAAACATGTCTGCCTGCACAAACTTTTCCCAAGAGGCTTGGACCCTAGTGCACCTTCAGTATTAGCCCATTTCATGTCTCAGGCTTGGAGAAGGGATAGACCATTTCACTAAGTCAAGTTCTGCCGCACAGCCTGAAGACAGAGAATATGGCTACCTTTTAATTGTCAACATTAATCTGGAAAATAAAGATGTCATCTGAGGCAAGGATTGTGAATTTGTATCTACGAGGCTGAATACTTTCTGGCTATCATTGGTTCTGCCTGGCTGGGTGGCTGGTCTGTTAAACAGTGCATGAAGCTGGCTAGACACCTGAGCAAGGTGATCTCCAGAGAGTGCCTTCATTTGGTAGCCAGTCACAAACATTTAGCTTGCTTTCTATCATTTATCCTCTTAATATCACTTCCACAGAGCTCAGCACTTTTGAGCAGCTCGGCCATGGCAGCTTGGAGAGTCTTTTTATTGCACGAATTGAAGTGAATCAAACAAATGCATTTCCTGCTCTGACAGGGTGCACCTATCCTGTCAAAAGCAAAACAGGAGAGATGCATTTATCGGCATCCTGGTTTCAAGCAAGAATGGTTTTTTTTCTTACCCTCATACTTTCTGAACAACAATAATCATCCCTGTACAATCAATCGTTCATAGACCAACCCCTTTTCCCTTGAGCAGTAAAGTCAAGGCAGTAGAAGTGATAGAGATATTGCCTGGACAGAGTCAATTCAGGAATGGATGGAGGCTAGCCTTCCAGCTGAAACTTAATTCTGACAAGATAGAGATACCAGTGGTGAGGAAGGCCAGTGCTCAAGGAAATGCAGCCCATATATTTTTTTGAATGGTGCAGGTTGGGGCACATCTGTGGTCCTCGAAATGGTGTTGAGCTAAAGGTCCATCATCCCTAACAAGAATAAGAGATGGGTTAATGGGAGATAGCAGAGCAAAGGCCAAGGACCAGCTGACCTGGCACTATGTCAGGCTGAAGCTCTAATAATTTCAAAATGCTCACTGACAAGGGATGTTGGAAAGGATTTGATGGCTGTTGCCCTTGCCTAAAATAAGCTTGTGTCTAATTTAAACCCCTTATATCTGGCACATTTTCCAGTTAAGATAGCACTGCATTTCTAAAACCATCAGAAGGGCTGCCATCTTCCCATCTTTGTTCCAAATGACATGTTAGAGATTTTGTAAATAAATAACATTTTTTTAAAAAATACAGCAGATATGTTCTTGGATCCATTACTTTCCTTTTATACCCAAAAGGAAGTTAATCTGGTCCTTTCTTGCTTGCTGCTGATTTTCTGGTTTAGAATCCAATCTGTGCTAGAGTACATGGATCAACATACAGAGGCTTGTATGTTTGATCTCTCACATCATCAGAGGGCATTGTTTTAGCAGGAACAGAACATTCAGAAGAGGCCCAGATAGGAGATCGGTGTGTGTGTGTGTGTGTGTGTGTGTGTGTGTGTGTGTGTGTGTGTG
>JAHTLZ010000016.1:44919497-44959273 GCA_023846285.1 Phrynocephalus versicolor | reverse complement strand
GTGTGTGTGTGTGTGTGTGTGTGTGTGTGTGTGTGTGTGTGTGTGTGCGTGCGTGCGTGCGTGTGCGTGTGCGTGTGCGTGTGCGTGCGTGTGTACGTGTGTGGAGTTCTGGTGCTGTTCAGAGGATGTATTGTTTATTTTCAGCAGAAATAAAACCATATAAATCAAACGTAAATATGAAACAATGGCTTAAACATAATAAGCAAACAAGTCAGCAGATGTGAAAATCAACAGGCTTGACAAGATGTTCTCTTAAATCAATTGTAACTAACACTGAACAACATAACATGGAACTTAAGAAGACTACAAGGCATAAGAGAATAGAAATCCCGCTGCTGTTATATTCAATAAATAAATAAAATAAATAAGGTATGAAAGGTTCTATCTGTGCCACCCGCCGCTGTGTTTCCAGGAAAGAGCAGGGATTCAAACCCCTGTCTTCCAAGTTTTAGTCCATCACTCTGTCCCCCTTGCCACAATGGCTCTCTGAAAAATGTTTTTGCTTAGTGCAACAAAGCGTCCTCATGTCACCAAGTTCTAATTGTTTGGCTAAAGAAACACTCTATGCATTTCTTACTAAGAATTCCTGGCTGGTATCCTGTTTAAATGTGAAGCAGAAATCAAATCATTGAAGTGTCCCTCACTCCCCACCCCATCATTATGAGAACAGGAAAACAAGGGTGGGGTGGGGAGGCTGGCATGTGAACCATCAGTTTCCTCACTGTGTGACTTGTGCAACTGGTCACACAGTGAGGAAACTGCTGGTTCACTTGAGTTGCCAGCTCCCCTCCCCCACCCTTGTTTGCCTGTTCCCTTAATGATATCATATATATTGTGAGAATAGTTTCTGCTGGGCTGAGGGTGTGCTTTCCTTCACACCCCACATTTAGGCAACAGAACTCTAATTCATTGTGTGCCATCAAGCCAAGTCGCTTGTACAAGGCAACACAGGCGCGTTCTTTTTCCAACAAGGATTGTGGAGAATCAAATTTCTGACTCTTTGCTCCATGACCAGGTGGCCCAACTCACAGAGCTATCCAGATAACATAGCAGGATGTTGGCAGTTGGCTTTTCAACATAATATGAATTGGCTGCCTTTAAACATTTTTATTAGGAGTCACATTTTAAAGAGATTGCTTAATGTACTGGGATATTGTATAATAGAGAAATTAACAACTCTTAAGTCAATTGAGGGGTATATAGAGCAGAGCAGAGATGCTCTCTTCTTTTGGAAACAATTCATTTTTATTATTATTTATTTATTTGTTGCATTTTTATACCACCCATCTTCCAGAAGGAACTAAATAAAACCAACAATGTATAACAAGTAAAAAGAAAAAAGAAAAAAACCCCAAAAACTGATAAAATAAATAGGGGAAAACCCTCAGTAAGAGGTGATGCAGGCAAAAAATAAATAAATAAAAAGGTCGCCATAAGCCTCCTTAAAAAGGAAGGTTTTCAGAGCCTCATGTGGTGTTTTGAGCATCTGCCTGTCACTAAAGCAAGCCCTCCATTTTTCCACTGCTATTTCAGTTACATCTATCCACTGCCCTTGCTTCTTAAGAGATCTCAGTTGTAAAGCATCTCGTGGGTTCCTTAAAATAGGCTGTTGTATATTCTATTCAGTCTCTGTAATTATAATGATCACTATCAGGCTATTTTCATAAACATCATTATAGCAAACAGGCAACGTGTCACATGCTTGGAAATCCACTAAGCTGATTATTATTGTTGTTATTTTAACCTTCTTTTAATGAGAAGAATCTCCAGTTGGAGGGAGAATGAAGTGTGGCATTGACATTGTTGCTATTGTTATGCTGCAGGGGCTGGGGGATGGGCTGTGAGGATGAAACAAAAAGAGTTCCATGTCATTGACTCAAAGCTTAATTACTATCAGATCTGCCAGTTCAGCTTTGTAAGGAATCCTTAGCCAGCTATTGGAACATTAATTAAGAAATGTAGTTGAGGCTGCCTTTAAAGAAGAAACAGATCTCCTGCCTCTGTTATGAAATTTCTCCGAGCCAGCTTCTGGATCAATATCTGAGAGGGAAACAACAGGTGTGCGATCAGGTATAAACAGGCATATTTTGGGTAACATTTATTACGGTATATAGATATTTCAATTAGTTTTAAAACACTTTTATATATTCAAAGCAGAAGTCTTGTATATAGATTTTTGTTGTGTTTTAGTTAAATAACACCCATCTAATAACATGTCGGTAAAGATTCTCAGTCATCCAGGTGAGTTTATCTGGAAGTTGAATCATGGCAACTGGAATTCTTTTCCTTGAGAGATAGAAAACTTCTCCCTCTCAAGGAAAAGAAGTCCAGTTGCCGTGATCCAAGTTCCAGATCCATCTAATAACATATATTTCTCCTCCGATAACAATTCAAAAACAGTTACAAAGTATCTGTATTTGCCTTAATATGCTCTTTTTCAGTGAGTCTGATGAAGAAGTTACCAGTGCTCTGGATACCTGCAATGAAACTCTGGTTACATTGGCTAGATTTTTTTTTGCCTAATCTTATATTTAAAAGAATCCAACTAGATGAATTGGCCAAAACCTTGGCATAGTTTGAAGAATACGAAGCACTGGATGGGTTATTTGTACCTGAAGAATCAATCAGTATTGTATTTGCTATGTCTGTATTATTGCTTCTCTTCAAAGTACATTAGAGAAATTGTTCGCATACCAGACATCATGGAGAGCAAAGTAAGGAAAGGAAACTCCCAGCTGGTGGAAAATAATCTTGTGGAGTTTTAAAATCCTCACAACATTGTGCAAGGCAAAATGAAGGGGAAGAAGACAGGGAAGATCTTTCCTGCCAACTTTTTGTATTCTCTTCTCTTTAACTACTCCCCATGAACTTTTATCCCAAATAAATTTTTCATCAATGGTTGCCCTGACATGAAAGAAAGCATGACTGCATTTTACTGGAGGATTGGCCATTTAGATATGTGGCCGTCTGAGGTGCTACCTTGAATAAAGTGGATAGAGGGACACTCTTCTCCTTCCAACAAAATACCAGAACTAGGTGACATCCACTCAAATTGAGGGTTAGGAGAGTGAGATCACACAAAAGAAAATACTTCTTTACCCAGCATGTTGTTAGACTGTGGAACTCCTTGCCACAGGAGATGTGGTGATAACATCTGGCCTGGATGCCTTCAAACGGGGATTGGACAGATTCCTGGAGGAAAAGCATCACAGGTTACAGGCCATGATGGGGATGTGTAATCTCCAGGCTTTAAAACAGGGTAATTAAAAGGCCAGATGCAGGGGAGTGGTATCAGGAGACAAATATCTAGTCTGGTGCACAAAATGAAAAATGAAATGCTGTTTTGTCATTTCATTGCGTAGCGAAATAAAACAAAATGATGATGCAGCATTTCAGTACAGATGAAACAAAATGGTCATTTATTTCATTAAAACAAACTGTTTCATTCCCACAGTAAAACGGCTTGCTGCCACATTTTTTAAGTGCTATACTGGCCTGTAGGTCAGCTGGTCGGTGCTAGATTAATTTTTTTTTTAAAAAGTGCTGACCTGGCCCGTGGGCCAGCTGGTCGGAGCTAGGGTAAAAATCCAATTTTGGCATTTCATGCCCATCCCTAATATGGGCCTTTGGCCTGATCCAGCATGGCTTTTCTTATGCTCTTACCCCATAACTTGTCTCTGAAAATAACAGTGAAAAAGGAAAGATAACACTTTCTTTTGTATTCTCCCTTAAGAGCATAACAATATAAATTTTCCTGCATTATTGAGCATCTTTCTAGTCCATGATTTTGCCCATATAGTGCCTGTCTAGTTATTGTAGGACAGGACAGAAGCAGGGCATGAATGACTTGCCCTATCACTTTCAAAAGGGGAACTGTCCAAAATAAAATCCCATGGCTGTCTATTTGTCTCTTACCTTTATAGCTGAGCAACAGGTAAATTATACATGTGTGAAATAAGAAACTACCATAGAGTTTTTTTCTTTAACATTGGGCTAAATCTGCAAAGCCCAAATGCCAAGTTTATGTCATCAGGCAAAACATATCAAGGCTGGGCCAGAATATTTTGTTGCTGAATGCACAGTGTCAAATATCCATTTGCCCTCAAATCACTTAATACCTAAAGGTAAGTATAAATGACTTCCAGACAATATTTTGTTTCAGATCAGTAAGCTAAGTATTAGGTACTATTATGGAATTTTACTTCTGGGGTATCCTGACTCCGTTTCCTATAGAGCTGAAGATATGCCCCACAAAACCCACATAACGTATTGGGTGGGCAGAGCTCTTGTTTTTGCATGTTTTCTTTCCACCCCACCCCCTGCCAATATTTATCCATGAGGGATTGTTTCTGCAGCCTAATACTATCCTCCTTCTGCCGCTTCTCCCCAGAATTGGCCACCTGAGACAGATCCTCGGCCTGCTAGCAGAGCTCAGTCCGTTCAGACGCTTTGAGTATTTCTGTATGCTTGGACCCAATGGTTATGCCTTTTATTACATTTGCTTGGTGGAGTCAAGTTAAGAGGCACAGGCGTATGACGAAGAAAGAAGTACATTTAAAATTTGCTTTTAATGTCTGAATCAAGGAAAATGAAATATGTAAAATAAGGATAGGTAAAAAAGGTAAAGGTTTCACCCGCACATGTGTGCTAGTCATATCTGACTCTTGGAGCAGTGTTCATTTCTGTATTCAAGCCCAAGAGCCAGTGTTGTGCAAGTCCGTGGCCATGTGGCTGGCATGGCTGAATGCATTCCTGTGTACAGAACACTGTTTTCCTTCCTGCTTTTTATGGTGGTACGACCTATTGATCTACTTGCATTTACATGCCTTTGAACTGCTCGGTTGGCCGGAGCTGGGGTTAACAGTGAGAGCTCACTACGCTGCATGGAACCTGGGATTCGAACCACCGAGCTGCCAACTTTACAGCCAACAGTTTCAGCACTCTAGCCCATTGAGCACCATAAGTATACCCATCTCTAAATTACCTTTGTCAACCTCCAGAAAAATAAATAAAAATGGTTACAGGAAGAATACAATATTCTCACAAAGAGGCCTCTCCAAAAGAGAACTAGGCACGGAAAAATATTGCACATATTTTGTATGTCCCCTTAATATTCCACTTTTGGTAAAATCGAATCTGTTATTCCACATTCAACAGTAGAGATGGGCACGAAACGAACAATTTTTCATTTCCGTTTTCGTTTTTTCATTACGTAACAAAATGACAAATGAATCTTGTCTCTAAAATGAAACGAAACGAACAGAAACACCGGAAATTTTGTCATGCATTTCGTTTCCGTTACTGCAATATGAGTGAATTGCTTAAAATCCTAAAAAAAATCACAAAAAATGAAATAAATGGTAACAAAATGGTAATGAAATGAACAAAAACGAAAACAAATATTTGCAAAAATTTGCAAAAAAGGAAATGAACCAAAATGGACCCTCCAAACGACAAACGACAAGCAAAATGCCATTTTTTTTTAATTCGTACCCATCTCTATTCAACAGTTCTGTTTTTTGCCCATACTGGTTTTTAAGCAATTTCAAGCAATGTATTTAATCAATTTTCTAGTCATTTTCTATTTGTGTTATTGATGGTACAGATGTATTGCTTAAGTAATTTAGGCAAACAAAAGCCAATTACAATGATGTTGGCAAGCTCTTCAGTCTGCTAATTTGCATGTACATTTAAATCATATGATTGATTACTTAAATTCATATGGTTTGTAAACTTTTATCAGCTGTCTCAAGCCTCTTGAAAAGGGGAGCAGGGAGTGGCAGTTAGAAAATACATTTCATAATGCTACCAGTTTGTACGCTACCTATTTGTACGTTTTACAGTCTGGTTGTGTATTTGGGGCAATTTAGAGTTTGAAGTTCTGCATTTCAATAGAGGTCTATGTGTTTCACAGCAACCAAATGTGGTTATATTATATAGGCCATGGAAACAGATCTTCAGAGATGTACTAATTTTTCTCTAGCACTTTCCCTGTCAAAAACAGAAGACACATGCTTATCAGTTGTATCTTGTCTTGTAAGCCTTTCCATAATCTTCTAACTGTATGCTGAGCACACAGTGGATACTGGATCACAACAAGTTTGGCTTCAACCAGATTTTAATTGGGGAAAACGCAGTCACCATTCAGTGACAATGCACGTGTTTGTTCTATGTTCAGTCTTTCAGAATTTCTTCTGAATATAAAATATTCTTTTTGGGGCACAATCTTTGCCTGGGATCTTGAGTACGGCTTTTAGCTTCAAGAGAAAGCACTTTTAAGGCTATGAAGCCATCAGCCAGGATTGATCTGTAAGTTTTAGGACTGTGAACAGTGAATGATTTATGAAACATAGCATGAGCTAAGCATCCCTTTCTTCTGCATGCTATTTCAGCTTTTGATGGGTCCTCAGATGGGTTCCTTCCTTTTACCCTTTCTAAAGATGTGAATTTTTCCCCCGCAATATCTTATTTGTGATTGAGACCAGTTGTCACAATCATTGCAGACTGTATATCAAGGATAACAAGCCCACCATATAAGATCTTGTCTTGCATGTGAAATGAACAAAATAACCACTATTTTTACATGAGCTTTGCACAGTTGGTGCATGATGGCTCTCTTGCCTTTTCTCTTAGTAAAGCTGAGTAGGCATACACATAAACAATAAGCACAAAGACCGATCAAAGAGATGTAAACAATCCACCCATGTTTTATTGGCTTACACAGCAAGACATCAAATACCTCAATTGCAAATTTTGAGAAACAGTTTCTGAAACTTTTAAAAAAAAACCTTCTCACAATTTGGGACAAATTGACCCTAGATTGGGAAAAATTCTCAAAGCTTAGAGAATCCTGATTTAAAACAGGAACAATGAGATGGTTGGAAAAATCAGCCCTGATAAATTCAAATGGCCTGACTAGAATTACTGATGCTGGAATGTTCCCTTATGGAGAGTACATAAGAACATAAGAACAGCCTTGCTGGAACAGGCCACAGCCCATCAAATCCAGCATTCTGTCTCACACAGTGGCTCACCATTTGCTTCAGGGTATTCCCAACCAGATGTCTTCACCTGTTTATGATTCCCCGCAAACATCATTGAGAGATGTCCTGCCTATCACTCCAACCCAGAGGTTGTCCTTAGGCATCTATAATGTTAGCCATTGATACCCTTGTTCTCTATGAACTTCTCCAAACCTTTCTTAAAGCTGTCAAGGCTGACAGCTGTCACCACTTCTGGCATGAGTTCCATAGACCAGTGATCCTCTAGGTGAAAAAGTACTTTTTCTTGTTTGTTTGAGATCTAGCACCCAAAGGTTTCATGGAGTGCCCCCTAGTTCTAGTGTTGTGTTATAAGGAAAACAATTTTCCTTATCTACTTTGCCCACACCATGTATGATTTTCTCTCTGAATATTAAGATAGCATGTCAGTTATAGGTTTTATCACTTATTTTTCAATATTGTTTATTATCTTTTTACTAATTAATAATCAGATGTAGCTCTAAGTGAATTCCTTTTTCAATAGCAATGGCCAATTTGGTTCAAAATTAAAAACAAATAAACAAATATCTGTTCTGACAACTTGTTAAAGAGTTAACCTTTTCTTGTGTCTATGAATCATGCTGAATTGCAGTAATATCAAGCGGAGTGACTAGGCTATGAATGAGTCACAAGTGAAATTTCAGTGATCAAAGGGAACAAATTTCCTGCCACAAAAGAAAGTGGAAAAGTACGGCTGCATCCTTCAGCATAATTTGAAAGTTTTAAGAGGGCCCTCCTAACCACAGTATTCTTAAATGCTGAATAATCTGAAGTTCATTGAACTGTACAATATGAGTACCGTTGGAGAAGAAAACTCACCTACACTAAAGAAACTCAGCAAATAATTCTTGGGTTGAAATATCTTATTCAGCTGTCAGCCACAGGATTGTTATTTGAATGAGGAAAGTAGCTGAATAAAACCAGAAAGCCTAGACATAATGATAGACAACCTGCCTTTCACCTGACATTTTGGTTGTGCTTAGCATTTAAGGCTGTTTATGAATAGCCAACTTCACAGTCACTTTGCACTTTCAAAATTATTTACCAAACTCCCTATTTATTAATGCAGCCCATGTCCTCCATGACTCTACTGTATGAGCACAGAAATATCATAAGAATTCCAGCCATATCAAAAGGAAGAAGTCTGCTTTTCTTGAGGAATTGGTTGTCAAAATTAGTGAAATTAGCAAAAGAAGATTTTAACATCTTACTACAAAAGGTCCTTTGGAAAGATCCACCTACATGTATATTATATTTTTATGAAGGAATTACATGAGATATGATAGTCTTCTCTTATTTTTTTTTCATTCTCACATCTACAAAAATTAGAACAGACTACTAATGGGCACTCTTCAGATATATGTATAGGTCAGCTGAACCTAATGAAATGAGTGAACAATTTTAGAAATATCCTATTTTTAGGTCCACTACTGGCTTCATTTTTAAATGTGGTGGCTCAGTGGACTAAGCCTCTGAAAACTGTTGACTTCAAAGTTGGCAGCTCGGCGGTTCGAATCCCGCGTGCCACGCAGTGGAGCGAGCTCCCGCTGTTCAGCCCAGCTCTTGCCAACCTAGCAGTTTGAAAGCATGTAAAATGCAAGTAGATAAATAGGTACCACCGTAAAAGGTGGGAAGGTAAAACAGTGTTTCTTGCAGCCATGCTGGCCACATGGCCATGGACTTGCACAACACTGGCTCTTCTGGCTTGGATACGGAGATGAACACCGCCCCTAGAGTCAGACATGACTAGCACGCATGTGCTGGGGGAACCTTTACTTTTACCTTTACTGGATTCATTTTTAAATACTCATTCTTCTTCCCTAGGCAACAATGGGAGACTCTTGATCTGTAACAAAATATTGACAGTTTCACATGTACCGCATCTGGAAGTTGAGTCGTGACTAGAGATGGGCATGACTCAGCGAAATTTTCGTTTCTGTTTTTGTTTTTTCGTTTTCATTAGGTAACGAAACGAGAATGAAAAATTTTCAAAAAACAAAACGGAAACGGAAACGAAACAAAAAAAATTTGCCGTGTTTTTCGTTTTCGTTGTGGCAAACACATTGAACTGAAAAGAATGCTAATGAAACAGAAATTTTTGTTTTCGTTTTCGTTTTTCGTTTTCATTAGGTAACGAAACGAAAACAAATAAATTGCAGAAAAACCCAACAAAAACTAAAACGAACCAAAACAGACCCCTAAACGACCAAACGAAAAACGAAAAATAATTTTTTTGAGTCTCTAGTCGTGACAACTGGACTTCTTTTCTTTAGAGACTGAAACATTTTGTTGCTCATTCAAGCAGCAGCATCAGTCTGACAAAGCTGCTTGGATGAGCAGCAAAATGTTTCAAACTCTCAAGAAGAGAACTCCAGTTGTCATGACTCAGCTTCCAGATAAACTCACCTGGATGACTGAGAATTTTCACAGACATTTCACATGTACAGATTAAGTGAGAAAAGTGTTGCAGTAACATTGGCTAAAAGCAAACAATATTCTCTATTTATTTATTTATTTATTTATTTATTTATTTATTTATTTATTTATTTATTTATTTATTTATTTGACTTTTATACCACTCACCTAGCCCCAAGGCTACTCTGGGAGCTTTACAACATAAAATCTCAACATAACAACAATGTTAAATAAAATAAAGCCTAGTTTGAAGCACAGAGCATGCATAATACTATACCCCATCAAGTCAAATTTACTTATGGCAACCATTTCCATGGCTTTTTAAAAGAATACTCAGAAGTGAATTGCCTCTCCCTTCTTTGGGGGGCATTCTGGGATTGTGCAGCTTGCCCAGGGCAACACAGGCTGGCAGTTCTCCTTGGAGGCACAGTGGGGAATGGAAGTACCAACTTCTTCTTTTTTAAAAAATATTTTATTACAAATTTATAAAAAAAAAACAGATAAACAGAAAAATAACATAAGGAAGTAAAAAATAGCACACAACAATATAACAAGTATAACAGATATGAGGCAGAAAATGAAGTGCTACCCACCCACCCCTCGGGACTTAAACAAAATTACAACTTTCATATTGTTGACCGACCCATTTCCCTCCAGAAATACATTGAGTCTTCTCCAGGTGTATACCCTTTACCTTTTTGAAATACATATACCAGCAATTTATCCCATATTCCATTAAAGTCATTAGACTTGGTCAACCCTTTCCTAATTTTAATTTCACAAGTCAATTTATCATTAATAGCTAGATTCCATAACTCTTTATACCATTCTTCCATTACTAAATGATTATTAGATTTCCAGTATTTGGCAAAAATCAGTCTTGCGGCCGTAACCATTATAATTACCAATTCCCCCTCCTCTTTCTTCAGTTGTGTATCTGCAACTATATTTAACAATACCAGCTGGGGGGACATTGGAATCTTTTTCCCTAATATGTCTTGCATTTCATTAAAAACCAAATTCCATTCCAATTTCCTTTTCTCACATGTCCACCACATATGTAAATATGTTCCTTTATCTTTTTTACATTTCCAACATATTGGAGTTATTTCTTTATTTATTATATTTAGCTTCACAGGTGTTATATACCATCTCCAAATATACTTTATAAGAGTTTTCTTTAACTCTTACTGACATATTCTTCACTATTCTTTTATTCCACATTCTCCCCCATTCTTCCTTTTTTATCTCTTTATTAATATCTTCTTGCCAAATCTCTGTTAACTTATTAGTTTTTTTATTATCCTCCTGAAATAATATTTTATATATTTCTCTTACAATTCCTTTCCTCTGTTCTTTATACTCAGTCTCATTTCTTCTATCTATAATTCCTTCAAATCTAGTCAGTTTTCTACATTCCCCTACTTTAGTTATCCACTCTTTAGTCCATTTTTCCAGTTGTATAATGTTCAATCAGGAAATATTTCCTCCCAATTTTTCCTTTATGCTTTGTCTACTCTGCATTTGCTTTAACCAATCCCGCAAGTATATAACATTTTTATCATTGAGTAGCATGTTTAACGTCACTTTTAGATTTTCTGGGAAATTCTTAATCTCTGTTATTCTTGTCAAAGGTGAAACTAATGGGCTTAAAATCTCCCTAAAGTTCCTCCAACATTCCATAGTATTTTTCAAAAATGGATTATTTATCATTTTCACCTGAGCTTTAATGACTTCCTTAAAAAAAAAATTCTCTTTTTGTGTAATTTCTAAATCTCTCCAAATTAAATTAACATTTCCTATTATTAAGTCTGGAATATGTCTTAATTGATTGGCTATCTAATATAGCTTTATATTAGGCAACCTAAACCACCACCTTTTTGTGGAATATACCATAAACTCTTATTGATCCTGGCTTTTTTTATTGCAATTGCAAAACATATTAATTTTACCCTGGATCCCTCTAAGTTCACTTTCATCCCATTTTATAGGTAACATCCAAAATAAAAAGTTTAATTTGGGGATAATTTTCATTTTACATACTGAAATCCTTCCAAACCAAGAAATCCTTAATTTTTTATATTCTTTTATTTTTTCAGTGATCTCCTTCTTAACTTTCTCAATGTTTATCTTAATCATATCTTCTAAGCTCCATGTTAATTTTATCCCCAAATAATTAATGGTATTTATTACTTTACCTTTAAATACTTCCCTAAATAATTTTTTCTCTTCTTCACTATAATTTAACAACATACATTCTGATTTGTTCCAATTAAACTTTAATCCTGTTGCTTCTTCAAACGCCTTTAAATGCTTTTGTAATTAGTAAATACTAATCAATAGGTTTTTAATTACAAATAATGTATCATCAGCAAATAAATTAATTTTATTTGACTTCCCCTCTTCAACTTCTTCTAGTTCTTTATCCCTCCTTATTGCATTAGCCAACATTTCCATTATAAGTATAAACAAAACTGGAGGTAATGGGCAGCCTTGTCTAGTTCCTCGGCCCAGGGTAATACTTTCTGTTATTCCATCATTCACTAAGACTCTAGCCTTATTATAAGAATACAACTGATTTATTATATTACTAAATTGAGCACTAAAACCTAATTGATTAATTAGAATCTTTAAGGTACTCCATTCAACTGTATCAAAGGCTTTAAAAATATCTAATGAGATTATTCCTACTTTCCAGTTTTTACTAGAATCATAGAATCATAGAATCATAGAGTTGGAAGAGACCTCAAGGGCCATCTAGTCCAACCCCCTGCCATGCAGGAACCCCCATCACAATATTTCTGACAGATGGCCATCCAGCCTCTGCTTAAAAACCTCCAAAGAAGGAGACTCAACCACCCTCCGCGGCAGCATATTTCACTGCTGAATAACTCTAACTGTCATGAAGTTCTTCCTAATGTTCAAATGGAATCTCTTTTCCTGTAGTTTGAAACCATTGCCCCGAGCCCTAGTCTCTGAAACCATGGAAAACAAACCTGTTCCCTCTTCAATATGACATCCTTTCAAATATTTAAACATAGCTATCATATCCCCTCTCAGTCTTCTTTTAGAGAGGCTGAACATTCCCAGTTCCCTAAGCCATTCCTCATAAGACATTTCCTCCAGACCCTCAACCATCCTGGTAGCCCTCCTCTGCACCCGCTCAACATCCTTTTTAAATTGAGGTGCACAGAACTGGACACAGTACTCCAGGTGGGGTCTGACAAGAGCAGAATAGAGTGGTACTATCACTTCCCTTGATCTAGACACTATGGTTCTGTTGATACAACCAAGAATTGAATTGGCTTTCCTGGCCACCGCATCACACTGCTGACTCATATTCAATTTGTGGTCCACCAAGACTCCCAGATCCCTTTCACAGGTACTGTCCTCCAGCCAAGTATCCCCCATCTTATATTTGTGCAATTCATTTTTTTACCTAAATGTAGTACCCTACATTTCCCTCTGTTGAAATCCATTTTGTTAGCTTTGGCCCAGCACTCTAGTCTGTCAAGGTCTTTTTGGATTTTCATCCTATCCTCTAGGGAATTTGCACCCCCTCCCCAATTTGTTATCATCTGCAAATTTTATTAGCATACTCTCTATTCCGTACTCCAAGTCATTAATAAAGATATTGAACAGCACTGGACCCAGAACAGAACCCTGGGGCACCCCACTGGTCACGTCTCTCCAAGCTGAAGAGAGGCCATTTATGGTCACATTTGCTAAATACATGTTATTCATAACTCTTCTAACTAAATCTGCCATATGCCTACCTTTAACAAAGCCATTCTGATCTTTATTTACGTATTTCCCTACAAAACTATTTAATCTGTTAGCCATAATTGCTGTAAATATTTTTGCATCCTGATTAATCAATGAAATTGGTCTATATGACTCCATAAATGTTGGATCTTTATTTGGCTTTAAAATCAGTACTATTATTGATTCTTTCCAAGATTGAGGAATTCCCCCCTCCTTTAATAATCTTATTAAATAATTCTTTCATTTTAGGTATTAATAATTTCTTAAATACTTTATAAAATTCTGGTCCAATTCCATCTATTCCCGGTGTTTTACCTATCTTCAAATTATTTATAATTCTCTCAATCTCTTCATCTGTTATTAACTGATCCATCATTGCACTATCTTCATTTTGAATTTTTATTGTAGTATTTTCCTTTACAAACTCATAAATTCTACTTGTAGATGGGTTACTACTTGTGTAAAGATTCATATAATACCTCTAGCTTATCCTTCATTTTATTACATCTTTTACCCCTTTGATCTTGTATTACGCCTATCATTTTTTTATTTTTCTTAATTTGTGTCATTCTTGCTAGCAATTTGGAGTTTTTATTATTATGCTCATAATATTCTCTCTTTAGATATATTAAATTTCGTTGCACTCTTTCTAAATGGATACCTTCTAATTCCCTTCTTTTAGCTTGTAACTCCAATAATGCTCTATTATCTCTAGTTGAGATAAATATAGTTTCTAATTTTTAATAACTTTTTCCAAGTCTTGAATTTTTTTAAATGCATTTTGCTTTAAAATGTAAGCCTCTTTCCATGCATACCCTCTTATTACTGCCTTCATTGTGTCCCAAATTATACTTGTTTCACCTCCTCCTACCTCGTTTATCTTTCAAGTTTCTTCTAAATTTTTATACATTTTATCTGTTATCGACTTATGTAAATAGATCCTTTCATCAATCCTCCATCTTCTTGCTTCTTTATACTCAGACCCCGGGATAAATTCCATGTTTACCATAGCATGATCTGAGATTTGTATTATATCTATTCCTACGTTATTTACTCATGATAATAAATCTTTAGAAACAAACATGTAATCTATTCTAGAAAAGGATTTATATACTGGGGAATAAAAGGAATATTTTTTTCATCTCCTCTTAATTCCCTCCAAACCTCTCTAAAGTCTGTTTTTTTAATAAGTTTATCCAATATTGTTTGAACACCACCTGTTTCTGCTTTCCAACTTTTGCACCTATCTTTACTAATATCCATAACCAAACTGAAGTCTCCTGCCATTATAAACATATCCTTTCCTTATGTTGTCTAATTTCTCCAAGACATTCCTCAGAAAATTTTCTTGATTTTCATTTGGCACATACAAGTTCACAAGGGTGCAATTCTCCCCTTTTAATTTCCCTTGAATTATCAAAATCCTACCTTGGTCATCCCTATCCACTTTAAGAATTTCAAATTCTGTTCTCTTGGAAATCAATATAGCTACCCCTCTTGACTTAGATGTGCCAAATGATTTTTCATACACATCAACCCATTTACATTTGAGTTCATTCATCCCATCCTTGTTCTACTGACAATATCAGCCTGAGTTTTGTTCAATTTTCCTTGAACTTTAGCCCTCTTTATATTAGAGCCTAGGCCTTTCACATCCCAAGATGTTATCTTAAGTTGTTTAACCATTATAAGCAATTAGTTTCAAATTTAACAGTCCCGAGTTTAGTGCATATAAACAATTAATAATAACAAATAACAAACCAAAACATACCATTACCCCCTTCCCTTTATCCCTTCTTCCCCACATTCCCAACAAAATCCCAACACATTTATAATATGTTCTCCCCCTCTTCACTCCGATATCTTCTTTGGGCAATGAGTCCACTGACTCCCGAGGGGGGGGGAGGCATGTCCCAACATCTTGGCCATGATCTTGATAATATTGTCGGTTGGATACGCTATATTAATCATAACTCTAATACTGCATTATACGATACTTTATATATACAGTATATATACATTCAAGAAGTCCCAACTTCCAGCATTAGACCCAGCATTAGAACAGCTACTGGTCTTTCCCACTCCTTTTTGCATCTTAATGAGATCTGTCCGCAACCACTCCTTTGCTTTCCTCCCTCCCCTCATCTAGGAATAAAGAGGTGAGGCAGAGGTGATGGGATTAAAGCAAGGGCCATGGATTTGTTAAGTAAGGGCCATCTGTAGTGCAGAGCCTAAGGTAGAATTATGGGTCTTCCTTGACAACCTTCCCTACCATTAAGGGATGAGTCCTCTCAGCTCCCATTCCATGCTGTAATATTACAGCAGGGCCCTGTGTGGCATATTTCTCCTCATGCCCCATTACTTCATGCAGGTTGTAGTCTATGTTGGCCTAGAAGGTATATCCCCCTGAAACCTAGACTCCATGATACCAATCCATGGGACAGTAGTTCATCTCAAATTACCTGTGGGACATCACAATTAATCCTATAACCACACATTGTCGCTTGCCCTGCCCACCAATTTGCCTTTACTTAGCTCTGAACAATATCCATTGATCTGCTCAATGGCTATGTGGAAAACAAGTCCCAAGCATATTTTGTTCAAAATGCTAGTCAGATAAATTGGGTCAAAACTTCCTCCCCATCCTCTAAGTGACTGCCATATAGCTGCACTGGACACACAGTAAGTGGGCAGGCAAGCCAATACCAATAGAGATGGACATGAAGTGGAAATATAGCATTTTGTTTCATTTTGTTTCATTTCAGTCTTCATTTCATTTTGTTTCATTGATAACAGATTTTTAAAAAAAGGATTTTAATCATGAAATGAAATGCTTCACAAGGCAATAAATAATGGGAAGCTTGGAGAGCTTTCCTTTTTTTAATTTAACAGGGAGCCCACTGTTCTAAATCAAAGACCCTCAAACCTTCCAATCAATTTTCTTTCAAGCAAATAACCCTCTGGAAACAAGCTAGAAACCTAATGTCTATCTGCTGCAGGAAGAGATCAGAGAGATAAGCTCAATAGCTGATCTGTGACATGGGGAGGGTAGGAAAGAAAATATATTAAAAAATAACCTTCACAGTCCTACTTAATCAGGAAAGAAAAACAATCATTATCAACTTGCAGAAACAGCCAGCAAAGGGCTGACTAGCTTCAGGCAGATCAATATCAGAGATAAGCTATCTCAACAGCAGAGGTGTGGGAAGGAAGGAAAACAAATAAATCATTTTAAAAATAAGCCTCCTGTTCTCAAGATGGCTGGATCAAGAAGCTAGGACCTTAATGAAAATAGGAGATGGGGGGAATTCAAAGGGATTTTGGAGAATCAAAGATGGTTGGTAGTAGAAAGTATGAAAAGGAGGTATGAACAATGGTTCCAACATCTTACGGGAAATGAAGATAAACAATGGGAATTATTGTATAAATATGCAGAGAAAAAGGTTAGTGCAGGTGCTATTTCATTTATTTATTTATTTATTTATTTATAAACCGCACCAATTTTCTCAAAGGGATATATAGATTCCTGGATAGTTTGGGAAATCAGACAAAAATATAATTATATATGTATGGATTTAAATAAAGAAAATACTGAGGCTATGGTGAGGAGAGTAAGAGATGTAAAATTAGGAAAAAATAAGGATATGGAATTGAAGGCATTGCACAAATGGTATTACACCCCACAAAAAAATAAGTAGAATTGATAAAAACATTTCCTCTTACTGTTGGCATTGTAAGAAAGAAAAGGGTACCTTTGTACATGTGATATGGAGATGTGAGACAATAAGAAAATTCTGGAATAAAGTAGAAAATTGGTTAACAGAAATAACAAACAAAAGGATCCAGGTAAAAATGGAACATATATTTTTAGGATTGGTGGATAGAGAAGGCGATTGGAGAGAAATAAAAAAGAGTATGTATTTTGGAACAGCATCAGCCATAATGATGTTAACAACTAGATGGAAGGATGAGAAAAATGGAAATATGATAAATGGAAAGAATATTTATATCAATTTTTCCAAAATTAATGGAAATTAATTAAAAATGCAAGAAGGGAAGACTGGAGGGAAAATAGAATTTTGACGGAATGGTAGAATGGTAGAAAAATAGAATGCATGAATGGTTTATAGATTTGTTAAATGAAAAGCCTGAGAATGAGAAATGGGCTTCAATAATGTATAATATAAGAGGGAATTGAAATAACTTGCTTGCAGGGGGAGGGGGTGAAATAATGAGGAAGAGTGAACAAGATTGAGCAATGTTATTGAATTAAATGTATAGAATGAATATGTATATGCTTGGTCCTCAAGAAATTAAAAAAAATTTTTTTAAAAGAAGCAAGGATGAATTGTTTCATTTCTGAATAGAGATGGGCACAACTCAGAAAAAAAATTTCGTTTTCGTTTTCGTTTTCGGCTAGGGTCCGTTTCGTTTCGTTTCCGTTTTCGTGAGCTAATTTCAAAATTTTTCATTTTCGTTTTGTTACATACCGAAAACGAAAAAACGAAAACGAAAATGAAATTTTTTCCGTTTCTCCCCATTTAGCTCCATTATGTGTTTTTCCAGTAACGAAAAATGAAAATTGGCTCAAAATTAGTCGTTTCGTTTCCGTTTTCGGTCCATTTTTGAACCGTTTTTCATTTTTGTTTCGTTACGTAACGAAAACGAAAAAACAAAAACGAAAACGAAAATACCGCTAAGTCGTGCCCATCTCTATTTCTGAAACAAAATGGTGTTTCATTTCATTTTTTGATGGCATGCTGTTTGCTGTTTCATTTCATTTTGTAAGGTTTTGTAATCTTTTGAAATGACAAAACAGCATGTCATTTATGTTGTGCCCAACAGAAAATCCAACATAACGTCTGATGTCAAAGTGGGATGAGGTAAAGCCTCTATGTCTGACTGTACATGTTGCCAGCTTAGATGTAGGTGGCATGAGTACATTGTCTGCCCCAATCTTAGCTTATCTTGGGGAGGGAGACAATGCAGCCCCAGCCCCACAGTCACCCTGGTATGTGACACCATCATGGAATCAGGCATTATCTGATAATACATGAATATGTGGTGGTTCAGTGGTCACCAAAGACATAGAAAAATGCTATAATGCCAAGATTTTAGTCAAGAAAAGATGTAATGGAAAGGAGGCAGAGAAATGCGGTCAAACAATCTCTAGCTCCCACAAGACAGTTTGGTTGCAGGACTGGGGGCAGTGTGTCTTTCAAAACATCTATGCAAAAACATCTCCCCAAACTCGTGTCTATTCCCTTTTGGAAGCTAAGCGCACATATATACATACATATGCATCCAGTGAAAATGCACAAAAGGGGCAAACTAATTGATCAAAAGCAAACCACCAAACAAACACCCACCCTGTGCTACTTCTTTAACCACAGTAATGAAGTAATGTAAGCATTACCACAGTTACTTCACAGTGTGCAGAAAATACGCAAATCTCTCTGAAATTGGCAAAAGCCTGTCATCATGATTAAAGAAAAAAATTATTTTATCTGTTCTATTTATTGGACACACCAACAAAACAAATCAAAATTTCAATGCCTAGACATTCTTAATAGAGTTCAGAATTATAATTTTTTGGACTACAGTTCCCAAAATTCCCAAGCCAACATGGTCTGTGTCCATGATGACTTAAGGACTTAAAGACCTGTAGCCTCAAAACATAACTTTTTCTGGTTTCTATCCTGTCTGATCCGTTTGCTTCCCCTTTGGAATTCTGCAGTTTAAAAAGATATAGCACTGATCTGGATGGAGCATTGATCAGGCACATGAAGGGATTTCATCTGTTGCATACTTCCCTTTGTGGTGGTATCTAAAACTGCAGATGAAAAAGGAGGAAGTGTTCTTCTAAGGCAGATAATCAATATAAAAACTTGAGTGTCAAACTGGTGAAGAGGAACAGAGAAAACCAACTCAAAGTAAAATAACAAGAATACTTCCATGTTGAGCCCCTGTGGTCGCACAAAACAGAACTGAGAGGAAGGAACAAAAGTGTAGGTTTCAAACAACCTTGGAACTTTATACTAGAGATGGGCACAAATTGAAAAAAATGACATTTTGTTTCATTTCGTTTCATTGAGGGACTCGGTTCGGTTTGTTTTTGTTTTTCGTGAATTTTCACAAAAATTTGTTTTGTTGGTTTGTTAATTTGTTATTTGTTTTACCCTCTTTGTGCAATTTTTAAAGCATTTCCGTGCATGGGCGTCCCCCAACACCCCGGACTAGAGGGAAAACACTAAAAAAATTGATGCTGACAGAGACACGGTATAGACTAGGTACGTAGGGAGGCTGCAAGGCAGCGACGGGCATTGCCCAGGGTGCAAGGCAGCTGCAGAGTGACTGCGGGGCAGGGGAGGGTACTCACCAAGAGGTACGCAGTACGCATGCAGGGAGGCTGCAAGACTGAAGCTAGAGAGAAATCTCTTCTTTCTCTCCCCTAAGAGCCAGGCTGCAGCCGGCAGGAACACAAAGACACATGCCTGCCTGGCTGGCCTAAAGTGAAAATAATGAGTTGCAGAGACAGCAATCCCACGCCAACCTAACTCCCACCACAGACTGCAAGGAGGCCAGGGGCTGCCAAAGCTTTTTATGCCCTCTGTGGCTGCCAGACCTGCCCAGTCTGCAACCTGGGCATCCTATTGGTTGAAATTGTCCAATAATTTACACGAGCCCATCACATGGCTTGCATCCATTTTGTGGCAGGCATCCATTTTGTGTCATCCTTAAAGGGAAAAGAAAAATACATTGCGATGGGAGAAAGACAAAAACAAATGTTTTAAGGACCCCAAACCCCCTGGTAGGTATTATCAGGCAGAATAATTAATTATCACTGTGTTTTTATGGATGTCCAGGGCGTTTTAATACCCAAGAAATCAATATAAGGCATCTGGGAGCCATTTTGGGTCGATGTCCCCTAACTCCCCTTAAAGGAAAAAAAATACAGCGATCTTAGAAAAGACATAAAGGCACGTTTTAAGGACCCCAACCCAACCCCCTCCCCGGTAGGTATTATCAGGCAGAAGAAATAATTATTGCTGGGTTTTTATGGATATTCAGGACATTTTTTAACATTTAAAACAGCTCTTTTCATCGCGCGCCGCCATTAACTAAAACGAAACATAATGAACCTAATTTTCTTGGTTTGGCTCGGTTTGGTTCGTTCCAATTTCATCGCTAGGTTCGTTATTCGTTTTGTTACGTAATAAAATGGATAATGAATAATGGAATAAAAAAAATTCATTTTGTGCCCATCTCTACTTTATACACTTGTGCACTAAGGATGTTTAATAAAACTGTTTCCTCTCCAAGGCTGAATGACATGGGAATTTTCTAACTAATTCTGGGCAAGAATGGAGAGACATACAAGAAAATTCCTCATTTGCTCTCTTGCCTCTTTCTGATGACCATAAAACAAGTAACACATTGTGCTTTATACACAAGAAAGGAATACCACCTCTGCTTTCTCTATCATCATTGAGCTAGAACCCTGATGTTTCTGGTATTTTTCACCGTCTTCTTTTAGGATTGATGTGGAAGCCCTCAACGGATAAAACGGGCTCTTTGCATCAGTTCATATCTGGCCAACATTTCTGTTTTTTTGAAAAGCTGCAGTCATTATATAGGGAAAGACAACTCAAAAATTGTTTCACATGTGACATGTTGGTTGCAAGTAATGTGTACATTCTGGACATTTTGTTCCTTTTTGGGATGGTAATACATGGCATGCTGGAGACCTGGACTATGTACAAAGCTTTAACTGTGGATCAGTGTGGCAAAGCAGATACTTGTGTTCGTCTTTTACATACGGAAATGCAATTTATTCAACCAGACATCACTTATGTTCTTTGATTGTGCTAGTACAGCAGTAAATTAAAAGGACATTCTTTTTTTCTATTCTCTAATGATTGCTAATTTTCTAGAAACATGTAAACCTCTATGCCTATTTTAATGTTACCAGATCTGCTTTGCTTTTGTTAATTGCTGGATTTATTCTTCCTGTTTCTTCCAATTTATTTTTGTTCCCACCTGCTTTTGCAATCTGTCTTTTATCAGAAAATTGATGTTGGGTTGTCAGTCTGTTCTTGCATCCTTAATGTCTTCTGGCAGAGTACAATAAGTCCTATTAAACTGGGAATCATTAGGCAATAGCAACACATATCTTACTGTTGTGAAGGAAAGCATCTTTTCTTTGCTGTTTTGCAAAGGAAGAGCAGCGGGAGGCAAGCATATGCAGTGTCAACTCAAGTAAATGACATCTGCTGTAAAATTTCATCTTTGTCCCAGATACCCATTAACTGATGGCAGCACACATAGGTTACAGCCGTCTGAAATTTTATAATGCACCAGGAATGATAGGCTGCAATATGATCAATAATGTGAAACTAATAAAAAGATATCTATTAATTAAAAGTAGTGAAAAATGTGTACATGCAGCCAAAATGATAAAAGACTAGGGCCATGTCAGGTCTATTTATTTTGTATTGTTTTGGAGGAATGTCCCCAAGGGTGAACTCACAAGGTCCTCCTATGTGAACACATGAGGACACATTCACATCCTGCTATTGCTGTATGTAGCACAAATAAACTTTATTCAATACAAGTCAGTGATCTTTGAGCAACTGGAGACTTTCTCTATGACCTCATTTTATAACTCATACAAAATGTGAATATGAAGTAAGGCACCACAAGGGCCAGGGATGTCCATTCCTTCTCTCCCAGAACTGGCTGGTCCACTCACCACAACACATGCACTCAGCCTTGTCGTGAATGTGCCAATCGCAGGAGTAGCCTGGTGCTTCTCTACCTCCCTGTACAGCTGACCACCCAGGTGAGGAGGAGGATGAAGAGTCTCCCCTTTCAGCTGTTGAGTGCTCAGCTATGCTGGGAGGGGAGGAAGTGCTGACTGAGCTATTTCCACGATTAGCGCATTACCAACAATAACAGGTGTGCATATTGCAAGCTGCCGGTGAGTGGACCAGCTGATTCTAGGGGGAGATAACAGATATTCCTAGCAACTGTGGTGCCACACTTCATATTTGCATCCCCAAGAATACGAATATGAATTGCCCATGTCTCTTTACTGATGAATATATGTCATAACAAGTAACTAGGAACTGAATTTATTTCAATCATAGAATATTGAAATTACATGGAGCCTACAAGGTCATCAAGTTCAACTCCCTGCTCCATGCAGGAATACAATACAAACGATATCTGCCAGGCAGCCGTCCAAATTTTATTCCAATGCCTCCAGTGTTCAAGCACTCATTACCAGTGTTCAACCGCCTCTTGAGGCAATCTGTTCCATTGCCACACTGCTCTAACTGTTAGGAAGTTTTCCTGGTATTAGAGATGGGCACGAAACGAGCAATTTTTCGTTTTTGTTTTCATTTTTTCGTTTCGTTATGTAACAAAACAAAAAATGACTTTTGGCTCCAAAATGAAACAAAATGACCCGAAACACGAAAAATTTGGTCGACTGCTTCGTTTTCGTTACAGCAGATACATTGAATTGTGTTAAATGCTAACGAAACAGCAATTTTTCATTTTCGTTTTTGTTTTTTCGTTTCATTACGTAACAAAACAAAAACGATTTTTTTTGCAAAAATCCTTACAAAAACGGAAACGAAACGAAACGGCCCCCTAAATGACCAAACGACAAACGAAACACCATGTTTTTGAGTCGTGCCCATCTCTACCTGGTATTTTCTTGAGTTCTCTTGAGCTACTGTTGCACATCCTGCACCTTGGATGATTGAGAACAGATCCTGCCCCTCCTCTGTATGACAGCCTTTTAAATAATTGAAAAAATGCTATTATATCACCCCTTAGTCTTCTTTTCTCCGGGCTAAGTATGCCCAGTTATTTCAGTCTTTCCTCATATGGCTTGGTTTCCAGCCCCCGTTCAGCCTTGTCTTCCTCCTCTAAGCTTCTTCCAATTTGTCAGCATCTTTCTTGAACGTCAGTGTCTAGAACTGGACACAATACTCAAGGTGAGGCCTAAGCAGTGTTGACGATCTCATGGGATTCAAAAATTATATTTCTGTTAACACTGTCCAAATAGTATTTACTTTTTGGTGGCTTTTTTGTGTGTTGGCTCATATTAAGCTTATGATTAACATAAGTTTTATTTGTCTCCCTGAACTAAAATTTCCAGTTATTTGTTTCCCATATCCCTATGATGTGTACAAATGCACTGGAGATTGAATAATTTGTAGCTTGTTTGTCTTTGTACCTTTTCATTAATATCATTGTTATATACAAATGTTACAATTTATCACCATTTAAATGATTTGGTCCATTCCTCTTATCATGCATAAGGTTTCACCTCTCTTTAACTCTTTGCTTGTGGCATATAATATATAATATAGTATCCATATGTGTGTATGGCATATAATATATAATATAGTATCCACATGTGTTTATATAATATAGTATCCATTTGTGTTTATGATTAGTAGAAGTTAATAATTTAGCCACAACTGTTGATTTATTGTTGCTGGCACAAAAGTGAATGACTATTGCTGGCACAAAACACAGTATGGGGAAAATAAATTTTTATTCTTTGCTGTTCAAATAGTGGTGTTTTTCATCTAAACACTTCCAGCTGCAAGATGCTAATTCTGCTCCTTTATATGTTATGATTAATTTATTATAACCTAAAGCCAACAGGATCTACCTGTTCTATGCCAAGAACACTACATGTATAATGCAACGCTGTCACGTGTTATGAAAAAAAATAAAAGGGGTGCAGCAGCTAGCCCCTCTCAGCTGTAGGGGGGAAGCCCCCAGCGTCGGGGACATTTTTTTTTAAAAAAAAGCACCGACCCAACCCCTGGGGCCGCATGGTATGGTCAGCACTGAAAAAATAATGAATAAATAAATAAAATAAAAAGCACTGACATGGCCCCTGGGGCTGCATGGTTGGCACTGAAAAAATAATAAATAAATATTTTAAAAAGTGCTTACCCAGCCCCTGGGGCCACATGGTTGGTGCTGGAAAAAATAAATTTAAAAAAGTGGCAGCAGGACAGTCGTGGCCAGGGCTCTAGAGGTGGCGGTGGGACTATCTACCACTGCCCGGCCTGGCCACAGCTGGAGCTCCGGAGGGGGCAGTGGAACTGTCTACTGCCACCTGGCCTGGCTGCGGGTGGAGCTCTGGAGGTGGCAGTGGGACTGTCTACCATCACCTGGCCTGGTTGTGGCCAGGGCTCCGGAGGCAGTGGGGGGATGGTCTACTGCCACCTGGCTCAGTTTGGATTCATACGGGTTTTTTTTAATTCACTTGAACCCAGACCCAAACCGAACCAAGGGTGGGCTTGAAACAGAACCAACCAAACCATCGGTTTTCTGTTTCATGCCCACCTCTAGTGAAGATTTTCAGTCATCCATGTGAGTTTATCTGGAAGTTGAGTCATGGCAAATAGACTTCTTTTTCTTGAGAGATTGAAACATTTCACTGCTCATCCAAACAGATTTGTCAGTCTGAGGAAAGCTAATTGTGAGTCCTCCATTTTAAAGTTCACTTTGACCTCTTGTCACCGTGGTCTGAAATATGCTCATAAGATGAACAATGGCCTAAATAGGCTTGTTAGGTAGACAACAGTCTGAAACTGTTGTCCTCCTAACAAACCTAAACTGTTGTTAAGAAAAAGAAGTCCAGTTGCCATGACTCAACTTCCAGATATGAATGGTCAATATTTGTGAAGAGGTCAGGAGTGCTGAAGCTGAACTTAGACTAAGCCCACACTTGCCAGGAAGATCAAAAATAACAGAAAGGTGTTTTTCATCTATGTTGAAAGCCAGAGGAGGAAAGAGGAAATAACAGGTGCACTATATGGAAAGGATGGAAGTGCTAATTAATGATGTAGAGAATAAAATGCTACACAACAGCAACTTTGCTGCTATCTTCCTCCAAAAGGAAAATAATACTCCATCTAGTGGAAACAGAAGCGAGGAGACAGGGGTGGGGTGCACCATAAGACAGGAAAAGAGATGGAGTGAAAACTACCTACCTTAAATGAATTAAAGTCTCCAAGGCCAGGTGAATGGTATCTGGGTACTAAATGAACTTGCACATTGAATTTCGGACACTGTCTTTGTAGAATAGATAGGCGGAAGGAAGCTGTTTTGTGCTATCAAGTCAGAACCAGTTTATAAGCCTAATAGGCATTTCAAGGTAACTTAGATTTTAAAAGGTGGTTGTTACCAGATCTACTATCCCAGTAAGCTTCCATGGTGAGGTGGGGATTTGAACTCAGGCTTCCGGCATCTGTCACTCTCTCCACTACACCACACTGTGTTTCAGAGGAAAGAAGAAATGGCTCAAATCTATCATGTCCCCTGCAGGCATTTGGAGATGTGATTGTGTCACAAGAAATATGTTGGATTAGGAGTCACAGTGGTGGGTAAGGGGTGGATGTGTTTCTTCTAGATCTCAGAGAAAGCAGATACATTCCTCCTTCCCTGCCAGTTGACTGTCATTCCTTTCAAGGTGACAATATGCAACTTCAAATGAGAATAGAAATGAACAAGTAACCAGCTGCTGTAATAACATTGCAAGGAGTAGTCTCTGTCAGGAGCCTGGTTGGCAACCTAACTTGTAGAAAGCTTTTCAATGACAGCTCCATACAAGAATATTACAAATCGTCTTTCTAGAAATTAGTGTAGCACAGATGTCTGTAGCTGGTCTGAATTCCTCAAAAGAGAAATAAAATGGCATGCCATCTAAAATTGCTAAACCATCACTGCCAACTGAGCAAGTAGGAGATAAAAATGTACTTTGAACCTGAAAATCTGAGCCATCAGGGAAACTGAAGCCTCATTCAAAACAGTGGATATATTGAATTCAAAACTAGGGACCTGAGCAACCAACAGCACTTCCACCATTTTATCTCAGCTATATTTCAGAGTATTTCACTACTTCTAAGGCCAAGCTCTCTTCCATTTTCTCTGAATAGCAACTGGATAGAGCTATAGGTCAGCTGTAGAACTCATGTTTTGCATTCTCAAGGTCCCTGGTTCAAGTTATGTCTAGGTAGAACTGGTGAAACATCTCTCTCTCTGAAGAACTGGCAATATAGAATGGGCAACAGTGATTATATTTATTGGTTTCTATCCTGTTCTTTTACAGTACGTCTTCTAATAATAAGGCCATGTGTGCAGATTTTGTCCCAAAAGTGGTCCTTCAAAATTTGACTCCGAGCCAATCAATGCAGTGCCCTGCAAATGAACAACAAATAAACAACAGTTATTGCTCATGTTCCTTTCCTGTTATCAGAGAAGGAAAGAAACAAAGTCTGACTCCTTTACAGGTTGCTTATTCTAACTCAAAACCCAGAAAAGGTAATAGTTTTCTTGTTTTGTATCTCCATCAAAACCCTTTACTAGCAAATGATTAACATGGACAATATTGTCTTAAAACCTGAGCTGTGTGTTGGTAGCAGGTTACCCTCTGTTTTCTCTGTATCTTACTCTGAAGTCCCTCCATCTCTCTGACACACAAACTCACAGCCTTGCTCTATCTCACAAACATACACTTTGTGTGCATATCTTTTTAGATATATTGCACCCTCATATGACGCCTTGGAGAGGTTTTGGCAGGGAGGGAGCTGCAGTGAATACCCATGAACTAAGCAGCAGCCAATAGTTTCCTCTCAACTTCAGATTCTTTTCCCTACACTTTCCCAATTAGGGTTTAGTTAGTGTGTTAGTTTTGGAGTCTGTTAGAAGTCAAAAGCTAGAGTGAAGTTTTCCGTCAGTTAGGTAATAACACTGTAAATTAAGTAGTTAATTTCAGTAATGTAACAAGTTAGTATTTCCACAAAATATGATGTTTGCTTTTGTATAAGGACTATGAGAAAAATGAAAACATTTTATTCTTTCTAATTTGCTAGCATCTCTAAGCGAATGTATTGAAACAAGTATTACCAGTGCCAGTTGTGGTAAACTAACAAATAAGGGATGGTATTCTAAGGGAGACGGTAGTTCAATCTGTTCTGTAGGTTCTGGGCCAAATCTTTTATATGCACATTATTCAACAATGTAGGGGTTAAAATCAGGGAGTAGGAAAAGATGAAGAAAAAATATGATATTGACCACACAAAGGAAGCCACAGGCTTGAGTCTGCAAGATCTGAGGGAAGTGGAGTCATTTAAGTTTTTAGGTACTCAAGATTTAAAATGGTAATCTAATATTAAAAGTATTATTAAGAAAGCACAACAAAGAATGTTTTTTCTGCATCAACTTAGGAAGTTCAGACTGCCAAAAGAACTGTTGATTCAATTCTATAGAGGTATTATTGAATCTTTCATCTGTTCCTCTATAACTGTCTGGTTTGGTTCTGCGACTCAGCAGGACAGATATAGATGTCAACAGATAATTGGTTTGGAACTACAGAAAAAATTATTGTTACTAATTTGCCATCTATTGTGGAATTGTATACCATATGAGCTAAAAAGAGGGCAATGAAAATATATACAGATTCCACACATCCTGGACATTATCTGTTTCAATTGTTACCCTCAGGGTGACGTTTTAGGGCATTGCACACTAGGACAACTAGATATAAAGATAGTTTCTTTCCAAGTGCTATCAAACTCAGCTTTTGTCTTTTACCAGTTATAAAAGAGGTCCCAGCTGCAATAAAAACTAGATTCTTCCTTTTTAAGAAGAAAATCTTTAAAATCTTTTTTTAAGCAGAAGCTGGATGGCCACCTATCGGAAATACTGTGATGGGGGTTCCTGCATGGCAGGGGGTTGGAGTGGATGGCCCTTGAGGTCTCTTCCAACTTTGTGATTCTATGATTCTTTGATCTCTTAAGCTGTCCATTTCTGCACATTCTAATATTTTGGGTTCTCAAATCATTCTTGAGAAGATTTTGATAGGGGAAAACTTGCATCCCATTGAAGTCAATTGTCTCTTTAATGACAGAGAGGATGACTGACTTAGTACACAGCTCTGCCTATACCTACGACGTAACATGAGTAACTTCAGCAGCAACCGAACCAAACAACAAAACTCCCATATCGCTAGTAATTTGCCATGCAATTCAAGACACAGTTAGGTGGCTCTACAGATTATGTAAAGAGAACATAGAAGTTGCCAGCCTGTTTGCATACACTCATTCCCTGTAACGCAAATCAGATTTACGCCCATGTTTGCTTTCTGTATAATGTGGCTAGTCCAATAAATCTGCCTGAAAGAATTCATGTTAAGATGATCATTGGCAATATGAGAGAGAACTGTCAGTGTCATTGCTGGAGACATGTTTTTCCTTTGACACATTTGCTGCACCAAATTGCAGTGCTTGGAATAGAAACAAAACCTCTGAGAGTTGTAGGCTGTTATTCACAGAGAGCAATGGTAAAGTATGTTCCCAGGGCTGGCATTAGAGAGGATTTTCAATGAATGGCTTCTGCCTTGCTGCACCATCATCATTAACTATCCTAAAGTTCCAGACAACATAATTGGGCACCATGCCAAAGCAGGTAGATTTTTCCCCATTTTCCTGCCATCTTAATTCAAAGGTCTGTCATACCTCCTCCACCTCCACAAAATGGTGCCTATGTTTTTTGTTTTTTTTAAAAGTTGTACTTAATGTCCACATTAAGAGGAAGGAGGGGGAGGGGATAGCATATGGCTGAAACAGAAGGAATAGTTCGTATCCAAATAAAGGGAAATTTTAGACGCTGTGACCCATATTTGCTTCTGTTATCATACCCATGGCCTACATGTTTCAAAACATCACAGAATATTTGTATTAAGTATAAACTGGCTTTCTACAGGAAAATACATTATATCCCATTAAACTCAACATGATCTACACTGACAGGCCTCATGTGAAGGGATGCTTTTTAGAATGAGAAAGGAGGGGCATTTAAAAGCCATTAGCTCATCAGTGAAAGAATCAGTATAACATAGAAATAGCTCCTGTCGCATACCATGGATATTGCATTATGTTTGCTTGAATGATACAGAGTGGCATCTTGTCTATAGCATTTCATTTTTTTCTGAATCCGATGATTCCCTCTCCCAGACTTCACAGCTGATGAGGGTGTGGCAGAGTTCTACACTGAAAACAAAGAGCTTTTTGATTAAGTTTTGTGCTATATTGGTGGTGTGGCGCTTCCAAAGTCCTTGACCTGGGCAAATGATTGTCTTTGTGAATGTCGCAGCTATCTTGTGTGTGTGGGGGGGGACCTGCTCTGATATGGAAAGGAAATGGCAAAGCATGCATGCATTGAGTCCAGGTTTGCCACATTGGACCAAGAACAATCCAGAGGACTAGGTATACCCTTAGGGACAGTGAGGTAGCATCTTCAAGCAGCAAATCAGAGCTTTCATGAAAGGGTCACAGTCCTTTGAACAGTTGCTGTATTAACAGCTAAAAAGGACAAGGAACTTCTATGAGATTTAGTGCCTCAGATAACAAAATAATGGGACAGTTCTAGGGTACAGTGTGTTGTGATGTTGGTAGAGGGGAGTGATCTCCCAAGCTTTCCCACCACTGGGGGTGGGGAGGATAGCAGAGTTTCAATTCTTATCCTTCCACTTTTTACTGATGATCTCTTACCTTTCCATCTACTTCTCCATGCTATGCTTTCTATACTCCTCCCCATAGAAGCACGGAGCTGTTCTGATACAGGGACTGACTCCTAGAGACCCAGAGAAGCATAACAAAAAACAGAAACAAAAACAAAAACAGAACCCACATCTGTCAAATGATAAGATGGTGCAGTCTCAAATCACATCTGGATAAACTTAATTTTTATGACTGTCTATTAGAGTCTCCTGTTAAAGAGCACTAATAAAAACATCTATCCAGTCTCTACAGCTCACATAAGACCTAAAGGAGAAATTATTCCATTTGTAACCACACTGGGTTACACGAATTTACTGTACCATTTCTCCATGTTAGTGTGATAGTTGCCAAGGAAAGGATTAATCCTGTGCCATCTTTTGCTGTAGCGGTGCTTGCTGTAATTTTGGAGATATGAACTGCATGACACTTCAGATAACAGATTTTGACTAGTTAAAGGGAAAAAATTACAGGAAATTAATCTCTCCAAGGGATGTGGGCTCAAATTTGCTAGTGCTATGAAAGTAGTGTCACTGGATAAGCCACTGCAAAGAGCTAACTTTGCCTGTTCTCATATCTCATGAGAACAATGAAATAGAATGCTTAAAGCAATGTACAGCTACTGTTAGCACTGAACAAAATATTAAGGTGTAATTCTCTACACCATTTGGTAATTTCCCACAGAGCTACCAAAATCAGCTAAGTTAAACTGGAACAAATGTGGTTTAGCAATGCTGAACGAGTGCTTAAATTCTTATTGCCCTACATATACACAACAATTCCTC
Source organism: Phrynocephalus versicolor (assembly GCA_023846285.1). Lineage (NCBI taxonomy): Eukaryota > Metazoa > Chordata > Lepidosauria > Squamata > Agamidae > Phrynocephalus > Phrynocephalus versicolor. The sequence goes on along the minus strand of JAHTLZ010000016.1, from coordinate 44,928,673 downwards.
TCTGATAAGCTGCAGTTTTATATTCCTTTATACCTCCCTTCTTTTCTCCCTTTTATAATGTACATTTGGCTGCAGGGGAGACAGCAGCAGGAGTTAAGGGAACCAAGTATATGATTTATATGCACAAACATCATTACATATACAGGCTTCAGTTCATCTGGGCACAAGGATGGAAGTCACGCAAACTTTTTGTTGAAGAAATAAGGCTTTTGAGCAAGGATTTGAATGGAGAGGAATGCGAAGGAGATAGACATTGTTTCTGGAAAAGGGCAAGCAAAAAATAATTGCAGTGGCCAGAATACATTTGCAAAATTGCTAATGTAACAACTGTGCCCATTCTGGAAAATGTTTATCATGGCTACAATGGTACATACTTTCATAAATCCCACTGAATTATTGCAACATATTCTACAAAGAGATACAAAATTTCCAGAAATGTTGAAGCGCAGAAAAAAACCAATTTTTTATCCCCCACCGCCGATAAAAAGGACATTTTCAGAAAAAAAGAAGATAATTCGACATTAGGAACCCCCCCCCCCTTTTACAGCTTAAAACTCATTATGTTACTTTGGGAACATAAAATATGACCCTGGACAATTTGACTTGGCATAAACTTAAAGTTACAAATTAATAATGGTTCCACAGATTGCTAGTCCATTACCCACACAATTCCAAGTACAGATTATGATTTATAAAACCCTATGTGACATGAGTCCAAGATACCTAGAGTACTGCATCTCTTTCTCAATCCCCCTATCCTTTAAGACCTACAGAGAAGAACTTTTTCATGATCTGGAACTAACTCAAAGAGAATTTATTTTCTGCAGGTTTTATTTATTTGCTACAGGTCATGTCACTGGAGTTCAAGTTCAAGATCATCCACAGTCTTGTATTTCCATGCATCCTGTATGGTTCTAAAGGAAGCTGGGGAAAAAAACTGATTCATTTGAAATGTGATGCTGAAGGAGAACATAGGCGTATTGATACCTTGGATTGCCAGAAAGACAGATAAGTGGCTCCTAAATTAAAAGTCTGTCCTATCCCTGGAGGCAAATATGCTGAAGCTGCGCCAGTTGCACTTTAGTCACATCGCGAGAAGACAAGTTTCTCTCGAAAAGACAATGCTAGAAAAGGTAGAAGGCAGCAGGAAAAGAGGAAGACCAAATATGAGGTGGGCTGACACGTTAAAGCAGACTACGTGTCTGCAAGAGTTAACCAGGACACTCAGAAAATGATATTTTGGCGAGTGCTCAATCATGGGTTTGCCACAAGTTGCAGGCAAGTTGATGGCATATAAAAACTACCACCACCACCACCACCACCAACAACAACAACAACAATAACAATGGCAGCAGCAGCAGCTGCTGCTGCTGCTGCTGCTGCTGCAAAAGGGCCTTGATTTGCCTGTAACACAATTTCTCCAATTCTTTGGTTTAATCTATGGTAGGTGAGAGGGTGCACTGCCAACTTAAATTGGGGACTGGGTGTTCTCTATGTGAATCCTTCCAAATAACTCTGCTAGCTTTACTAAAACCCCATACCTTAAATATGGTGCAACTTTTAACTGAAGGTCTGTTGATTCAGGCAAAGAGAATTCCTCAGTTCAGATCTAATATTACTGTTTCAGAAAAATGGGGAGGAGCAGCAGTAGTGGTGATTATGTGAATAGCTCTTTGCTGTCTTCTTCCTCCTCCTCCTTCTCCTCCTCCTCTCACACAGCTAGCTACAGAGTGAAACTGCTTTTTCATATGGGTTCCCTAGATACAAGTAGAGATGGGCACAACTAGGGAAAATGACGTTTTCGAGTTGTCGTGTGTCGGAGGCAGCCCGTTTCGGCTCGTTTCCGTTTTTCGCAAAAATTCGCAAAAATTAGTCGGTTCGTTTTTTTGTTTTTTCATTGTTGTTAGTACTGGTTTGGGGGGGTAGCGGGCTCCTGGAGGCAGCTTCAGGAGTCAGTCAGAGCCACAAGTGATGGACTGGCAGACTCTTTGCACCCGCTGCATCTCACGTACTTGCATGTAGTGCAATGCAAGTAGATCTGGCTTAGGGTTAAGATGGGTTAGCGCAAGGGCTAGGGTTAGGCTAGTTACGGGTGAGGTTAGGGTGAGTATTGGGGTGCACCTCTGGGTGCCTCTCTGACCCACTTAGAAGGACAGTGTACTGGCATATGGGTTAGGCTTAGGCTTAGGGTTCGGGTTTGGGCTACGATTAGTGGGCTGTTTATGCCCGATTGGCACATCCCAGAAGTCTCTGTGGTCAACCTGGCCAAGTGGCCATGCGATTGGTGGAAAATTTGCATGGTCCACTCCCATGGGTGAGCCCATCATTGCGAATGTGCAGGTGTAAAAAAATAAAATAAAATAAAATAAAATAAAATAAAATAAAATAAAATAAAATAAAATCAACGGAGACTTTTTTTGCAAGAAAAACCCACTGCTGCTACTGTAAAAATTCAAGCATTTAAAATAGCTAATTTTCGCATGTTTCTGTGGTGCTTTGGTGGGGTTTTGGGCAACGATTTCAAAAAAAATATTGTGGTCGCCATTTTGGATCCCCCCGCACTGCATGGCAAATGGATGCGCCCTCCCAGCCTGGTACAGTCAGCAAAACCTGGCCATGCGATTGGTGGAATGGCTCCAAAACTTTGCATGGTCCACTCCCATGGTTGAGCCCATCATTGCGAATGCGCAGGTGTAAAAAAATAAAATAAAATAAAATAAAATAAAATCAACGGAGACTTTTTTTTTTGCAAGAAAAACCCACTGCTGCTACTGTAAAAATTCAAGCATTTAAAATAGCTAATTTTCGCATGTTTCTGTGGTGCTTTGGTGGGGTTTTGGGCAACGATTTCAAAAAAAATATTGTGGTCGCCATTTTGGATCCCCCCGCACTGCATGGCAAATGGATGCGCCCTCCCAGCCTGGTACCCGCAGCGCAGCAGTAGCAATAGCCAAGGAGAGGGGGCGGGGAACCCCCCCAAATAAAACACCCTTCTTGCCTGGTAGGTGTCCTCAGACAGTTTTCGCCTGCTTTTAGGGCTGGGAATCGGTTTTTTTTTTAACTTTTAAAAACTTTTTTTCTGTGCCTCTTGGCATCGCGCGATTGCGCGATGCCAGGAACGACCACGACAAATCAGACCAAATTATTCGTTCGTCGGTTCGAGTTCGAGTTCTGGCGGAGTAATTCCTGTTACCGTTTCCGTTGAGTAACGGAAACGAGTAACGGAAACGGAAACGGGAATACCGCTAAGTCGTGCCCATCTCTAGATACAAGTATCCAAAGTGGTTTTAAAGTTATTGGGTTTTTTTAATAGTGCCCTACTGAGTCTTAGTTAAGACTTGGCTCTTCTCCTAGGAAGAGCCCTAAGGAAAAAATTCTTGTCCTCTGGCCATGCAGCCAGGTGTTCCACCTGACTGAAGCATCCAGCTAGCATGCAGCATGGCATGAACCAGGCTGAAATTATTGTTGCATTGAGAAGTTATGCCTGGATCAGATTGGTATGCACAATCACATGCACACACCTCAAAGAGTGTATGAAATGTGCAGCCATGGCAGCATATCTGCTGAATTAAAACAACCATTTTTATAATTGTAAGCACTGCCATTTTACTGCATGTTATGCTCTTCCTACTAAAACTGATAATAATTGCGATTAATCTGTAAAATATAAGGCAAAGGAAAACAAAAAATAGCAGGTGATTATACAGTAATAATTGCCAGTTAACTACAGATAATGCTGCTATCAAGAAACATTAGTCTGTGGTACTTTATAAAGCTTGGTGGGGGCAATGGTGACATTGTGAGGTGATTGTGAAATAACATAATCTTTCACTCTGTGTCTATGCAGCAACATGTAATTTGAACTCCCCCCTCCTGATGATAATTACTATGGTCTTTTAGCATTTATTGTTCCCTACAATGTCAGGTATATACTCCTTCTAAGATAATATATACCCCTAGTCCCAGATGAAAAAATTCAGAAAAAGCAGAATGAGTATAAAGGAGTTTGCTCATTAGAAAAAGAGGACAGTATTTCTTGCTGTGCTAGGGAATTAATTTACCTCAGATTCAGAAGAATGCTGAGACAGAGGTGCAATGGAAAGCCAATGGGAACTGATTCAAGTTCAGTGGGTCTGTAGATTATTTGTAATATTGTGGCTTAGGCTGCTACCGCACTTCCATGAGCAGCCGCTTTTTATTTTGCATCACCTTATCTCCTCCCACGGTCATGTGGTGACTACAGCAGTTCGGCAGTCCACACTTCAGCAATTGCTTAGCAATCGGCTTCCCTGTTCACAGTTGGATGAACCACTTTAAACCTAGAGACTTTAAATCTAAAGGTGGCATAGTATGTCCACAAATACAACCAAATTGCTTTAAAAGGGGGTGCAGGAACCAATTTAAAAAACACCACCCCCAGTGGTCATTGCAAGAAAAACCGACACAACTGTCAAAAATGGGCATGGCCAAGGGGCATCTTCAGAAACATCAATTTGAAAAGCGAACAGTGATTTTTAAGGTGATTTGTCTTTAAGGAAAAGGCGTTTCAAATCTAAAGTGCGGCAGTGGTATATATACATGTTACTGTGCAGAGTGAGTTGTGCATTATTGTTTTCTTGAACAAGTCATATCTTCATGAAACAAATGGCTCAACCATTTCCCCAAAATTGTTCTTTTACAGAAAGACACACTTTCTTCCCCTCCCCAGAGGTCACTACAAACCTGAACATCAGATATCTCTATTAGAGCACTACTGGTCCTACAACCATCCCAGGTTTCATACACTTATTTTACCAATCCTTACTGCTTGAGAAGAACAGCAACTATCCTGAATGGTAAGAGAACCTATTGTCTCCCACATTGCCATTATTAACAGAATCAAAATAGATAATAAGGCCTGCAAAAATGAATTTTGAGGAACATTTTTTGCTGATTGTACCCGACTACAAAAAATAATTCTTTACATGAAATAGGTGCAAGGTGTCAGTGGGACTGCTGAATGGCAAAGAAGGTACAATTGTTCTGAAAGGAGATAAGGAGGTTACACAGAAGCTGAATGGTACCCAATGAAGGAATAAACTACAACATTGTACTACTTCTAACTAAAATATGTAATGGATTTATACGGGCAGCTTCTGTGAAAGAATACTGGCCAATGTAAAACCAATGTTTTAAAAAGGGTTGACAGGCCCATACATTTTACATCTGTTCCAGGGATTTCAAAATTCTGACAGGTGTTTCCAAATGTGACGTCTTGTCACACCCATGGGTTCCATAGCCCTAAGAGGCAATGCTCTGGAATGGCCATTCATGTATCCATTTCCTCAGGAAGAAATATGTTTGCCCTCCATATGCTTCCTGAGATGCAGACCTCTTATGAAAAACTTACAGATTGGTGTCCTTCACTCATTTGACAAGAAATTTAGTTATAGTCTCAGAAGATATTGTACCTTGTAATATTTAATTCAGTTCTTCATTCCTGGATGCCCTTTATTGTTTTGACTTAAAAGTTCAAAAACGAATCGTTTTCTTCTTTAAAAAAAATGTTATTAGCAAGCAAACAAATAAGCATATAAGAGCCAAAAAATTAAAATATATCTGGAATATATAAAAATATGCACATGCTCAGAATATATGCAGGCTTCTAATATACATTTTATAGTACATAGCTATGTAGATGGTATTACTTCTTTATAAAATCTAGGTTCCTCTAAAGTTTAAACATCCAAATTAACAGCATTAACCTGAATATAATATTTCAAAAAGGTACAAGAAAAAATATTTGCTTTGTAAAAGCTATTTCCTTGACAAAGCCATCATTTAGATAACACTCTCATTCAGTCACTGAAAAATCTCTACTGCAATACACAATGCTATTAAAACAATTCTAGCAACGTATCAGCACAAATATAGTAAATAAGTCACATCACAGTAAACCGTTCTCACCCAGTGTTTTCCCAGCAGAGATTTCTCCCATTTACAAGACACAGGTGGCTATGTGTCTTGGGAAATGTTTTCCTAAACGTGATAGAAATCTCTGCTTTATATACCTGATGTCCTGAATTTGACAAAACATTGTGATGCAAAAGTTTGGCTTTCTGGGGGCCAAGAAGTGTCCTTGGTAGGCTGTCTGCTAGAATCTGAGGTATGAGCCAGCTAGGTAATCTGACTCATAAAATTGCCTGTACCTTTGGAGTAACTTCCCTAACACTATGTTTTGGCAGCACACTACATTATGAATGCTGATGTCCTGATTTTTAAATTTTTATTTTTTTCCATTTAAATATATTGTATTTTCCTGCATTATATCCATCAAAAGTCCATTATTGGCATGTGCTAAAAGTGTCCACCAGTCCTGTAGACCCTTAACTTACTTACAATCAACTAAGATGTTCAACTCAATCAATTGACCAAAGAACTCACCAACTGTATCTGTCTATTTACTACAAAGTACTGCAGGTGACCTGTAAGGTTCAATGTCAGACCAATGTTACTACTTAGCCCCCAAATAACTAGTGTGATTGCTACCAAAGATCCAGGGGGACAGAGGGGGGGCGTAGGGCCACATTGAAAAGAAGTAATTTGCAATGTTAAAAAGGCTGGAACTCCTAAGACATGTCATGTGGCTTTGTATAAGTGCTGGCTCGGAGTGGGCACCATATGAAAGATGACGTGGCATTTCATCGTGTCAGAAGGTTTCAAATTGTTTCCTAACTAAATGAAACAGCAGCTAGCATTTCATTGCAAAACAAAACAAAACACCATTTCCCCCCTGTACAATGAAATGATTCGTACAAGAGGAAATGACATGGGTGCCTTCTGCAAGTGATTCTAGCCTACCCAAAAAAATTTGGAGAGGTTTGGGGCTCAGGGAACAGAGTTATGAAGCTCCAAAGGGGGTGCACCTAGGAAAAAAACCTTCCAATTAGAATCGGAATCTGCTGCTGCTTCCTATGTGATTCCAATTCGAAGGGTAGGCAAGAATCGCTTTCTCCCCTGGGTCAGGACCCAGGGCAGCATAGTGTTTCATTTCATTTCATTTTGTTTCATAATGAGATTACTTAAAACTTCATTTTGCAATGAAACAAAACAAAACAAAACTGTTTTAGAAATGAAACAACTGAAACAAAACACTAGTTTCCTATTGTTTGCACTGACCCTGCCATCGTTTCACCTAATGATGAAAAATATTGTATGGTGTATGTAAAAAACACTTAGACTTCTATGTGTTTGTTAACTGTATCAGTCTACAATTGAATGTTTGATGTCTGAAAGTCTATATATAAACATTTTCCCTTTTAGCACAAATGTATAAATACCCACTAGCATGAATGGGATTGTATTCTGACCATGTGTGTACAGTGTTGCCACTGCACAGTATAGCAAACTACCATTGAACAAAACAAATTTTAAAATGGGGGCAGCCCAAACAAAGGATTATAAATTTGAAATTGTACTAGAGATCAATGCCAGATTTGGCACAGCGGTAGTTTGCTCTTGCTCAGTGTCAAATTTGGAGATGTTTCAGAAAGGGTTGTTGAGTTATGATTTTACAAAACAAAACTGCTCCCCCGCATGCAGAAACAAGTAACTTTTAATGTCCACATTTTTAAAATAAATTTGCAAAATCCAGCCGACTACATTCTAGCTCTCATATAGCGGTGCAGGAACTGCATCAGCTTAAAAAAAACCAAGCTGAAATGTGAACCAAAATGATTTCTCATCCCTATGTAGTTAATCTGTACTTCTGACTAGAGATGGGCATGAAATGACTCTTTGTTTCGTTTTTCATTTTGTTCCCTAATGAAATGAAAACCAAACTGCCCCTTCAAAGAAACATGAAACAAAACAAAAAAAAAGTTTATTGCATTTTGTTTTTTGTTTTCCCATAGGAATGCATTGAAGCACTGCATTCCTATATGAAACTGCTTTGAAAACCCACTGCCATTCCTCACCAAGGCGCCGGACTGGGTTGGTGAATGGCATGGGATTTTAAAACTTTTTTCCCCCCTCTTGCAGCTGAAGCCCTGCCCGCCAACTGATCGGTGCTGCTTCAGAGGCAAAACAAGTTTGAAAAGCCCATGCCATTCCCCCCAACGTGCCCGATCGGGTGGTGGAAAGCGCGGGTTTCAGGGTTTTCAGTCCCTGAAGCAAGCACCAATCAGCTGGTGCACGGGGCTTGTTTAGGGAACTAAAAAAAGTTTGAAAAGCCTCTGCTTCCCCCCCCCCCCAATGTACCTGATTGGGTGGGGAAAAGTGCGGACTTAAAAAAAAAATTAGTTCCTGAAGCAAGCGCCAATCAGCTGGCCTGCGGGGCTTGCCTAGGGGACTAAAAACAGTTTTAAATGCCCCAGTTTTCCCCCAACACACCCAATCTGGTGGGGGAAAGCATGGGATTTTAAAACCTGTTTTAAGTCCCTTATGCAAGCCCCATACGCCAGCTGATTGGTGCTTGCTTCAGGGACTAATAAAAAGTTTTAAAAGACCCCACTTCCGCCATGCCCAAAATACATAAAACAAAGGTAAAAAAAAACATAAAAACACATACAGAGAGAATAGTTACATAAAACATGCACATCAAACACATCAAACACATAAAAATGAAAACTAAAACAATTTTTTTAAAAAAGAAATTTGTTTCAAATGAAACTAAATGAAGATAAATGGGAAAAAAATGAAATGAAATTTTCATGTTTTGTGCCCATCTCTACTTCTGATTTATTAAAAGAGATGTTCATATTAAAGGAATATGACATGGCATACCTTCTATGATTTTTTCCACAATATGATACTTCATACGCATGACAAGTACTGAAAGGCATTTCATGTTTGCTAAAATCCAGTTCCAGTTTGATGATGAAAGTTGTATCCTTATAAACTGTAAATAAACTCCCCAAATGACTAATTAGCATTTCCAGATCTGTTTGAGTATTTGAAGTATTTCAGTCCTGGCTGGCATTGCAGGGGTGGGGAGTGCCAAGCTGAGCTCAGTGATAGTGCCAACTGAGTGTGTTGTCCCCAGTGACACTTGCTATCAAAAAAACAACAACCCAAAAACAACAACAACAGATAAGCATTCATTAGATCATAAGAAAATCCACAGTGACCACACTAGAGGCCCATCTAGCTCGGAATTATGTTCACAAAACAGCTAACCCATTGTCCTTTGGAATCCC
>JAHTLZ010000016.1:44881290-44919487 GCA_023846285.1 Phrynocephalus versicolor | reverse complement strand
AGTCAAAAATGCCATCTGTCCCAAAGAACTACAGAACCAGCTACTCCCATTTCACTGAACACAGGGTGGGTCGGAGGGACACTTCAAGGAAAGGCGAAAGAGGGCTGCAGTAGGTGTTTGCAGTCTTAGACTGTGGGGCCCCACAGACACTGGGGTTTCCCACCACACCTCCAGATGGGAGGAAAAGAAGCTGTACACTGAAGCGAGCCAGGTATTTAGCCTCCACAAACCCAAGAGGTGGTCAGTTACTACCCACTCAGATCTCATCAATGTACATGTGAAACTGGGATATTTTGCTCCAGTGTGCATCATTTTAAACTTGCCTATTGAATTTCATTTGAAATTTTTAGTGGTATTTCTTCAGTCTTGGGAAGTCCTTTTGGGGTCTTTTTATTCCACTTTTGTTTTCAACATCCTAAAAAAAGTGGTGCTATCAGAAAACTGCCAGGATATTTCATCCTAACCTAGGCTACTTATCTGGGAGATGAGTCAAAATGGCAATTGGACTTCTTTTCTTGTGGGATTGACACATTTCACAACTCATTCAAGTAGCTTCTTCGCTCTGAGTCCCTGAGGATTGTCCTGCTCACAACCCTCTGTCCTGGGAATAGCTTCTATCAAAAGCCTTTTGGAAGTCCAAGTAAGCCATGTTTATCAGATTTTTCCTGTTCACATCTTTTCTTTCAGATAACCCTCCAAAGATTGGTAAGTAGAGATAGGCACAGAAAACTATGAGCCAGAAAAACCAGTAAACTGGGCTAGTTCACAATTTGTTTGTGACCTAGTTTGCTAGGGGGAGTAGGCATGGAGGACAGAACCCCCAAGCAAGGCACTGTCCTTGCAGCATGGTGTGTGTATGGAAATCCCTTTGCAAAGAACCATAAACCACAATGAACCACCATCTTGGTGGTTCATCACCATCTCTAGTCTATACAACCAAATTAGCTGAATCTTGAACCTTGGGGTATGTATGATTGGTTGGCTCTCCTTGCTGAGGACCAGATCACATCACTCAATAATTATGGCAGGTCAGATGCTCGTTTTACCTGTTAAGAATATAACCACTGACATTCCCATATAGAATAGACTTAATATCATCAAATGTATGCCTTATTTAAACCAGCCATTGGCATCTCATTTCTATATTTTTGCCTCCTCACATGAGAAAAATGTTATTAGTTCCATTCTGATCTGAAACTTTCAGGACTACAATTACAAATAACAGCATAGCATTTGTTTGACCGGCAGCATTACAGACTATGGATAATTATTTTGGGCATTAACTGAATGCTGCCAATTCTTAACAGTTTCTCATTAATGTATGTCCTTGAAAGCAATTGGAATATGCCCAGAAGCTTGTGGAATAGTTCATGGCAGATCTAACAGATAACAGCTACATTATTCTTAATCACATATTTTAATGCAGCAATCTCGTAATTCAATAGAGCACTTAATGTATTAATTTGTACTTGGGGGAAAATGTAACTCAGTAGTAGTGCATGCACTTGGCTTATTTGCTCCTGTGTTTAAAGTGAAAAAAAGCGATCAGTCCCGTCTCTCAAGTTTTTCAGTTTAAATAATTTTATTTTATAGGACTGAGAAACCTTCTATCTTGAGACCCGAGGGAGCATTTGATGGACTTGGGTGAAAAGGATAAGGTTCAAAAGGCCAACATAATGTTGCACTTTCCTATGGAAGAGCCAGTGTGGTATTACTGGCTACAGTGTGGTGTGTGGACTGGGGAGACCAGGCTTCACATTCCCATATATCTTCAGTTATGCATCAGCTTTACTTACTGAGCTTAGGCAGTTAGCGTTTCTCATCTTAAGCTTTCATACTATGACAGTGATGGCGAACCTTTTGGAGACCAAGTGCCCAAACTGCAATTCAAAACCCACTAATATTTTTGCAAAGTGCCAATACAGCTATTTAACCTGTACACAGGTGGCTAGGAAGGGAAAATATCGGGTGCCCACAGAAAGAGCTCCGAGTGCCACCTTTGGTACCGGTGCCATGGGTTCGCCAACACTGTACTATGTTATTGTGAGGATGAAAAAGTGGGAGGACTGCGTAGCCCTCCTTGGGCTCACTGGAGAAAAACACACCAAAACAGGACTCCTTAGACCTAGACAAAGGCTGAAATCCAGTAGTATGTCTCAACGAGACCAGATCCATTGAATCGGCAGTGATTTGGTATGCCAACTTCTCTGTAATTTCCCTTGATTCTAGTGGGCCAACTCTAGTGCACCTTGCTATGCTAAGGGACAGAATTACAGCAACTGAGTCAGAATAAAAGACCCTTCACACACACACACACACACACACACAAATGAGCCTTTAGTTTACAAGAGCTCAGCAGGGCTGTGGAAGATAGAACAGGAGTTGTGCACAAAATTAATCATGCATAACAAACAAACAAACAAACAAATAAATATTTTGTCTGTGCAAAGCTTTCAACTTGATTGAAAAGTGAGTACTCAGCTGAAGCACATCAACCGGCTATTCCATCTTTTCCCATCATTACTTCACTGCCCTTCCTATCGAGAAGTTTCTCTTAATTGGGACCTAACACACCAGTTGAGGTCTGATGAGTACTTCATCAGAAGGTGTTGTTTCATTTATGTTCAGTCCTTTCCTTGAGCAACCATATTTGTCTGAGCCAAAGGTTACATGTATTTTGTGTTTATAGCCTTTTGATTGCATTGATACTATGTTTTCAATGTTAGTTTTTCTCACTCAAAACTTTACATGGGATTTTACTCTCTTTTTAACTGCTCACATTCTCTGATAGCTATAATGTAATCTTGTCTTTGCTAGTGTATGATGTCCCTCAGTTCCCTGTTCTCAAGACTTGAATATGTTTGAATTGTACTGGACTGTATATTATCCCTCATTACTGTAAGCCACCTTGGGTCCTTTTCAAGGAGAAAGGCAGGGTAAAAATACCCTAAAATAAATAAATAAATAAATAAATAAATAAATAAATAAATAAATAAATAAATAAATAATACTGTATTGTGGCCATTTGAATGGCATTGATAGCAATGATTGGGGTGTGGTGAGGTGAGGAATAATAGATTTATAGCAAGTTTTCAAAGTTTTATATGGGATGCCCTAAACATACACCCCAAACTTATCCCACCAGAGTGTCATTATTAAAAGTGACATAGATTAAGTTTGCACATACAATGGTACCTCACTTTAAGGAATTAATTCATGCCCAGGGCTGTTTTTTATTGTGAAAAATTCTTAAACTGAAACATGGTTTCCCATAGGAATGCACTGAAAACCAATTAATCCATTCTGGAGGTCAGAAAAAAGGCAAACCAGGGCATTCCATTTAACATTTTCTTAAACCAAGCCCCCCGCCATTCTTTTTGACATTCAAACACCACACATAAACTTTTAATGCTTTCACCCCCCCCCCCCAAAATAAAACCAACCAAACAAAAAAAAAACAAACACCCTGGGACATTTCACTGAAAATATTTCTTAAACTAAGACATCCCCATTTCCAATAGTTCCTTTAAAAAAAACTGAGTTTTTCTTTACCTGAGACATTCTTAAACCAAGGTACCACTGTATCAGTATTTACAGTAAAATCACAAATTATTTTGAATGAATTTTGTCCGATCCCCCCACCCCTTGCAAAATCAGTGGGGAAATAATCAGTGTTATCTTTTGTTCGGCTCATGAGAGAAAGGTGAAAGAGAATTTGAATCCCTGCGAAATGTATAGTAATTTCCTATTTTATGTTTTTGTTTTTCTTTTGGCTTCTGTTAAACAAACATAATTGATCTTGACAAAGGAGCTAACCATTTTTAGACCATTGGGAGACAACAAATCAGCTTAAAGCATATCTTTTGCTGTTACTATATACAGTAATTTTCTTGACTTCTGGTTTCACATCGGTGTTCCTTGGATCGATGAAAGCCATCAAGAAGCACAATAAGCTTTGGCAGAAAGAGACACTACTAAGATAATTTCTAGCAAAAATCTTTGCCACCCTTGGATATTCCAGCCAATATTTTCCATATTTGTGCCTTGACCTTTCTTTTGAAAAGTTTACACCTTCACCCGCTTCATAACATACATAACATTGACTCAACAGCTGATAGACCTCTTGATTGTATTCCCTCTTGACCTATCCTAAAATGTGTGAGTTTCATGTGCTTTGAACTCAGGCAGGCATTAGAGATAGGCGTAAATTGGCAAAACGGCAATTCAATATGATTCGCAATTTGTCAACACTGGATGTCACAAATCATGAATTTGTTTTCTGATGAAATGATAAATAGATTCATTAGTTCATTTCATATTTTTAAAACATGGCTCTCCCACACCTCAAGCCCAAAAATTACAGAAAAGGTTCCCGTGACTCTTCTCTATAATCCCTATAGGTTTGGTGAAGTTTAGATTTTGGAGGCCTAAGTTATTCATCCTTAGGGAAATTGGCCTCAAGAAAATGACAAAGGCTACAGATAGAAAGGAGGACCAAAAAGAGCCAAAAAGGGGGTTGATGAATTGGCAAATCAAAAAAGGGCAAGAATTCATTGCTTTGCATTCATGGGGTTTGTCATTCTGAACAAATTCAAAGCAATGGATACTTGATGACTTGACCATTTCAGATGAATATCACAATTTATGTTTTGATTTGTGCCCATCTCTAGTAGGCATGTTCCTTTGATTGCAAGCATTTAATTTTGTGGGCAATTCTGGTACACTTAGTGAGAAGTTCCAATGTTGACATAACTGCCCTTTTCCAATCTCATTATAATTTTCTCCTTTTCAAACTACGGTACATATTTTTATCCACTATTTTATTTTATTTTCATTGCATTTTATCCTACCCATTTGACGAGAAGGGTAAGATATTTTTCAGCTGTGATTTTGTCTCTGGCAAGCAACTCCCATTAAAAAAAAACAGGTGTTTCTGCATCTGGCAGAGTTCCTGGTGAAAGGGAACTGATCAGATATTGTTTATACTAGGAAAATGACTGATGCTAGAACCTTAAAGCACAAAATGGGTATTCAGATATAAGGCACTTTTATTATGGGAGGCTACGCATTATAGTGAGCAAGCATACATAAGAACATAAGAACATAAGAACATAAGAAGAGCCATGCTGGGTCAGGCCAAAGGCCCATCTAGTCCAGCTTCCTGTATCTCACAGCGGCCCCACCAGATGCATTTGCTAGTGCATGAGACTAGATATCTGTCTCCTGATACCACTCCCCTGCATCTGGCCCTTGAAGTACCCTGGTGTCTCCATCATGGTTTGTAACCTGTGATGGACTTTTCCTCCAGGAATCTGTCCAATCCCCTTTTGAAGGCATCCAGGCCAGATGCCATCACCACATCCTGTGGCAGGGAGTTCCATAGACTTACAACGCGCTGGGTGAAAAAAATATTTTCTTTTGTCAGTTCTTACTCTCCCAGCCCTCAATTTGAGTGTATGTCCCCTAGTTCTGGTATTTTGGGAGAGAGAGAAGAGCTTCCCTCTATCCACTTTACTCATGCCCTGCATTATTTTGTATGTCTCAATCATATCCCCCCCCCTCAGGCGCCTTGTTTCTAGACTAAAGAGCCCCAAATGTTTTAGCCTTTCCTCATGAGGGAGGTGCCCCAGCCCAGTAATCATTTTAGTCTCTCTCTTCTGCACCTTTTCCAGTTCCACTATGTCTTTCTTGAGATGCGGTGACCAGAATTGTACACAATACTCCAGGTGGGGCCTTACTATTGCTTTGTATAATGGCATTATAATGTTGGCTGTTTTATTTTCAATCCCCTTTTTGATAATCCCTAGCATGGAATTGGCCTTCTTCACTGCTGCCATACATTGGGGAGACACCTTCATGGAGCTGTCCACCAACACACCAAGATCTCTTTGCTGATCCGTCACGGATAACTCAGAGCCCATGAGTTGATAGATGAAGTTTGGATTTTTTGCCCCAATATGCATTACTTTACATTTGGTTACATTAAAACACATTTGCCATTTGCTGATCACATGTGGATTAAAACTGGGTAAGAGAAGTGTGATCGTAAGTAAATACAGACCTTGGTGTCTTCATTCCCTCAGATATTGACTTTCCCATGTAGAGAGAAAACATCTGAAGAGGACTTTTACTTACAATCACTTCAGTATGAGCAGGGTAACCAACAGTGTAGAAGCATTTTTTATTCAAGGAAATGTAAATGGAATCTCTCTTCAGACTCAACATGGAAAAGATTATGAAATTTTAGTAGCTCACACTTTGCTAAAAGCCAAGGAGTAACTTGTAATAATGCCATCCTGTTATTACATCCTGCTCCATCCTGTTACTGTATCATGCATTGACTGATCATTTGGTTTGGAAAAAAGGGAAACCCTCTTTTAAAAATTCACAACAGGTCTGAAATCCAATACATTATTTGCTATCACATACAGAACTCTTCATTTTAAACAGTTTGTTTTCACACAGAAAGGACCCTTGTTTCTCAAGCCTCATCTCTTCCTGATGTCTGCTCTTGAATCCCCTCTCTTGAAGTCATAATTCTCTCAAGCAGCAGTACAAATAGGTGGTTACTTCATGTCCTTCCTCATTCCTCGAATATGTTTGTTCTGTGACAGTGTTGTTCTCAGTCACGTGGTTTTGTCCCTGTTTTCGTTTACCCACGGGCGTGATTACATGTCTCATGACAACTGTTTCTTCATATCCTTGTTTCGTGACAACTGCTGGATTTCCCTGGCTTCATTTAGCCTTCTTTTAATTGCCAGGCTTCCGTTTTTTGATATTTCAAATCCCCACTGGGGGTGCACGGTCTGTCTCGGGAAGCCCGGCAGGAGGAGCCATGCTTGCCCTCACCACTTGCCATGGGCGAGTGGTGGTGGTGGTGGCGGCGGTGTGGCCGGTGGGCAAGACACCCTCTCCCTGAACTCAGCAGTCTGTGGGCTGCAGGCAAGCAGGCAAGGAGAGCTCAGCCCAGCCTCTGGGACCCGAGAAGGATGGACGTACACCTGACAGTGGCTCTGCACCTGTCTCTTCAAGAGCCGCCTTCTCCTGCAGGGACAGGCGGGCAGCCGAGCCTGGCCTGGCACAGGAGTTCCAGTCGGCTTTCTCGGTTGTCGGAGTATTCCTAGAGTGAAAGGGGGAAACAGCCATTGCTGTTACTTCATGTCCCTTGTCTCGGAACAGGAACTGGGAACAAAGTGTGAGAACAGAATTCCCTAGCCCAGCGACAGGTATGGCTCATCATGCTCTGTTCCTGTTTCAGGGGGCGTGGTCGCAATGAGATTCTGCTGTCATGCTATGGATCTGAAGTAACCTTTTTTCATACCAGTCCCAAGCGGGACCGCAAAGAATGACGAGAGGGAAGTGAAGTAACAGCCATAGATCTGAAGATGGCTTAGATATCACATTTGGAGGATTAGCAGTTGGAATGTAAAATAATCAACATCTGAAGAAAGAGCAAGCTACATATGTTCCAATAGATGACTCCAGAAATTGACAGAAACTTTTTTCTAATGATTTAGCATATGAGCACAGAGTTTCATTATTCTCAATCTAGAAATAAAAGATCATAATTAGAGATAGCTATGAAATAAATAGTATTCTGATTAGAGATGGGAATGAATCTCACTTTGGAGGTTATTGACAGTTTCCTTCCCCGTTCTTGCCTGGCTGGATCATCCACTCACCAGCTGGCATGTGTTCCCCTCCTCCTCCTCTTTGGATATTCATCCAGTCCCTGGGAGGAGAATGGGTTTCCCTTCCCTGCCTCTTTGATTGCTCACTCAGACAAGGAGGTGGGACAGGCAAGCTTATGCTCCTGCGACAGACTGATCAAATGATCACAAAATAGCAAAAACTCCATATATGATACATCTAAAAAGCATGTTATGGCAATATCCTGTAAATATCCCCAAAGAAAATCCATAATTTCAATACACAAGTCAACTCTAGTACAAAAAGGGTCATAACTTGGAACTGAAACAAATCTTAAACCTCTGTTCAGTAATATGATTTTCATGTCTGTGAGTGGCCTACAGACATAGAAATTTATTTCGCACTGCTGAGGCATCCTGAACCTTCTCCCTTGGTGGGGTAAAAATCCTGGTCATTATTCCTGGGCCCCTTGGATGATCTGTATCTTGGGGATCTAGAAACCCTATGGAATTTCAGTAGGCTCTAGAAATTATGCCTTTTCTTTGCGGACATTCATTGGGAACATAGCAATAAATTTCATCCTAAATCCAGGTTTATGCCACCTGTATCCAATATGGTAATTACTACTGAAAAATTGATTATGAGGCATCTGGATGCTTTAGAAAAATCACATAGGGGTCAATGTTACAACTTAAGTAAGGGCAGCACCATTGTTATTAAACCTGCTGATAATAGAGGAGCTATAGTGATCCTGGACACATTGGATTATTTACAGGTGACTCACTTGACAACTAATCTCATTATCTACTTGACAACTAATCTCATTATCAACAACTGGGCAGGGAACTCACTGATCATATCATTAGAATAAGTTAATTAACTATACAAGAAGCAATATTGGAGGGAAACATCCTGGAATCAACCAGCAAGTTTCTGATCAATTTTCATCCGATTCACAAACTGGGATCCTCTCCTGCAAGTTGTCCTATGTGTCCTCATCTCCTTCACTTCTGGAGTCACTTCCACAATATATAGACAGCTTCCTACAACCCTTTGTTCCTTTGATTCCTTCATACATTAAGGATAACATTGATTTTATCCAAAAAAGAGAGGGGCAGGCCATCCCAGAAAAATCAGTATTTTGACTATGGATGCCTCAACTTGATTCATGTTCAATTCAGGAGCCTCTACTCACTTCTTATTGGATATAATAGATATTATCAAAATAAAAACTAGATTTGATAAGACTTTTTATCTCCAAGTATTGGGGTAGCCATGGGCAGTATGTTTGACCCTTCTGTAGCTAATTTATTAATGGGTGCTTGGGAACAGGACCACTTTGGGTGGTATATTTATATAGATTACCTTATTTGGAGAATATATAAATGTATTATCTATATACTGATGACATCTTTATGGTCTACAAAGCTACAGCAACAGTGACACAATTTTGCCAATGGGTTGCTCTTCATAACATCCGCAAACTCTCTACCCACTATGATTCATATAGGATTCCCTTTCAAGTTGTATTGTATTGCATCGTTACAGCCATGACCGACTCTTTGTGATCCCATGTCCATGGAGTTTTCTTGGCACAAATACTGTAGTGGTTTGTCAGTTCCTACTCCAGGCGCCTACAGCACCTGGTATTCCCTGGTGGACTCCCATCCAAGTAATAACCAGGGCCAACCCTGCTTAGCTTCCAAAATCAGGCAAGATCAGATGTGCTTAGGGCATCTAGACAGCTTTCCATTTCTAGTTACTGCTGATGGACTGGCAGTGAG
Source organism: Phrynocephalus versicolor (assembly GCA_023846285.1). NCBI lineage: Eukaryota > Metazoa > Chordata > Lepidosauria > Squamata > Agamidae > Phrynocephalus > Phrynocephalus versicolor. The sequence goes on along the minus strand of JAHTLZ010000016.1, from coordinate 44,910,053 downwards.
GATGCATAAGAAACCTATAGACCTCAATTCTTATCCACATCATTATCAATCATTTCATCCAACTCATCTTAAGAATCGTCTTCCTTTCAGTCGGTTGACAAGAATCAAGTGGACCCCCACCTCTACATTGGACTGGCAAATGGGGAACAACATGTTATGTCCCCAACTTTTGGAATGGGGCCAATAGTCTTCTACCCAATAGAAGTCATTAAGACAGCCCAGCATAGGGCACATAGACTGAAATGTGCCTGGCTCTTTGTGAAAACAGACCACCCACACACAGGATGTCTTTTATTTATTTAGAGTGCACATACTGCTCCTCTCAGTCATTTCAGTACATGCAACACAAACAATGAGGTGCATAACATCATATGCCCCTGCCCAAAAATTAATGTGAGTATAAGTATGAAGCTATCAGAGCATGAATTTTGGAGCATTGCTCATGTATCAGAAACTAGATTAAGGGGACCCATCTAGTAGAGCATTTTTTTAAAAACAGATAATCATCCAAATTTAATTATTGAATGATTCTTTGTAAGAAAAGTTTTGTGTGATCTACAATATACTACAAATCTATTTAACCACACTGATATCCAAATAGAACTATGTCAAAAGGAAGCCTTCTGGATTTATAACCTTAGCCGATCTGGCTTGAATGCTAATGTGAATATTTCAGTATTCATTTAAGTATTGTCAGGATGGTATAGGGACCTAGGTCCCTTTAAGAATTGTTAATAGTTATGCAGGTGTAGGTTTATAAACCTGTTTCTCACAGGATGCTCTTTAGTTGAGAGACTGGTTTTGATACACTGATAAGAGAACATTTATGTTCCCAGCAGATACATGATAAGGTTAGTATTTATGTTTATAATTAAGTGCTAGGGCCTTATCTAGTTGTAGAATCTTGGTGTATATCTGTGGTATGTCACTATCTTGACTGTTAGGAACCTACAGTGTGGGAGGGTGAGCTTTTGAGAAAGTTTACTCTATGTAATGAGCCAGTGGACTGTGTAACAAGTTCAGGGCTCATCAATTTGTATCCTCTATGGATAATAATGGCCCATCAATAACTGTCCTGGACTATACCAGTTATTTTGGACATTACTCATATTACAAACAAAGGGTGACTTGGATATACAGCATGTGCGTACTATTATTGTAAGAATCTATGATATTATATAAGTCTGTATATTTATATAAATACACTTGGCTCAGCCAATGTCATAAGGGAGTCGGTAGACTGTACGTTTAGCTACTGAATTTATTACACTGTGTCTTATAACCACACAGAGGTTTTGCTATTGTGTAACTGTTTAGATTCTGTACTCCCTCTTTGGTAGTGATGGACTGATAAAACATCTGAAGAGGAGGAGAGAACTGCACTGCAATTGGTGAGTGAGTCACAGACTGTGGAGCATGTGGCACTGAAGTTCACGCCCATATCTAATCGTAATACTATTTGATGTTTATCTTCATGTGCCATAATAATAAGATCTGGGAAGGATTTCACCCCACACGTATTTGGAGATGGCCTAGAGATTCTGGATCAGGGAAAACAGGAACTGTACTTTTGTTTCCATGACTTTAAGTTCTCTAAAGACCTGAAGTAGAGTTGGGCACAAATTAAAAAAATCAACTGCAAAATTTGTTCACCAAACACTAGTTTGTCCATTTGTATTCATATTAATTCATACCCTAATGAATACAAATTGATGATCTTTTTAGTGATTTTTTTGGGCTGTAAAATGGCCCCAAGGGACCTAGAGACCAAATTTGTAGTGAAGCTTTCTATGACTCTTCTCTACAAATTTGGGGAATACTGAGTTTTCCCAAACCAGTTGCTAAAGGGCACTTTCCTTGTGGGCTGTAATTTGTAGGTATATAACTCATACATCTGAAACTTAGACTTCACCAAATCTGGAGGGCTTGTAGAGGAGTTGATATTTTTTATTTATTTATTTATTTATTTATTTATTTATTTATTTACAACTTATATGCCGTCCACTACCCAAAGGTCTCTATCTATATTAAAAATTATATATATATATATATATATATAATTTGCTGTATAAAATGGATGTAGCACACTAAATCATGTTGTACAAAAAGGTTGAAAGGAGCTGAGTAATGTAGATCGTAAATTTGTAAAACATATGTAAGACATATGTCTCAAATATAATGAAGTGGTGCATGATGCAATCTGGATCCTGATTGTTCATAGGAAATATGAGTCTATAAACAGATGTCATATTATATAAGTCAGATCACTTTGTCATGTTATGCTGTCATGTTATGTTGCTATGCATGTTGTGTTGCTGGAATCTATGTCACACTGAATTGTTTCTATATTTCTCCATACATGTTTTAATATATGTTCCATGCTTTACATCTCCACATGTCAAGCCATGATTATGTCCACTAAACTCTGTCTATAAGACCACAGTGCATCTCACCAACAAGTTATGGGAGGCTTCATTACCTATTTGATGTCTCCAAGTGCCTTGGAGACAATTTTACATGGTTTTAAATTAAAAAGAATAATATACATATTGATTTGTTTTCTGTGATTCATTGACTTTGATGAATCACAAATCAAAATTAATCACCATTCTTCTGATTCGTGCCAATCTCTAATTCTACCACATTGCCTGTTTTGAAGTAGTGTGCATGTATAATGGGGAAAGGGACAGCATATTGGTTCTGTTCTCCCCTGTCATACTGTTAAATGGCCTTATATCATCTCCTCCTCCTCCTCCTCCTCCTCCTCATCATCATCATCATCTTGGAATTTCAGAGCTGAAGGATCATTGCCTCCAGCACATGTCAAGGAGTCAAAGTGGGGAATAGAACTCCCAGCCTTGGCAGTCAGAGACCTAAACCACTGAATGATCTCTTCCACTGCATGCTTGCCTTGGTTCAACATGAGGGGAAAAAAGAGTCCTGCTTATATACTGCCCTATAGTGCTTAGACCGCTCTGGGCAGTTTGCAAGTATTCAGGCTACACACTGCTCCCCAGCAAAATGGATAGTTGGATACCCATTTTACCAACCTCCGAGGATGGAAGGATGAGTGAACCTTGAGCCTGCTACCTGGAATTGAACCCCAGGTCAGTGAGCACAGTTACAATTACAATACCTCAGTTTAACCACTGAGGTATGAGGAGCTCTACATAGATTTTTCATTGGCAATCTAAGCTTAGAATTCTGGGAGTTGTGTTCCAAAACATCAGGATAGCCAAAGTTTGGACATGCCTTCTATAGCCTGAAAGCATGAGGGATTATAATACTTTTGGCATGTGGCATGCATTTGATCCCTGTTCCCCAGTCACATTTCAGTAAGACATGAGTGAAAAGATCAGAAGTGTTTTCATGCATATTTGGCTGAATCTGCTTAAGGAGTTCCTCATTAGAAAGCCTCCAAATATACTCTGCAAGACACAGCTCTTTCTCCTTCCCCAAGGGTTACTATAGACTAGGAGATGATCCACAAAATCTGCAAAGCTAGTAAAAGACTCCTTGAAGAACAAATTAGGTCAAATGAGCCAAGGAAAACACACCCAGAAGTACTGTGGAGACTAGCATACTCACAGAAAAGCTTGCAATTATTTCCCACCATCTGAGAAGCAAGTTTCAAGAGACCAACACAGTGCCAGAAAATGAGACATACTTGAATTAACATCTGAATCTGCATGCCTCATCTACACCAGCCTGATGAAATACTCTCTGACTCAACATGTATTGCATTTCCAGTGCAAACACATTGAAAACCCTAACAGTATACAGTAGTCCCCCACTGATCGCGGGAATTACGTTCCCCAGCCACCCGCAATAACTGAAAATCCACGATATGCAGACTTAATCTTGGTGAAGGCATTTGCATATTGTGTCACGTCCGTTCTCAGCCACACCATCCCCTCTCCCTTTCCCTTTCCCCTCTTGCTTGCTCGCTTGTCCAGCTCCTTCCCTCTCCTTCCCAGCCCTGCCAAAGTGCGAAGCGAGCGAGCGTGTGAAGGAAATGGAAGGTGGGGTGGTGGTGGCTGAGAATGGACTCATTTTGCCTCAGCTTTAGCTGGAGCAGGCGGCGGCTTGTCCATCTTCCCTCTTGCCCTTCCTTTAGTGAAGTGAAAGGGGTCTCAGCTACAGTGCCCCTCCCTCCCTTTCCCCTTTTCCCTCGTCGCTTGGCCAGCTCCTTCCCTCTCCTTCCCAGCCCTGCCAAAATGCCAAGCAAGCGAGCGTGTGAAGGAAAAGGAAGGTCGGGTGGTGGTGGCTGAGAACTGACTCATTTTGCTTCAGCTTTAGGTGGGGCAGGCGGCAGCAGTGGCTTGTCCATCTTCTCTCTCGCCCTTTAGTGAAGTGAAAGCCATGAACTAACTCATTTTGTCTCAGCCTTAGCTGGGGCAGCGGCAGCTTCTCAGCATCTCCATTGTCTTTCCTTCCCTCGCCCTTCAAGATGGAGGGGGTGGAAGTGGCAGAGCAAATTAAAAATCTGTGGTATACTGAGACCATGGTACATGAACCGCGATCTGGCAGGGGATTACTGTAGTTTGGTCATGCCTTCTGGAACATTTTGTTTATTTATCAATCATACAAAATTGCTATTTTGCCTTTAAGCCCACGCAGGAGGCATCTGAATAGCAAACAACCACACTATGTCTACTGGTGGCTGCTGGTTATGAGAACTATTCACTGAACCAATACAAATAAAAGATATTAATCACTTATTCAAGATCAATAGATGTATCTCCCCATATGAAGTTTCCTGGCATTTGAGATTGCCAGATGATACCCTTCTCTCAGGCCATTTTGGCAAAATTGAAACAGGCGGCCTGTAGACCTGAAAAGTGCAGGCAGAAAAGTCAGATTGAAACAGATAAAGAAACAGTGAAGGACCTTTGGAAGGCTTATTCCAAGGCAGTGGAAACTGCCAAGCTATCATTTTTCTCTACTACCATTGTTTCGGCATAAAATCACACAGCGGAACTTTTCCAAATAGTCAAAAAGTCTGCTACATGCTGACTAGAGAAGGGCACAAAATGCCAAAATGGTGTTTTGTTTTGTTTTGTTATTTATTTATTTTTATTTATTTTATTTGGAACAAAATGATTTAAAAAAACATTTTGTTCTTCATTTTGTTTCTTTTTTTATAGCTGACCAGCCCCACCAGTTCGCAGTTTTTAAATTATTATTTTTTTTTTGCTTTCCCCCCCTACTGCTGACCAGCTGGCCCACAGGTCGGGTCAGTGCTCCCCCCCCCCACTAGCACCAACCAGCTGGCCCACCCAAGTAGGCACTCTTTGTTTTAAGTCTAGCGCCGACCAGCTGCTCATTTTCACTTCATTTTTTAAAATAGCACTTCATGTTTGTTTTGTTCTGTAATGAAACAAGAAAAATCATTTCCTGCCCACCTCTAATGCTCACCCATGGGTGGATAACACAGACCACTCTGTAACATGCTGCGAAGAATGTGCACAACACTTTACAGACAAAATTGAACAGATCTGGACTACCTTGGATGTTGGTATTGAATCAGAGTCTGTAAATAATATGCCCCCCCCCCCGCTTGTACTGCATTAATGGATGACTTTCAGTTCCTACAGCCAGATGATGTGGTCAGGACCCTTGGAGAGGTGAGGGCCACCACATGTCTTTTGGATTCCTGCCTCTCATGGATCATAAAAGCTGCCAGAGAAGGTGTGGCAGACTGGTTAAGAACAGTAGTGAATGCCTCCTTGCAACAGCACAGGATTCTAGCATGTTTAAAGGAGGCAATAGTAAAACCACTGTTTAAAAAGCCCTCCTCAGATCCAACAATACTGAACAATTATCAACCAGTACGACATATCCCATTTTGGGGGAAGATAGAGTGGGTTGTAGCCTTGTAGCTCCAGATGTTTCTGCAAGAGGTAAACTATCTTTCAATCTGGCCATGGGACTGAGGTGACACTGGTTGACCTACACAGGGTCTTGGATAGGGGATCTGTGTTGCTTTTGGTTTTATTAGAACTCCCAGCTGCTTTTGACACTATAGACCACAGCATCCTCCTGATTCATCTCTCTGAAATGGGAATTGGGGGTACTCCAGTCCTTCCTGCAGGACAGAATGCAGAAAGTGGTGGTAGGTGATTCATGTTTGGCACCACAGCCTCTGACCTGTAGAGTCCCTCAGGGTTCTGTTCTGTCTCCTATGTTCTTTAACATTTGAATCCACTGGGAAAGAAAGATTATCAGTAGTTTTGGGGTTGTGCCACCAGTATGTATGTGATCCGTGATCACGTACAACACCTTCCTCCCTTCATTTCAGATGCAGCCTAAGAAATCCAAGCTCCGAGCCTCAACTAAGAAACTGACTGGCTTTTTTCCCATCTTGCCAAGGACCTTACATCTAAGAAATAACTCCTGGCAAATCCAGCTTTTGCAAGGTTATAACCTATTGGTAATGCTCTGAGGAAGGGGGTTTCACCCTCAAAATATTAGCAATGTTTTTGTGAATTTTCTAGTAGACTAAAGGTATCAACCTGTTCCTCTTTTGTATGTCAATGACACTCAGCTCTACCTCTTGTCACCTCCATATTCGAAGGGAGCTGCTATTTCGACTGTACATTAGTGTTTAGCTTCAATAATGAACTGGATGAGGATGAAAAAAATTGAAATTAAACCCAGACAAGACAGAGGTGCTTCTGGTCTGACAAAACAGAGAACAGGGGATAGGGATGCAACTTGTACTGGATGAGATCACCCTCCAATTGAGAAAATAGGTGTGCAGCTTGGGGGTGCTCCTGGACTCTTACTTGAGCCTAGATGTCCAGGTCACAGCTGTGGCCAGGAGTGCATTTGCACAATTAAAACTAATATGCCAGCTAAGCCCATTTCTTGAGAAACCTGCTCTGACCATGGTGACAAATGCCGTAGGGATGTCCCAGCTAGACTACTGTAATGTGATCACATTACACCCTTATTAGTGCAGCTCCACTGGCTGTGAATCAGCTATCAAGCAAAATTCAAAGTGCTAATCTTAACATACAAAGCACTATATGGGATAGATGCAAGCTACCTCTAAGATCAAATCTTAGTATGAACTGGCTCAGGTGCTAAGGTCATCAGGAGAGGCTTTTCTCTCCATCCTGCCACCCTCACAGGTACATCTTGTGGGGAAAAAACTTCTCAGTTGCTGAGCCCAGACTCTGGAATTCCCTCCCACTAGAGGCTAGGACTGCCTCAGCTCTGCAGTCTTTCCAGAAACAGGCAAAGACCTTTCTCTTCAGGCAAGCTTTCCCTGAATGGTGGACTACCTGAACTATACCATACATGACTACACAGACTTTGTGTTTATAACCACTTATATTTTTGTGTTTATATATTTCCTTTTGTGACTGCAGTGACACTATGTTTTCAATGTTAGTTTCCATCCCTCACAACTTCATAAATACACTGGTGTTCTCATTGTTAGGACCACCCCTCATGATGGAATTTTTACTCTTTTCTTAAGCTGCTCGCATTCTCTTTTACCTTTAATGTTACCTTTTATTGCTGTAAGATGACCCTTAATTCCCTGTTCTCAAACTTGAATATGTCTTAAATGTACTGGACTGTATAATGTCCCTCATTACTTTAAGCCATCTTGGTTCCTTTTCCAGAGAAAGGTGGGGTAAAAATACTCAAAAAATGAATAAAATATTTTTCCATTTTTGTTTTACTTTTGCCTGGAAATAAAACATTGATGGTGTGGGGGAAAACAAACTCTTCAAATAAGGCACAGTGCTTTGCCTTCTTTCTATCCCAAAGTTTACTATAGACTGAAAGAATGATCCATATACATGAGCTAATGAGTAACTACTTGAAGAAACATACATTGTAGCCGGCTGAGCCAAAGAAAACACACCAAAGTGCCATAGAACAAAAAAGGTTCAATGACATTTGAAATTCTCACTGAAAAAATCTAATTATTTTTCCACTATAAGGACTGGAGGATAAGCATTTAAATATAAGGATGCTGCATTTGGATACTTAAATATTCTGAACTCATGGAATAATGCCATATTGGAATAGTTTATAATGTATATTTTAAATTTGATAGTCCTGCATATCTGTAATAATTTCTAACATTTACTTCTGTAAACTAGAAACCTCATGAAGCTAAAATGCAACTAACAACAAGTCAGTAATCTTGTATAATTTTCAACAGTGTGGAACTAATACTCTCTTGGATGAGTGCATACACTGCAAAAATAAAGAGGACAAAATATTGTGGCACCTTAAATGCTAACTGCTATATTTTAATGCCACCTATGGACAGTGCCACCTCTTCAGACCCAAGAAGTACACCTCATCATTAACCAAAAGCTACAAATATGAAGAATATTTGTCTAGACAAAGATGCCCACTGGAATTATTCAGTGAGATAGAGAAAATTAATCATGGAATGTTAGTGTAATCCGCCTTCATCAACCAAAATGAATGTAGCTTGATATTATACATGCAGTAGCTGCAATTGTGCCAAGGTGGTGGTTCTATATACAAAGCATTACTACCAAAGCATCACCCAACTGGTCAAATTGGAACCATGTGTAACTATTATTAATCAGTTGTGACCTTGCTCATTTCTCACTCCCAGGACAGAATGTCTGGCATATTTACAAGGGCAGAGGCTTATGTTAAACATTAAGAACTGGATTCCAACTGTTGTGTGTACCTCTGGGATGCAGTGCATCCATCTCTGCATTGCAAAATAATAAAAGTAATTTAGATTCTCCATCCCCTTTTTGTGGATATCTCTGTGTCTAGAGGTACATGTTCATATAAATTGGCATGGGCCTGAGCTCATGAGCTCATATTGACAAGTATCAACACCCTAACTCTAACCCTAACCCTAGCCTTCTGTCCTAGCTGCTGTAACTATTATTAAACTATTTGCAATATTGTTCAGTACTGTAAAATATGCAGACAGGAACAGGACTGGCATTAATAAAAAAAGAAAATCATGACCTAGGGAGTCTTGAGAGGCAGACAAGACTAACAACTAGCAACCTGGCTAGCAGGAAGAGAAAGTCATCATTCACAATTCAACTTCCAGATAACTGTTTGTAATAAGAGCTGTCCCTGTGGGCAGGTTCATGCTGTGAATGCAGGAAAGAATAATATTTTTTGATTGTCAGCTCATCTATAGCGCAAAGAAGAAGGGAGAACTGAGCTTCAGTTTTACTAAAGTTATATTCCTCAATGGCTTTTGATTTTAACAATATTACATGATTGTTTATGCTCAGTGTCAGGCTCATTACAACATATATTGATTACATTTAGACTGTGCCAGAGTTTTTGAATGAGATTTCCTTCACAATCTGATGGATGGCTGTGGTCTTGGAGAAGTTAGTAATATGCAATAACAGTTGCTTCTGTTCTCTGCTCAGAGCAAATGAATTATATCTCTGAAATGGTACGATTTGATTTAAAAGGAAATATGCAACCCCTACACCGCAATCAGCACACATCAGTGAAATGATGGAAACTGTTTTTCCTTCTTGTTGTTAGCAATCCTAGAGATTTATGTCTATCAAACAAAGGAGAATTATGCACCTGCTACTGTCAAAAAGATTTTGCCATATGACTTGCCATATGACTGTTTTGATTTTCACTGTCTAAAAACTTCCAGATTCTCAAGCAAGCAGAAGCAAGACCAAGGAGAGATATGAAATACAGTGGCCATGTTGCCTGCAAAATTCTAAGTGCTGCAGTCCTAAAAAGTAACTTTTCCTAAGGTTTCTTGGATGCAATTAAAAAGCATAAGATGATTAATTTTCTCTATCTCACTGAATAATCACAGTGGATATCTTTAGGCTCTATTACATGGTTGAAATAAGCGAGTAATAATTAAACCCATTTTTTTCAAACAAACTAGTCACGTGATAGAGGATAAGGGAGTCTGGGAGGACCACAAATTGAACATGAGTCAGCAGTGTGACAAGGCGGCCAAGAAAGCCAATGTGGTTCTTGCTTGCATCAACAGAAGCATAGTGTCTAGATCAGTGATGGTGAACCTTTTAGAGACCGAGTGCCCAAACTGCAATTCAAAACCCACTATTTTTTTTTTTTTTGCCAAGTGTCAATATTTAACCTGTATACAGGTGGTTATGAAGGGGCGATGTTGGGTGCCCACAGAAAGGGCTCTGAGTGCCACCTTTGGCACCCGTGCCATAGGTTCGCCATCACTGGTCTAGATCAAAGGAAGTGATAGTGCCACTCTATTCTGCTCTGGTAAGACCCCACCTAGAGTACTGTGTCCAGTTCTGTGTGACTCAATTTAAAAATGAAGTTGACAACCTTGAAGGGGTCCAGAGGAGAGCGACCAAAACGGTTGAGGGTCTGGAAGGAATTTCTTAGAAGAAGTGGCTTAGAGCACCAATGTGAAAAAAACTGGAGCATCCACAAAAAATGGTCGTGAGGGAGAAAGCACTCTCAGAAGGCTGATAAAAATAAAATATTAAAAGAGCCCTATGCATTTCGGCCAAAAGTGGCCTTCTTCAGGCACTTTTCACTATAGAAAAACATAACATTTAAAAGACATGTAGTCAGAGTAGTCAATGCATAAACAACATACAGAATGCAAATGTTTCTTATCAAATGCACAACTAACACCTTGACTGCTAAAACAGCATACATAGTAGTCAATGTAAAAGTCAACTGAGTATTATAAGCACACTATAAAAGCAGTCTGACCTAGCTGCCTCTAACCATAGACTGACTTGTAATCACAACATTCTAAGTACTTTTCAAGTTACACTATTCTAAGGGAACAATCATATGGCATGTACATAATGATACTCTAGTCTGAGTAAGGAGGAATGATAATCCCAGATACAAGAACCTTTTAATTGTATACCATACTGCTTTTACATCTAAGGTAGCACCTATATGTTTACATGTATGTGGCTGTTATCTACAACTGCTTCCAAACAATTTACATACAACTTAATATTCTTCTCTGTATGTCTTGACACTTCAGATACATGAAGCAATTACTTATGTCAAAGGAACATTTTTTACAGACACCACTCTCAATGGGTTCTACTCAAACAGATAGAGGATTTCTTGATCTCTGTATACCATTTGTTATCATTCTCTTTATCTTTCTTACTCTCTCACATCAGCATCCACTGTATAGTAGAACAGAAATACTATTTTGCATAAATACAATAATATAATACATACCACTTAACATATGCTCAAGAAAACTCTGGGGGCAGCTTGATGGCTTGCTTCTCAGTCAGTTACTGGCTACACAGCTGAAGATTAGAGTAAACTAGAGTAACATCATTATGTATGTGCCATATGATTGTTCCCTTAGAACAGTGTAACTTGAAAAGCACCTAGAATGTTGTGATTACAAGTCAGTCTATGGTTAGAGGCAGCTAGGTCAGACTGCTTTTATAGTGTGCTTATAATACTCAGTTGACTTTTACATTGACTACTATGTATGCTGTTTTAGCACTCAAGGTGTTAGCTGTGCATTTGATATGAAATGTTTGCATTCTGTATGTTGTTTATGCATTGACTACTCTGACTACATGTCTTTTAAATGTTATGTTTTTTAATAGTGAAAAGTCCCTGAAGAAGGCCACTTTTGGCCGAAATGCGTTGGGCTCTTTTAATAAATTATTTTTATCAGCATCCTGAGAGTGCTGGTAATGTTTAGCCTTACAAAAAGAAGGCTGAGAGGGCATATGATAGCAATGTTTAAATATTTGAAAGGATGTCACAGAAGAGGGGACAGGTTTGTTTTTCATGGCTTCAGAGACTAGGAATCAGGGCAATGGTTTCAAACTACAGGAAAAGATATACAATTTTGAACATTAGGAAGAACTTCATGACAGTTAGAGCTGTTCAGCAGTGGAATATGCTGCCACGGAGGGTGGTGGAGTGACCTTCTTGGGAGGTTTTTAAGCAGAGACTGGGTGGCCATATGTCAGGAGTACTGTGATAGGGCTTCCTTCATGGCAGGGTATTGGACTGGATGGCCGTTGAGGTCTCTTCCAAATCTATGATTCTATGATTCTAAGTGGCAATGGGACTGATGTCTTTCCCACCTAGTGGTATAGCCAGTGTGAGAGTGTTCTCTTAGGAAGGGAACACTGTCTCACACCTGGGACCTGGATCTGGAGAGAAAAAACTTGTTTTCCTTGAGGTCAACCTACAATTGTTGGGCTTCCCTGAAATTCCTTTTAGGTAAGCTCTGCTCACAGTATGAGTTTCATTCTGCAGCCCTTTCCTTCACTTTTATCATTCTTACAACTGCTACTCCAAGATTATGTCAGTTCACTCCATGCTGTCAGAAGAGTTTCTACTCACCACAGGCTATCTGCTGCTCCAACCTGCCTGTCAGTGTAGCCCAAGGTATTTGCCCACTCCACAATGCAATCTGTCCACTGCATCTCCAATACAGTTGCTAGTTTCTGCAGGCATTCCCACTGTTCAGGATTCAATCAGTAGAGACATTACATTACATTACAGGCACTGGTGGCTGTTGTGTACTAGAGATTGGGTAATTCATTTTCATATGTGATCCATCAAGGTCAATGAATCACACACTCACACTCACACACACAAACTAATTTACTGGGTTTTTTTTCCTGATATGTTGACAAATCAATTTGTAAAATTGCTTCTGACTTTGAAACCCTATAAAATGGCCCCCATGTTACCTGGATATACCAAAATTACAAGGAAACCCATACATAGCTTAGCTATAGTTTTAGAAGCTATCTCATTTCCAAACATGGAAGAAATGTAGGCTGAGCAATCCTTGGGGAGAAAGACGTGACAACCTACCTGAAGGAAGGCCCTGTTGGCTTGCTCCAAACTTGCTGGTCACTGGTACATAGCTGTTCTCTCTTACTGTTGCGGTGTTTTCATTTCTACTTGTTCCCGTCAGGTGCCTCAGACTGGAATAGACACAATGCCTAAGTCAGGTGATTAACAAGGGAGCAGAAGGTGCATGAATCCAACTGTACTTCCTGCTTTCAAGGATTATTCTTTTGTGTTGCAGATCCCAGAATCCCCCAGTTAACACGGCCAATGAAGTCTCAAATCATAGTAGTAAGGGCCTGAATTCTGGTGGCACTACTCTCAAATGGAAAGCCCGGGAAAAGAAAATCAGGACAGTTCTATTTTAGAATTATTCATACCGTTTGGATTTTTTTAAAAAAAATATTCAGATTGGGGTAAACACTCAGTATTTTGGAGACCATACTTCAAACAATTTGAAATGACAAATATATATACTAAAAATACTGCTGGATAGGTCAGTGGTTTAGATATCTGGTTATGGAGCTAGAGGTAGACGTTCAATTCTCCGCTATGCCTCCCTGGTAGATACCGGATCCATAGGGTTCCCCTGCCCCACAAGCTCTGCACTTCTAAGATGATGATGAGGTAAATTGGGAATTAATGTTAAAAATAGCATCTATTTTGTCATGCTATCTCCCCTACATGAATATTGCCACAAGGATGTATGGGGGAAAGGGATGACTCTAGACATACCTTTCAATTATATTTTATGGACTATCTTCAAAAGGCCAAGCATGGACTTTGTTTACGAACAGCGAGGGCTGTCAGGCCATTAGTAGTTCCCTGGCACTGCAAGAAACAGCTAAGTTGTTGCCTTAGCTTTTCATTTTATGATTGACAAGAGGAGGCTTAACTGTCAACGTTAAGTCACCTGAATATGAAGAGATCACCACTAATGCCCTAGGAATCTGTTATCCCTTTAATGCTTTGTTATGACCACATGCTGTTTTTCCTAGTATTACTACCGCCGCCAAATCAATATCATTTTAGCTTAGCCCAAAGCCAATGGAAAATACAATGTACTTTTCCTTAGCACTCTCTGAAAAGCAAACAAATAACCACCTGGATGATGGAACACAGGAAACTCTTTCTCTGTGGCAAAATAAACTCCCTTTCTGGAAAGCATATTTTATTTTGTTGGGTTTTGCCATGGGACCTTTTTGTAGAGTTTGCTCTGCTCCTCTGCTTCTCCTTGAGGGAGATCTTATTGCAATCTAATTAGACTGACAATTTTGCAAAAGCTAATTTTATGTCATGGGCCCCTATGGGCCAAACAACTGCTTGTGAAATTAAAAACATAATGAGGTGCAAAAACTGAACTGAAGCATGATCTGGACAGAATCGACAGACCTGACTGAAAACTATCTATGAGTAGAATCCTTTCTGCTAATCATTAAAGTACAAGATGCCAGATGTTTCTTTATTTTCTATTCTACTAAAGCAGTTTTTGCTAAAGCAACATTAGATTATAACATGTGCTTTATAAAACTGCGTAAAAATGACACCTCTTGCCTACTATTATCTTTCTCAGTTCTATTTTATAGTATTGAGAGGCACATTTACCAAAAGTTCCAAGATACTCTCTTATTTCCTGTTCCAACAACCCTCTTGAAAAATATAACATTTGTGCATTTTGTAAACAAAGATATGTGACGAGTGGAACCTCTGAGGTTCTGTTTATACCCCTCTTCTAGCTATTTTTAGCCTTAAACGTATGACAGTTGACATTTTTAAATCATCATCATATTAGAACTCTAGAACTAGAAAGGACCCTATGGAACATCATTTCCAACCCCTGTCAAGCAGATACAGTGGGGTACTGAATTCACAACCTCTGGCTCTGAATGCAAATGACTACATCACTGAGATATCCAGCAGTTTTTAACTAGTCATATTTTCTTCTTGTTGTTGTTTAACACTAGATATGGGCACGAAATGAACTTTTAGTTCGTTTTGTTATTCATTATTCATTATGTTACCTAATGAAACAAATAACAAACCCCAGAGTGAATTTAGACTGAAACAAACCAAACAAAAAAAATGGTTTGGTTCAGTTCGATTTGTTAATGGCGGTGCCAGAGATGTCTCCTACCTGGTGCTGGTCTTCCTGGTCGGGTCTTCCTGGCTGCAAGGAGGGGTGACTAGGAAAGCAAAAAGCCAACTGGCCAAAGCTACAAGTGTAGTGTGGGCCAGAAGTAATTTAAATAAAATAAAATAAAATAAAATAAAATAAAGGAGTGCTGACCCGGCCCCAGGGGTGGCCGGGTCAGGACCCTAAAATAAAGAAAAAATATAAAAAATAAAACCAGTGTCAACCCGGCCCCAGGGGCCATGTGGTGGATGCTTGAAAACAAAAACAAAATAATCAAACAAGAGGTGTTGGTCCCATATCACTGCCTCAAAAAGCCCATAATACAGGGCCCAGGATCTGCTGCCATCACTGTCGAGCCACCACTGCTGCCGGTAAGAACCCAAACCAGTTTGGATCGGTTCGGGTTTGTACAATATTTTTAAAAAATTCATACGAAACCAAACCTGAACCAAACCAAGGATGGACCCGAACCAGTCAAACCCAAACTATGGTTTTTCTGATTTGTGACCACCTCTATTTAACATACACACCTGAAATTTAAAAACAAAGAAAAAGAAAAAGAAATGTACTTAGAACATAAGAACATAAGAAGAGCCATGCTGGATCAGGCCAAAAGCCCATCTAGTAAAGATTCCTGTATCTCATAGTGGCCCCACCAGATGCATCTGGGAGCACACGAGACTAGATATCTGTCTCCTGATACAACTGCCCTGCATCTGGTCCTTGAAGTATCCTGGTCTTAAGCCTGGAGATTACACATCTCCATCATGGTTTGTAACCCGTGATGGACTTTTCCTCCTGGAATCTGTCCAATTCCCTTTTGAAGGCATCCAGGCCAGATGCCATCACCACATCATGTGGCAGGGAGTTCCACAGACAAACGTGTTTGGTGAAAAATAAATTTCCCAGCTCTCAATTTGAGTGTATATCTCCTAGTTCTGGTATTTTGTGAGAGGTACAAGAGCGCCCCTCTATCCACCTTACCCATGCCCTACATTATTTTGTGCATCTAAATAATATCCCTCCTCAGGTGCCTTTTTTGCAGACTAAAGAGCCCCAAATGTTTTAGCCTTTCCTCAGGTGCCCCAGCCCAGTAATCATTTTAGTTTCTCTCTTCTGCACCTTTTCCAGTTCCACTATGTCTTTCTTGAGATGTGGTGAACAGAATTGTACACAATACTACAGGTGTGACCTTAATATCATTTTGTATAATGGCATTATAATGTTGGCTGTTTTATTTTCAATCCCCTTTTTGATAATCCCTAAGATGGAATTGGCCTTATTCACCACTGACATACATTGGGTAGACACCGTCATTGTACTGTCCACCAAAGGACCAAGATATATTTCCTGATCTGTCATGGATAGCTCAGAGTCCATGAGTTGATAGATAAAGTTTTGATCCCCCCCCCCCAATATGCATTACTTTATATTTTGCTATGTTGAAATGCATTTGCCATTTGGTAGCCTATTCCCCCAGTTTGGAGAGATCCTTCTGGAGCTCTTCACAATCTTCTCTGTTTTTTACCACCTGGAAAAATTCCATGTCATCTGCAAACTTGGCCACATCACTGCTTATACCTCTCTCTGTGTCATTTATGAACAGATTGAAAAGCACTGGTCCCAGGACAGAGCCCTGGAGCACACCACTTTTCACTTCTCTCCATTGTGAAAATTTTCCATTAATGCCTACTCTTTGTTTCCTGGATCTCAACCAGTTCTCAATCCATAAGAGGACCTGCCCTCTTATCCCATGACTGTGCAATTTTCTCAGCCATCTTTGGTGAGGGACTGTGTCAAAAGCCTTCTGAAAATCAAGATAGACAATATCTAGCAGTTCACCCAAATCCACATGCCTGTTGACCTTTTCAAAGAATTCTAAATGTTTGTCAGGCAAGACTTACCCTTACAGAAGCCATGCTGATTTTCTCTCAGCAAGGTTTGTTCTTCTGTGTTTTAAGATTTTCTCTTGGATGAGGCTTTCCACCATCTTCCCTGGGACAGTCGTAAGACTAACCAGCCTGTAGTTTCCTGCGTTCCCCCTCCTTCCTTTTTAAAAAATTGGTGTGACATCCGCTATCTTCCAGCCCTCTGGCACTGTTGCCTTTTTAAGAGAAAAGTTGCATATTACCGTTAAGAGATCCGCAATTTCATTTCTCAGTTCCTCAATAACACTTGGGTGGATGCCATCTGGGGCCATGACTTGTTGATTTCAATTTATCAATTAGTCCTAAAGCATTCTCTCCTTTAACCTGTATTTGATTTAATTCTTTAGTCAAGAGGGACCGTCTGGGCAGTGGGATCTGCCCAAGGTCTTCTGTCATGATGACAGATGCAAAGAACTTATTTACTTTCTCTGCAATTTCCATGTCCTTCTTTACCTCCCCTTTTCCTCACCATCCAGAAGGCCAACTGGTTCTCTCACAGGTTTTCTACTTCTAACATATTTAAAGAAGCTTTTATTATTTCCCTTTATATTGCTACTATGCATTCCTCAAAGTCTTTCTTTGCCTCTCTTATCATCTTCTTACATTTCTTTTGCCAGAGTTTGTGTTCCTTTTTATTTACCTCATTTGGGGTGGATTTTCATTTACGGAAAGATGTCTCCTTGTGCTTTAGAGCCTCTCTGACTCCATGCCAGTGCCCTCTTGGACTTAAATGAGCTGTTCTTTCTTTGTGGTATGCACTTGTGCTGGGCCTCTATTACCATTTTTTAAACAGGCCCCATACAGTCTGGAAAGTTTGGATTCTTTTTACCTTCCCTTTCAATTTCTTTCTAAGTAGTTTCCTCATCGGATCGGTTCAGATTGGTTCAGGGTCAAACAATTTTTTTAAAAAAATTGTATGACCCCAAACCCGAACCAAACCAAGGGTGGGCCCAAAACAGATGAACCCGAACCATGGGTTTTCTGTTTTGTGCCCATCTCTACTCTAGAGCCATTCAAAATTGTGTCTGAACTCCATTTGCGAAGGTGAGACACAATATAAGAAGTACAATTGGGATCTACTGCTACTCATTGTCTAACACTTGAAAAGCTGATTTACAAGGTTGTAAGAAGCTAATGAAACCAAGTATGTGGAAAACAGCACTGAGTCAGAATGGTAGGTCATTTCATGTGGGAAGCAGTTAACTCTATCTGTGTTTAAGCATGTTATGCTGGACTGGGGTTTTTTGCCTGTAAAACCTATAAAGTGTTTATACTTTTGAATAGACTCAAAGAATTTTACACAAAGACATAGGTGAAGTCTTTAAGTTGGTTTCTGTTTGTTAACTACAAAACCCCATTTAGGAAAAGTGATCACTCAGGGTTCTAATAAGGGCATTTATAGGGGAGATTGATTATACTGGTGTTTAACTATTCTAGCTCTTTTCACATTCTAGACTAGGCTAGAGGCGATACCGTTTTAGGGCACTAATAAGAAAAACTAAAAATCATTGCAAACTGTCATGAATGTGGCATTTACCCCTTCATAGTCAATGTGTTTGTGCAGGAGGACATAAAGTGTTAATGCTATGAACTAGACATGGGCACGGAGCGGCGAAATTTTCGTTTCCGTTACCATTTGTCCTTTCCGTTACGCAATGAAACGACAAATGAAAATTGTGATGAAAAATGCAATGAAACGAACAGAACCACGAAAATCGTGGTTGTTACGTTTCGTTTCCGTTAATGATGACGTGCAATGAAATGAGCTGTTTTAAATGTTAAAAAATGCCCTGGACATCCATAAAAACGCAGCAATAATTATTTATATTGTCTGATAATACCTACCAGGGGGGTTGGGGTCCTTAAAACATTTGTTTTTGTCTTCTCCCATCGCGATGTATTTTTCTTTTCCCTTTAAAATGGATGTCACCACCAACCACAAAATGGAGGAAAGCCATATGATGGGATCATGTTCAACCAATAGTATGCCCAGGTTGCAGACTGGGCGGGCAGGTCTGGCAGCCACAGAGGGCATAAAAAGCTCTTGCAGCCCCCGTCCTCCTTGCTGTCTCTGGTGGGAGTTAGGGTGGGATTGCTGTCTCTGCTGCGACTCTAGCTTCAGTCCTGCAGCCTCCCTGTGTGCGTGCGTGCTATGTACCTCTCGGTGAGTACCCTCCCTTGCCCTGCAGTGCAGTCACTCTGCGGCTGCCTTGCACCCTGGGCAACGCCCGCCGCTGCCTTTGCAGCCTCCCTTCGTACCTAGTCCATACTGTGTCTCTGCCAGCATCCATTTTTTTTTAGTGTTTTCCCTCTGGTCTGGGGCGTTGGGGGATTCCTGTGCACGGAAATGCTTTAAAAATCGTGCAAAAAGCAGATAGAAACAACAAACAAAAAAAATGGTAACGAAATTTTTCAAAAATTTCACGACAAATGGAAACGAACCGAAACAGACCTCTCAATGACAAATGAAAAACCGAAACACAATTTTTCTGTTTCATGCCCATCTCTACTATGAACCAATAAGGGAGTGTGGAGGCTGAGCCCACATTTTTAAAAGGCTTAGCATGAGATTTTTGATGTTAAAAGATGAGATGAGATGAGAGTTAGATGAGAGAGAGAAGAGATGAGATGTGAGACAGATGAGAGAGGTTTGAGAACAGTAAAAGGACAGAATTTGAGTGTAATCTGCTCACAGGAACTTTCAGTTAATGGTGCACAAGAAAACCTTTAACTGAGACAGCTTGTTGAATTCAATAAACTTTATTTTACTTTGTTAACCTTACAACTTGACTGAGACTCAGTTGTTTCAACTTGGTAACTCTGAATTGTGGCATTGAGAGTAAGAAGAAGGTGTGTACAGGCCAATGGTCTGTGAAATGATTGGGGGCTCTGTACAGGTTTGCCACATTGAATAATATCCACTTCTTCAAAGCAAGTACCAGACATCCAATCATGATAATAAATATGGCTTGCTAGGAGATTATTCTTGGATGTAAAGCTCATGGCAAGATGATTTTCACCAGGCATGTTTGACTTAGATGAGCTCTTTCTCACAATGTGAAATGTGGCAGTGGGAGGTATTGGAGAAGGAGATTTTGTAAGAGGAGTGGAATATTTCAGTGAAATAACTAGTTAACACCAGTGTTGCAAATTTTATGGTGTTAGCCATTTTTCTAAGTTCACAGAATCCATAAATAGATTCAATAAACCATCTGCCCCACAATGCTGAATTTATTTCTTATTAATGCTTAAATGTATAGTTTTTGTTTGTTTGATCATTTTAAATATGCTCAGTGATGGATCCTAATATGTTATGGAGTCAGTACCAAATTAAGCAAGGCCCCAATTGCTTATCTGCTCAACTGTCAATCAGTTTGTGTTTGTTCACCAAGGTCTGAAGAAGCATCTCTAAATGTGTAAAGTGGCACACTGAAAACATTGTTTCGCTCATTGGGGGAAATGTTGAAGGAAGGAACTTACAGTGCATGCACCCCCACAGCCTTACTACACCATTCCACAGTTTCAAACTATGATGCTTGAACAGGGCTAAACAGGTAGTATGTGCTGTATGACAGGCTTCCTGTGCCTAAAGTTCTTCCTGATGTTTCTGCCTTCTAAAACAATAGACTTTCATATAGTTTAATGTCTATTAGCTAATAATTTCTCTGGTCAGCATCCACTTAGAACCCCGCTTTGCCAACTTAGCTCTTTATATTTGTTTCATACATTTTCTATTTATTCTGCCCCTTTTGTTTAAATGTTATATGTTATTTTTCAGTATATTCTACTGCCTATTTATTTTTCTATGTCGTTCACCACCCAGAGTTCCCATTGGGAAAGTTGGGCGGTTTATAAATGCAAATAATCAATCAATCAATAATAAATAAAACACCATTCTGTGTAGTTAACAGATGATAAAATAAAAAAGGCATAATAAGAAATCAAAAGATCATAAATTGAGAACAAATAGTATCAACTAGAGATGGGCACGACTCAGAAAAAAAGTTTCGTTTTCGTTTTCGTTTTCGGCTAGGATCTGAGTCGTTTCGTTTCCGTTTTCGTGGGCTAATTTCAAAATTTTTCGTTTTCGTTTCGTTATGTAACAAAACGAAAAAACGAAAACAAAAACGAAATTTTTTCCGTTTCTCCCCATTTAGCTCAATTGAGTGCTTTTCCAGTAACGAAAAACGAAAATTGGCTCGAAATTAGTCGTTTCGTTTCTGTTTTCGGTCCAGGTTGGTGCCGATTTTTGTTTTCGTTTCGTTTCCGTAACGAAAACGAAAAACGAAAACGAAAACGAAAATACCGCTAAGTCGTGCCCATCTCTAGTATCAACTGAGAGCACAGAGCTGTGACCGGGTAGGCAGGGCATGTGGCAACTGAAAAATTCATTTGAGGCTATTATCATGTCTTAAGCATCCTCCTAAATGTAGTCTGGATAGGAGCCAGGCACAGCTTAACCAGGAGCTCGTTTGATAGGACTAGTTCCACTACTGAAAAGGCCTGACTTCTAATGGGTCTTTTCCTGGCTTCCATCACTGTGGCAACCTGAAGAAGTATGGCCTGAGAGGATCTGGTGGTAGAAGCAGGTAATCTTGGGGAAAAGATGATCGTACAGGTAACAGAAATGGCTTTACGGGCAAACACAAAAATCTTGAACTTGACCCAGGACATCATGGGTAAACAATGCAGGTGAGCTAGGACTGGGGAGATAAATCAAATTTACTCGTTCCTTTCACTAGTCTGGCAGCTGAATTCTCAACATATTGTAGTTTCCAGGTCCACACAGCCAACAGGTTAAATTTCAGCAGGAAGTGATCCCTCAATGACAATGGGAGTGACCTGATGTTCAGCACCTTCATATCGCTTTCCACCTGCTTTCAGCTCTCCTCAATTGCTAGCTCTAGTCTTCTTCCAGGCAGAATAAATATTTATTCCTTTTGTTACTCTGACCTGTGTTCTCATCAGCTACTAGCTCTGATCAATGGATTCTCTTGCAACTGATTGCTAACTGCAAACCACCAATATACCTCAGACTAATTAACCTTTAAAAGAATCATTTGGCCAGAATTAGACCTACTGGACTTCTCTTAATGACCAATAAGTTTATTTTTGTGGAAATCTAACCCCCAAATAAATTTATGCAATCCATAACATTATGGGATTAACTAATGTGGGATACTGTTTCTGAATTCATGATTCATAATTCTAGGGGCGTTTATACACAACCCCTAAGCTCCGCTGCAAATGTGTCCCAGCTCCGGAGCTTAAAAATGTTTCCCCACCAGCTCCGGAACTAACAGAAAATTAAGTGCGACCCCGCCCACCTAAGCGCGACCCAGTGCATCTTTCAAGTACCTGCTCTGGGAGAGTGAAAAATTTTGATGCGGAGAGTGCCGGGCTCTCCTCGCTTCTTTTTGTTGTTGTTTATTTGCCTCCCACCCCTTTAAGAGGAACTAGGAAGTGACGGGGGGTCGGAGCAACTTCCACCGGCACTCCGGAGGTAAGAGTGCATTCTTTTCTCCCTTTTTTTTCTCCCTCCCCTCACGCAGACAGAACAAGGAAGTGCGGAGGGGGGGGACGCAGGGAGAGCGACAAACCCTCAAGATCTCTGGTCCGAATTTAAGGGAACAGCAGATCTTAGGGATCGTGTAAAAAGGCCCTAGGACATAGTCTGACACTGCCTTCCCATACAGTGCCCAAGTTTTTCACTTATAATCTTGACACCAGCCCTAATTAAGCAGATATTTCTAATTATAATCTTTATTTTATACAGGAACCCCTTCACTGTATTGTCTTCCCTACCATAGTAGTACCTCAAAGACCAAGTACAGTGGACCCTTGTATAACAGTTTGTATTCTGGAGATAGGGGAAATTTGCTTAACATAATTGCCTATGGGGTGAATCCGTACAACATAAAAATGGGATTACTCTGTTTTCAATGCATTCCTATGGGAATTTGTATAAAGGAAAATTTGCTTAACATAATTTCATTTAGAATGAATTAATTCCTTTATACAAGGCACCACTGTACTCCTATTTTTTTTAACTATCTGGTGGCCATTTATTTAAAGAAAGGGGCACTCTCTAGAATCATGTTATCTAAAACATCAGCAATTTCTTTGACCAGTTTTTTTTTTCTGCAGTAGAAGGGTGTTAACAGAGAGATGTAAATCGGTAACTATTTTAAAGCATAGAAAATGTGTTCATGTGTTTGTTCTCCCATTTGATGGGGAAGGTAGCAAATTTAACACGAATGTGTTAAATTCAATGTATTTTCCACACAATTATTATATGTTCTGATAATCTTAGAGGAGAACTTGAAATGACTCACTAAATGGAACGAATGTAAAAGAAGCAGCTTGTTTACTTTACCATAGAGAATCTATCCTATTCATGAATAATCAGAAGTTAATTACACTTCATAAAAAATACAAGAACAAATAAGCTCGTGGATTCTGGGAAGTCTATGAGATGTTCTTAATCAAATGTGTGCTGCTAATTTCCCATCTGCTTTTTAATTTTGGATCGGAGGAACATAATTATTTTAGTTGCATTGAGACTGAATTGAAAGGCTTTATGTACTTGATTTTTCAGTTGTTAAGGGAGGTCACTAGGAAATGCGACACTCCTCTGTAGTACGTTTGATCAATGGAACTTGTGATCTCAAAACTGCAGCATTTTGCAACTTCTCATGTGTTGTAAAAGATCCTACACAAATCTGTTACATATCTGCCTATTCAAAATGTACCGGAAACAATCCTTCACCTCTTGTAGTATAATGCTCTTAAATATGATAAATCCTGATTTTCTTTCTTGAAAACTGCCTTGAGTCACTTATACAGGGAGAAAGGAAGTACATAAACAAGCAAACAAACGAAGCTTAAAGAGCAATTCTGCATTTTATGGAATGGCTCCAGTTTCTTCCTGAAATAAGACTGCATTCTCTAAAAATAGAAGCTGACACTTTGGGCTTACATCCAAACTTCTGCCATATTTGACACCCCAAGTCAAGTAATATAATGAGAAAGTTCACCAGTGTTCATATGGCTGGCTGCTCTTGTTTAAATTAAACACAGGAGCTTGGCACACTTACATAACACTGCAATTTGAATGTTTTTTTAAAAAAAATATAAGAATTAATTCCACAGCCTTATTTACAAAATGATTTAAGAAACTATTTACTAGACAAACCCAAGGTATGTGAAGCCAATGATCAGGTTGTGAGGGCTATAGCTCTCTACTGTTGCTGTTTCCCAGTGACTGGCAATAGAGATGGGCATGAATCTCCAGTTGCCAGCTTGCACTGGTTTGGCCAATGACCCAACAGGTGTTCCACAGTTCAGCACCCCATGCAATCTAGTGGGTACCCACTAGGAGGCAGTGATCTGGTTTCCTTGTCCCACCTCCTCTGGGTGCTGCCTGTGAGTTGGACAAACCATGGAATACTCTTGGCCCAATGTCTGTCTCTAATTGGCACAGAGGCAAGTGTTGTATCTCATCCTAGGCATAGTATGTAGCCATTATCATTGTTAACTTATCTTCCATGCATATGTCTATTAGACTTGTAAATACCTCTGAGTTGGTGGAAAGAGAAAGAATAGTGAGAGATATTTAAAGAAACACAGGTGGCTGCAGAAGGAACTTTGAAATGATCTAAGGTTTGAAGGGAGCATGCACAGGAAATGGTAGAGGGGCAGATCACCAAGAAAGGCTACAAACAAATAGCTACTATTTTTAGAGAAGAGGTTAAATAGGCTAAACCTTAGCATGGGCACAGATTAGAGATGGGCACAAAATGATTTTTTAAATTTTCTTATTCATCATTCGTTTCGTTACATAACTACACAAATAATGACCCTAGGGGCAAATTTAACACGAACCGAACCGAACCGAGAAAAATTGTTTCGGTTAGGTTCATTTTGTTAATGGGGGGCGGAGATGTCTCCTACCTGGTGCTGGTCCAGAGATTCTTTCCCGCTGAGCTGCACGGAGGGAGTACGCACCTCGTCGGTGCCATTGAGGGAGGGATGCAGCGGGCTCAAGCCACAGCCCAGCCCCGGGAGGAGAGAGAAGAAGCAGGCCGCGTTTAGGCAGCTGGAGCAGTGCGGCTTCAAAGCCCCCCCCCGAACTTCCCTCCCATGGCCCATTGTCACAGGGCCGCACTTAGGCGGCCTGAGCAGCGTTGCTTCAAAACCACCCCTTGCACCTCCCTCCTGCAGCCCATTATCGCAGGGCCGATCGAGAGGGGAGATAAGGAGGCCGCACTTCGGGTGCCAGAGCAGCACAGCTTCAAAGCTGCCACCCCTTGCACCTCCCTCCCACAGCCCGTTATTGTGGGGCCGATCTGGATTGGAGATAAGGAGGCCATGCTTAGGCAACCAGAGCAGCGCGGCTTCAAAGCCCCTTGCTCCTTCTTCCCATGGCTCGTTATTGCAGGGCCAATTGGGAGGGGAGGTAAGGAGGCCACCCTTAGGCGCCAGAGCAGCGCAGCTTCAAAGCCGCTGCCCCCTTGCACCTCCCTCCCACAGCCAGTTATTGCAGAGCTGATCGGGAGGGGTGATAAGGAGGCCGCGCTTAGGCGGCCAGAGCAGCGCTGCTCTGACACTACTCCCCCTCTTTATTCCTCCCTCGCCCTTTCATAGGCACCCCCCAGTTCCGACTGGGCCCCAGGGGCTGTGCAGTGGGCACTGGAAAAAAGTGGGTAAAAATGAATAACAAATTAACGAAACAACAAAATGATTTTTTTTGCAAAAATTCACAAAAAGGGAAATGAAACGAACCAAATTCCTTAACGAAATGAAACAAAACAAAATACCATTTTTTCAATTCATGTCCATCTCTAGCACAGATATGTAAAAGAGACTAAAACCAAAAGGCTATAATCAAACCAAGAATAAGAATAAGGAAGTGACACATCATCTATGTAGAGAGGATGGGGAAATACTAATGGGTAAAAGATTGCAGATATGAATACTTTGCCCCAATTTGCTCCCAAAAGCAAAATAGTCTGGGGGGGGGGGCAGTAAGGGGGCCAAGTAAGGAGCTGTCACCCAGTGAAAGTAAAGAGGCGATCCATATCCACACCCAGATCCCTTTAGATACATTCAGGTCTTCAGAGCCAAATAAGCAACATCCAGGTATATTAATGGGCCTGCAGACGTAATCTTATATTTTATTTTATTTAAAAATTAAATTAAATTATTTTTAAAGAATGAAGCTTATAAGGTCATTGACTCCAAACCTCTGCTCAGTGTAAGAATCTCTCTCTCTCTCTCTCTCTCTCTCTCACACACACACACACACACACACACACACACACACACACAGAGAGAGAGAGAGAGAGAGAGAGAGAGAGAGAGAGAGAGAAAATAATAGAATCATAGCATTGGAAGAGACCTCAAGGGCCATCCAGTCCAACCCCCGGCAATGCAGGAACTCCCATCAAAGTATCCCTGACAGATGGCCATCCAGCCTCTGCTTAAAACCCCCCAAAGAAGGAAACTCCACCACCCTTCATGGCAGCATATTCCACTGCTGAACAGCTCTAACCATTATAAAGTTCTTCTTAATGTACAAATGGAATCTCTTTTCCTGTAGTTTGAAATCATTTCCCCAAGCCCTATTCTCTGAAGCCATGGAAAACAAGTCAGCCCCTTCTTCCATGTGACATTCTTTCAAATATTTAAACATGGCATTGGCTAGCATATCTCCTCTCAACCTTCTTTTTGTAAGACTAAACATTCCCTGTTCCCTAAGCTGCTCCATATAAGACATATGTTCCAGACCTTTAACCATCCTGGTTGCCCTCCTCTGCACCCCCTCCAGAGTGGGGTCTGACCAGAGCAGAATAGAGTGGTACCATCACCTCCCTTGCTCTAGAAGCAATGCTTCTGATGATGCAACCAAGAATCACATTCTTGGCCTCCGTGTCACACTGCTGACTCATGTTCAATTTGTGGTCCATCGAGAGTCCCAGATCACTTTCACAGGTGCTACTCTCCAGCCAGGTGTTTCCCATCCTATATCTATGCAATTCATTTTTAAAGATGCAGGACCCTACTTTCCTCTCTATTGGAACTCATTATGTTTGCTTTGGCCCAGCTCTCTAAGCTGTCACATTTCTACTAACTTCTTTGCAAGTATGTCATGGGGAACCTTATTGAAGGCCTTACTGAAATTGAGAAAAACAACATCCACGGCATTTCCATCATCCATCAAGCCTGTAACTCTATGAAAGAAAGAGTTCAAATTAGTCTGGCATGACTTGCTTTTGAGAAACCCATGTTGACTTCTAGTAATGACAGTATTACTTGTTAATTAATTACAGACCATCTGCTTAATAATCTGTTGTAGAATCTTTCCAGGAATAAATGTCAAGCTGACCAGGTGGTGATTATTTGGGTCCTCTTTCCCCCCCCTTTTGATGATGGAGACAACATTAGCCCTCCTCCATTCAATGGGGACATCCCCTGTTCTGAAATTACTTCTGCCAGTTCTTTTAACATCCTTGAGTGTAATTCATCCTGCCCTGGAATATTCCTGTACTAACTTCCTACCTATTCTATACTGCAATTTCCACACTACCTCATTTACGCTTTGACTTGATTGAACTCTTTTTTCCTTTCTGGATAAAACGGTGTTGAGTAGTTCTGTCTCGTCCCTGTCTTCTGTTTATAAACTGGGTATCATCACCATGCAGAGACCCTATCATTTCCTTAATTTTCCTTTTGCTGTGGGCATAACTAAAAAAATCCCTTTTTTTACTATCTTTAATCTCTCTGGCAAGTATAAGTTCATTCTGTGCTTTAGCTTTTCTACCACCACCCTGCATATACTGGCTATTTGCTTACAGTGTATTCTTCTTCAGAGCATTCCCCACTTTTCTATTTCCTGTATACGGTTTTTAAATATTCAGCTGACTTGAAAGTTTTTTGTCAACCATTGTAATTTCCTTAAACATCTCCCATTTTTCTTCTTATTGAAACAGTTTTAGATTGTGCCTTTAATATCTCACTTTTAAGGAAATTCCATCCATCTTGGACTCCCTTCAGTGCCTTGGTCTATGGAATCACAGCCAATAATTCCCTAAGTTTACAGAAATTTGCTTTCTTAAAGTCCAGGATGCTTGTCTGGCTATACTTAGTTTCCCCTTCCCACTGTATAACACATCCCAAAAGAACATGGTCACTTCTACCTAAAGATCCCACCACTTTGACCCATTTACAAGGTCCTCCCTATCTGAAATAGCTGTTTCCCTTGTTGCTTCCTCTACCTTCTGGGCCATGAAATGGTCTGCAAGGCCATTAAGGAATTTATTGGACCATGCGTTCTTAGCTGAGTTAGACTGCCATCATACATTGCCATAGTTAAAATCTCCCATTAGTACTCCATCCCTCCCTTTTGATTGTGTGGCCATCTGCTCACAGAAGGCATCATCCAACTCCTCTGCCTGGATTGGGGGGTCTATAATATACCCCCACAGTGACATCCCTACCATTATTTTCCCCCTTAATTCTTACTCAAATACTCTCAACCTGACTTCCCAGTTGTGTATCCTGGATTTCTTCAGCAGCATAAAAGTGCTTAATATATAAGGCTCTTCCTCCTCCTTTTTTATTAGGCCTGTTCCTCTGTAGTTAGTATAGTTATACCCTCCACTAACTACATTCCAATAATAAGTCTCATCCCACCAGTTTTCAGTAATGCCAATTACCGGTATATCATATATATTTTTCTGTATTAGGAGTTCCAGCTCCCCCTGATTGTTTCCCATGCTCTGTGCATTGGTGTAGAGACATTTAAGGCTGTGTGTCCTTCTTAAAAGCCCTTTGCTTAAACTATTTTTCTTGCAATGTTTGACTTTAATACTCCTCCTGTTTCTACTGCATCATTTGGGCTAATC
>JAHTLZ010000016.1:44857842-44879089 GCA_023846285.1 Phrynocephalus versicolor | reverse complement strand
AATAAATAAATAAATAAATAAATAAATAAATAAATAAATAAATAAATTTAAGGTTTCAACAGGATCTTAAGCCATGTATGGCTACATGGACATGGCCCCATGCCTTTTTCAATTGGATAGTTGTTATTGTTGTTTTAGCATACACACAGACCTCCATCACTTGGGAAAGAGGAAGGGTCCCCTTATTTTAAGTGAAACAAACATACGAGATGTACATAAGTGTTAGATGGTCTAGAGGTGACCATTTTTTTTAAAATAAGACAGCCCTCTCTGCACTCATAAGAATTGCTGGCTCCCTTATTGTGCGTCAAAACCAAAATATACGTTGCAGAGTTTTGAAGTTTGTTAACATTACTTTAGCTCTACAGCAGAAAGGAAGGGATTCACAGAGCAAACTATCTTCAAGTCCCCCAGAGTAGTTCACCTCTTTTCTCTTTAACTGGCACTTAAGGTCTCAAAAATCACTCTTGGGTCCTGAATACCTGTTGGAGCATATCTCCCAAAGGTCGACTGAGGCCAGGCCCACTAGAATGTCACAGGCGCGCTCACTCCGAGTGGCCACACCCAGAGAGGCGCAGAAGTCACTTACGCGCAACCGCACCTTCTCTGTAGTGGGCCCCTCACTGTGGAACCAACTTCCGAGTGAGCTGCGCCTTGCACAGTCCCTGCCCGCCTTCAAAAAAGCACTTAAAACCATGCTTTTTAGGGAGGCATTTGGCGACCTTTTAACTTAATTTAATTTATCCTCTGGGTTTGTTTTCCACCCTCTTGATGCCTTTTACTGAGGATTTTTCCTCCTATTCTCCTGGCTTTGTTCCATTTTTTATTTTTTCTTCTTGCATTGTATTGTTGATTTTAACTGTGATGTAAACTGCCCAGAGTTCCGTCAGAAGATGGGCGGTATAGAAATAAAATAAAATAAAATAAAATAAAATAAAATAAAATAAAATAAATAAATTTGTGAGGGGGGGATATTAAAGTCTTCATTACCTGGAGATCAAACAGCAAGTTGACAAATGTTAGTGCTTTTAGCAACAAATTTCTCTCTCGAGAGGGAAGGTGACTCGACAGAATGGTGGGGCTCTCTTTGCATTCAGCGGCAAGAGGGAACAACTGGTTAGGAATGAATAGATTGACTGTCCCTCCAATCCAGAAAGGTCCTTCCCAGCCACATATGTTAGAGGCTCAGTGACTTTCCATGACTAAGCAGGGGTTTGAGTCCTAGGTCCATTGGACCTCATTGACTGTCACAAACAATCCTAATATGGAGTGAACACCACACATCATGGTGGATATTACTTACTTTTAACTGGATTCTGCCACATAAATTAATTTAAATTTCCTGGAAAGAGTCCTCATGACTGTAGTGTTGGTGCTTCATGCACAGTGAATGCAATGGTTGGAATAATGAATCCAACACCCAGTGAGGGGAGTTGTCATTTTACACCGCTCATTTCAGAGTCATTAGTGTGATTCAAACTTAACAGCACTGATTAAGATTGCAATTAAAGATAAGTAGCAGAAATGTACAGAGATAACAACTGACACTGATAAGGAGAACAGAAAAGACTTGCATTTACTTTGAGAAACCATATCAGTTCAAAGAATGATGCTGATCAGATGATACATAGAATCATAGAATCATAGAATTATAGAGTTGGAAGAGACCTCATGGGCCATCGAGTCCAACCCCCTGCCAAGCAGGAACCCCTTCACAATATTTCCGACAGATGGCCATCCAGCCTCTGCTTAAATACCGTCAAAGAAGGAGACTCTACCACCCTCCGTGGTTCAGAAATGCCCCCATCCTTGGGAGCCTAGGATGTGAGCTCCCTGGAGCCCAGGATATGAGCATACACTCCTTATATGCCATTGAATGTAGCTGGAGTTTCACACAGACCTGGCTATAGGTGATACAGGCCACTAATAAAATAACCAAAAACTCACGGCAGGCTTTTGAATGCAATACACTCTTTTTCAAAGTGCGTACCAAAAGTCCAAACATGGCAAAAGATGTGATTTGCTGAGAGGTCACTCTTAAAAGTTCTTGGCAGGATGATATTTGCCAGGCAGTCTCTTCTTAAATGAGGCAGGGAGTAGAAGGGCTGTTGTAAAAGCTACATCTGAAATCAAGGATTGGGTTTCACAAACAAAGGAACAGAGTTCGTGCACACCATGCCAGATATATCCCAATACTCAAGTTCTTGCCAAGAAATGTAAGAGAGGACTACCTAGTTCTTTCCCTCTCTGTCCTTCCTTTCTCCACATGTCTACAAAGGAAGAGCATACAAGGGGAGGTGGAGTTGCAGTAGAAGTCAAAAATATGCATTCCTGCACAGGAATACAGTAGGAGAAGACTGGCTCTCCCATTGAGAGCATCTGGATCAATCTTTTAATCATGTCATTAACTGTTTATACTAATGTTTGTTTATCTAATGCCAATAAAAGTTTTTTCGATTTGATTTGATTCGATTCGATCAATCTAGTCGTGTCAAAAAACAAAAGGAATATGACAGTTGGAATCTACTACCAACTGCCCAATCAAGGAGAGGAAGTAGATGTAACCTTTGAAAAATCAAGTCAAGGATTTCAAGGATTTCAAAAAGTCATACATGATTAGTAGTAGTGATGGGAAATTTCAAAAATGTCCTAACTGTTAGATCACTACACTAGCGGAACTGATAACCGCAAGAGGTGGTGTGTGCTCCAACACTGCAGGCATTCAAAGGAAATTTGGATTACCACCTGACAGATTTTCATTTGATTCGTATTCGTACATGGAGCCGAGGATTGGACTTGATGGTCTCATAAGGCCCCTTCCAAATTCACTGCTCAGTGATCCTATGATTCAAAAACAAAACAAAACACAGGGCTCTTGCTTGCATGGGGAACCTGTGCATGATCAGAAATATCTCCTGCTCAAACACTTTGCTCTTCATAGAAAACAGAATGATGCTGGTGGTGGTGCTGCACAAAGAGAAACAAGGAAGGCATGACTGAATAGAACTTGAAAGAGAAATCTAACCCTATGTTTTTTAAAAAAAGGCTCTCAGAAAACTGAACAACGGAATATATACTGGAAGGAGAATGGTGACAATTTTTTTTTCTTTTGAAGCCCATTATTGGTGGAAGGGGAGAGACCAGGTATGGTTTCATTGTGTTGGGGCTGGAACCATAATGAAAAGAATGTCAAATGACAATCTGTAAGAATTAATTAATTTCATTAATATGCCAGTAGAATTCAAGATAAGTGATGGAGGTCCAGACCAAGGCCTATGTCATCCACCCTTCTGTTTCCCATCTTGGCTAACCCGATGCTTACAACACGTTCACAGGTGAAGAAAAAGAAGCTACAGCAGCCTTGTGTTCTGCAAAAAAGCACAAACAAAACAAAACACACACCAAGTAAAAGTTCTAAATCTTCAAACTGCAGTTAATAAAGGTACACATGCCTTGAATTTATTATTGTAAAATGATGCAAATCAGAACTCCTTTCCCCTTTATTTTTCTTTGTTTGACAACAGCTGTTGTGAACATTAAAAGCAGTCCATAAGTGTGTGGGGAAATGTGTTAGATTAATCTCAGAAATGAGATTCATTTTTGAGTAGCGGTGAATCGACTGTGAAGTTTTGACCTTGAAGCTGTCAAAGAGCAGTCCTGATGGAATTCTCAGAATGGAACAGTTGCTGACTCAGTCTTGGATTAATGATTTTTATCTGGGTATGCCCCCTCCCCATACTTCTCTCTCTCTCTCTCTCTCTCTCTGAGAATGAACTGCATTTAGTTTACATTTATATTGTTCCATACGGTTTTATAAACATTCTTTAATATGCATATGAAATTTACAGTATCAGAACATCCACGGTGCACTTCCCAGTTATTCTCTTGATAAACCATGAGACATTATAATTCTATTCCCAGAAGTCTCTTCAGCCTGTCACTGCTTCATAATAAAGCTTGACAGGACTTCTATTTATTTTGCTATTTATACAGAATAGGTGCACATGTTATTGTAATGTTTTCACAGCCCTCAGCCTCAAGAATAAGCATTGTATCTCTTTTGAACTATCCACTCCACAAGAACAAATCCAGTTTTATTCCATGAGAATCTAATTAATCTAATAATGAGATGAAAGTGCCTTAAAGTTCTTAAGCTTGTTGGTCGTCCTTTCCCCCATTCTGTTGCATACCATAAGAATGTGGTACCGTAAATGTCTATTGAGAAGCAGGGATGCAAAGAACACTCAATAAATTCTTCATTATTCTTTTGGACTCTATCAGCAAGGAATATTTGTTCCATGAGATGCCATACTTCAGGTGACAGTGAGAAAAGGAATGCTTCTTTTTATCAGCAAGATGAATTTATGCTTTTTTTTCTCCCTTGTGAAAACTTAGTGTACTTCCTCATTAAGAAGTAAAACAGGCATATAGAGAATAACTAGTGAACTGTTTGAAGAAACCCAGAAGAACCACAGAACTTGAACAATGGCAATAAAAATCTGAAATAGAGCTTTTGTATACCTTGGTTCATCAGTCCTAATGGTCACTGCAGCCAAGAAATCAAGAGAATGACACTATGAAGGGAAGAACTGAAGAAATTAGAAAAGATCATGAAGTGTAAAAATGGATCAATGAAGACCAAACCAAAATCCAACCATAATTAGGTACAAATATATATATAGGAAAAAAAACCTAACAGGGAAAATGAGCTATACAGGAGAACCTGGACTGCCAGAAAGACAAACAAATGTGTCCTAGATCAAATTAATCAAGAAGGCAAAAATGGTGAAGATGAATTTGTCCTGTTGAAAAATTCAACCAGAAAAATTCACTTCAACTGTCTGTGCCTTTTATAGGGAACCTTTCTGTACCTAAAGGTCTCCCACTAAATAAACCACCAAGTTTGCCAAATAAAAGTCCAGTTTAAAATAACTATTTTTTCTTCTTTATAAATATTTCATAAAGGTCTGTTTTTTCAAAGGCACAATTGGATTTCTTTTGACATCCCACTGCTGCCACCAAATTGTGACGTGCCCCTTAGACACACTGAGTTTCCACTCACTGCCACCACCCGGTTAAATGGACACTTGTATGAGTTTGAGCGAGAGTCACACCAGGTTATATAGTTTTAAAACAAAATATGAAACATTTATTAGTTTACAATTAGATAATCAGTATTATGATAGCTTTAGCCGATGTTATTGTATTGCATACATGAATTATTATAATAATGTGTTTCCTTTATAAACCAGACCCTTTTCAGTGACAAACTGACCATCT
Organism: Phrynocephalus versicolor; assembly: GCA_023846285.1. NCBI lineage: Eukaryota > Metazoa > Chordata > Lepidosauria > Squamata > Agamidae > Phrynocephalus > Phrynocephalus versicolor. The sequence goes on along the minus strand of JAHTLZ010000016.1, from coordinate 44,873,809 downwards.
AAACTGACTCTCAGCTCTCTTAACTGAACGCCTCTCAGCTGTAATACAAACTGAACAGTCCATCACCCATTAGTTTCCAATATATAACATTCTTAACCACTCCCACCAGCTTGGTGTTTGGCTATTCAAAACACCCTCATGAATATTTATCCTTGTATTACCATTTTCGCCACAGTTGGGCACATCATGCGAAGGCAAGAGATTCTGGAAAGGTCAGTAATGCTGAGAGAGGTGGAAGGCAGCAGTAGAAGATGCCAGTAGAAGATGGAAAATGGGCTGACTCTCTAAAGGAGTGGTGGTGAACCTTCAGAACTCCAAATGTTTTGGACCACGATTCCCACAGTCCTTTGTCACTGGCAATACAGGCTTGGAAATCTGGGAGCTGTGGTCAAAAACATCTAGAGTGCCGAAGGTTCACCACCACTGCCCTAAAAGAAGCCACAAGCTTGAGTCTGTTGGTGCTCAGCAGGGCTGTTGAGGACAGAATATTTTGGAGGTTGCTCATTCATAGGGTCATCAAAAGTTGAGAGTGACTTGATGGCACGTAACAACCAATGAGAAGCTTCAGCAGTGTTTTTAGCCCAAGCAATGAAGCAACAGCTATTGTCAGTTTGCACACTTTTCATTATGTATGGCAAAGTATTATTTGCCTAATTTGCACATAAAATCATTCTTGAAAGCACTGCATAATATCTCAGCCTTAGCAAGTAAGAAATATTTGCAGTTTCTCATCTCCCTACATGCATGGAGATGAAGATTTAAATACCTATTCGGAAATAAACCCCATTGACACCTTTATTCCTTACTCACCAAAGGAGTGAGTACAGGAATGTAATCTTAGATGATGGTCAATACCCCCTTATTAAGTGGTAACTCTTATAAAATTGAAATGGCTGAACTCCATTAATGAATCTCAACTAGAGTAGCCCCACTGATTCCATGGGGATTTTGTGAGTCAACATCTATTTGGGTTCCATTGATTCAATTAGCTTCTTCTAGTTTGTTTCCCTGTTGGATTTCAGCCTGTAGGTCATAGAATGGATTAGGTATACAGTAACCCCCCCCCGCCGATCGCGGGGGTTAGGGACCCACCCCACCCGTGATCCATGAAATGCGGAAGTGGTGGGGGGATGGGGGTGGGGGGATTGCGTGCCTGTCCGAGAAGTCTTGGGGCAGCGCACGCCGATGACAGCAGGGGGATCTGACCTCCCGCTGCCGCCCGCCCACGCCACCGAGACTTGTCCAGGGCCGTCTCCATTGAAATGCATTGTCAATGCATTTCAATGGAGAAAATTTTCCCCATTGAAAAACATTGGCTCAGTGCTTTTCAATGGGGAAAATTTCTCAATTGAAATGTATTGACAATGCATTTCAATGGAGATTGCAGCCCCCGCCGCCCCCGCATGGCCCCGAGACTTCTCGGAGAGACCCAGAGGGGTGGCAGGGAGTGAGGGGATCACATCGCTCCCCAGCACCCACCTGGGCCCCCTCCAAGAAGCCTGGGAGGCATGCGGGGGTTGTGGCGGGGAGCAATGCGATCGCTCCCTGCCACCCCTTCCAAGAAGCCCCTTTGTCATCACACGTGGACCTCCTGGGAAGTCCTGGCAAGCAGCACGCAATGGCCAAAGGGACTTTGGCCACGGAGCCCAGCGCTGGGGCTCCAGAGTCGAAAGCCCCTTTGCCATCGTGCACTGCTTGCCCGGACCTCCTGGGAGGCGTGGGTGGGCAGCGTGCAATCCCCCCTCCCTCAAGCCGTTTCCGGTTACTGCGGTCCCACGATATAGCGGGGAACCACTGTACCTAGAATTGTATTTTAATATCATTCCTAGTATTGGCCCCACATGTTATTCTGCTATGAGTGTATTTGTGAAATCGATATCTTCTCACTGAATTTAGAGAAGGAGTCTTTTAGCCAGTTAGACTTGTAAGGAGAACAAAGACTAGTTTTGCTTGTCTAAACACTGGGCACGACCACCTTGTACACACACTACACCACAGCACACAATTTACAGCACACGAGTGTGTGCATGTATATTTGCAGAGGTATGCAGAAATGTGCTAATGTGCTCAGAATGATCACTACACAGCAAGTGTGCTTGGAGAAGGGAGTACAGGCTGATAAGGAGGAAGTGCTGCAAGCCACCTAAACTGCCTTGAGTTTCTTTATTGGCAGAAAGGCAAGCTGAAAAGGAAAAGAATAAATGCATGGTACCCAGCCCAATACAAAAGCAACAAAAATTTAAAAAATGGTGCTAAACCAGATGTCAAATCCTGAGCATCTCTGGGGATGCCACTAGTGCCCAAACTAGTGGCACTCATAACTCCAACATAAATCAAGTGGACACAGAGGGAGTTACCAAATTCAGAACAGTTGGAACACACAAAAACATAACATGCAAAATGATGCATGGACACCCTGTTCCATTATTTCACAGACGGCAATGGCCTTGCCATCTGCACCTTCCAGGCACAAGCTCACATCTTGACTCTTCTCCCTACAACTCTTTTGGAGATGAATGTAGAAGGAGATTTCATCGAGTATGCAATAATATATGAAGAAATCTTTCTCTGGAAGTTGAGTCATGGCTACTGGACTTCTTTTTTGAGAGATAGAAACGTTTCACTATTCATCCAAACAGCTTCATCAGTCACCGATGAAGCTGTTTGGATGAACAGCGAAACGTTTCTATCTCTCAAAAAAGAAGTCCAGTAGCCATGACTCAACTTCCAGATAAACTCACCTGGATGACTGAGAATTTTCACAGAGATGAAGAAATCTTCCTTGGCACTTTGTCTTCAAGACACATATACAGGTTTCTTGGTCTGTTGTGGTTGAAATGATCATGAAAATTGTGCCTAACTCTCTGAATTCTTTGATGTAGACTGAATCAGAACAACATTTTGAAGATCTATTAGCAATTGCTATCTGACGATATCGGATGGGACACAGACACTTAAATAGTGTGTTTCTAAAAACTTCTCCCCAAGGGATTTGTACAAAACAAAAAATGTGAGAGGTAAAAGAAGGGAAACAAGAGGGTGTAGTTCCATATATGACAGCTCTAGCTGCTAATCATGAATGCCCTTTCCCAGAACTTTCCAATCCTAGTGTTCTTTGGGAGAGGAATTGCAGGAATGTTCTGCTGTTTACAAGTTTTCTTGTTGAAGAACAGACATGTTAAAAGTGCCAATACAAAAACCTTCTTGGTGGGAAAATATAATTACACTTCCAAATGATGTTATAAGGACAAGGGTATTGGATATAATGGCCCCAGTATTCAGATTCCCTGCCCCACCAGTCTACAATAATGCATTGGTTGTATTCAAACAAAAATGTCACCTCTATGGCATTTGACTTCCAGGTCCAGTTTCCAATGATTGGGCCTTGTCTGCCTTTATCTCACAGGATTTAACAATGCATAGAAAAGGTAATTGGTTGTAGAATGGCCATACTGATTTTAATTATATACTTGTGACTTCAAGATATTTGGGGAAGATCTAACATCTTCACTTTTTATTTTAGTTGTAAAGCAATAATATGCTATGAATCTGTTTGATTCAAATAGAAGCAAAATATTGAGATTGCAGGAGAATAGGAGAGGATTGCCATCTGCTTTGCTTCTTCCCCCCTTTAGCTTTCAATTACACACAATTCAAGACTCATGGAGCAACCAGAAAGGAATTTTTTGAAGTCAGCATTCCACCAACAATTAACCCAGTCACCCCCTTTATTCATAGAATGACCATAATCATGGATTTCCGTTATGAGTTTTAACACTTACTTCATACAATAATCATTATATTTAAAAGGAAGAAATAATACTATCTCCTTTAAAGTGTGCTTTGCAATTTCACTCTGAATATTTTGCTTCATATGGGGAAGTACGCATCAAGCAATTCCGTGGAGCTGCTAGAGGCTTGCTAAGATGTATGCTATTACACCATGGAAACAAAGAGCTGACAGAAGGCTCCAAGGTGTTCCCACGTAGATATATTCATAAGCATTTACATGCATATGTCCAACTCTTCTACATCTGCTTCAAGCCCTACTACCTGAGCACTCTTCATGCTAAAGTGCACTTGTAATTGTATCATAATTACCATTAAAAAGCACTGCCCTTGTTACAAAGCACTACATTGGAAGGGAGTCTAACTGGAGTTCTTGTGATACCCTTACTGCGAAGTATGGGGAGGCATTATCAAGAAACCTCTGGGCTACAGTGGAGGGAAGCAATCTCAAGGAAACACTGACTGAATACTTGTTAGTTCCCCTAGCCTCCTCTATTAAGATGTGGTAAGGCAACTCAAGAAGGGCATTGCTTGTCTCCAGCTAGAAGTGAATTCGAGAACTAAGCATTTAAGTAAGCAGGTTTCCTTTGAATAGTCAAAACAACAACAACAACAAACCATCATCAACAACAACAAAACCTGGCTAGCTTTAAAGAAAGTGACACAGAGATGGTCACTTGTTACCTTGTATCTCCAGCAAATTAGCATAAATCTTTAAAGGCACATTCAAAGTATCTCTTCATTTACAAAAGCACAGAGCAGTTGTGCTTGTCTCAGCCCTGAGAGCTCTCTGTAAACATCTGTGAATCCAAGTTCCTGACAGAAGTCTTCAAAGGAGAAATCATCTCCAGGTCTGTGGATGAACTTTTAACCATTTGTCTGAGGCAATATGAACAATTTAAATATTGTCTGAGGCATTTAACCATTTCAGATAGGACCCAGTTTGCTGAGCCTCCAATGCCTAACTCCTTCCTGTCCAGATAGGCCTTGGTGCTGGCAAAGGGATTGTGTGTCTAGTTGTAAAAATATTTTAAAATATTTTAAAAATATTTAAAAATAATAAAGAAAAATATTCAGAAGCTCACTTGTTTAAGCTGTACAATTAGCAGATTTTATTTTATGTTATTTATTTGTTTATTTGTTTATTTGTTTATTTATTTGTTTATTTATTTGCTTTGTAGTTCTGGATGGTCTTACTCAGTTAGCAGTGCTTTGGTGTCTATATCCTGTCAGATATCAACCATTCCACCTGCCACTCTACATTTGTTTGGTAGTTAAGAAAAACATCCTTACCCCCTCTTACACTATTTTGCATAATTTTTCAAAAACTTCTTCCTGGTCTTCACAGTTTCTCCTTCCTCTGCTACAGCTCTAAAGATATGCATTTAGCAGACTAGGCTGCAAAGAATTTCTTCAGTCCATCGCTGTTTTTCTGAATGTGGTTTTGCCTTGCCATGGCAAGTGACTGTAGACAAAGTAATAATGAGCTTATTTCCTTGTTAGGCAAAGGAACGGAATGTATTGATAAACTAAATCACAAGCATTTAGCATTCATAGTGAATGTCTTCAGGATGACTAACGCACACAGAGTGACAACAGTATTATTTCTCCTCTTGCTCTGAGTGAAGGCTGATCTGAATACATATGATGTGAACTCACAGATGCTTAATCTGATACTTTCAAAAACAAAAACAAAAAAGCTTGATAATATAAAATTAGAAATTTCACTGGAGTGCATCTTTTTAGAACAACTTGTTAGTCCTTCTACTCACAACTGGCAATAAGCAGCGTTCAGACACAAGTTTTCTTAAGGAAGATTTTGCTTCCTCTGGTAAAGAAAATGCAATGTGAATAAGCAATTTCACCTGCCACCCTTTAAAATCAGAAGGGCATTAATTGCTTAGCAAACAGGGATGCTGTTGGCAATATAATCAAAGTAGGTTAGATTGTACCTGGCAAAATTTCCTTTGGACATGAAGCAAAAACAAACAAATAACCAGCAATTTCACAGTTTAAATTAGGGAGCTTCTGAATATTTATTCTCTATTTTTAAAACACATTTCAAACATGAATTAAAATAACTTTACACTAAACAGGATCTATACCTCAAGGTCTGATTACTAGGAAGGAGTTGAACTTTTCTCCACTTGAGTCTGAATATTCTTAGTCATCCAGTTGAGTTTATCTGGAAGTTGACTCATGGCAACTGGACTTCTTTTCTTGAGAGATTGAAATGTTTAGCTACACATCCAAGCAAGACTGACAAAGCTGTTTGGATGAGCAGTGAAAGGAACCACCTGAGAAGCATTTAATTTGGTCCAGACTGGCACTGAATGAATTAAAGCCTTGCTGGTTCTTGTCAATCAAGCATAAAGGGGAAATCTACACCAGTTCTTATATTTAATATCCCTCTTGGTGCCTTCTTAAAAGATCCAGTTCATATCCCTAGATAATGCTTATCAATATGTCATTTTGTTAAATGTTGCTATCACGACAAATCTTTTAGCACTGTCTGATTAAGAGTTTTTCCTTATGTCATTAACCCACTCCTTTCATCTATACCATTAAAAGGGGGTTACTCCTTGTGCAAACCTGTTGTATATTTAGTACCATAGAAGCTCCTTATTTCTGTCAATTAGTTCAAAATTTATTTTAAGGTGTTACCATTGATTATTCTGATAGTATACTGTTCTGCTTTTGTCTGTGCCACTGACAACTTTTTCCATTTTCCATTATACATTTTCTTGATATTTCAGTGGATCACCCTATTTGTGTACATTGTTAGTACACACATGCATAGTCTTTAATATTTGTACACTTCCCAGAGAACTTTTGGTGTATGGTTTGTTTGCAGTCTAATCATGATCATAGCAGGTTACATTAGTATCAGAAAAATAATTCATAGAATCATAGAATTATAGAATAGTAGAGTTGGAAGAGACCTCAAGGGCTATCCAGTCCAGCCTCCTGCCATGCAGGAACCCCCATCACAGTGCTCCGAACATATAGCCATCCAGCCTCTGCTTAAAAACCTCCAAAGAAGGAGACTCCACCACCCTCTGTGGCTGCATATTCCACTGCCAAACAGCTCTGTCATGAAGTTCTTCCTAATGTTCAAATGGAATCTCTTTTCCTCTAGTATGAAACAAATTCCCTTGTCCTAGTCTATGAAGCCATGGAAAACAAACTTGTTCCCTCTTCAATATGACATCCTTTCAAATATTTAAACATAGCTATCATATCCCCCCTCAGCCTTCTTTTTGAAAGGATAAACATTCCCAGCTCCCTAAGCCATTCCTCATAAGACATTTCTTCCAGATCTTCAACCATCCTGGTCTCTCTCCTCTGTACCCGCTCGAGGTTGTCAACATCCTTTTAAAGTTGAGGTGCACTGAACTGGACACAGTACTTCAGGTGAGGTCTGACCAGAGCAGAATAGAGTGGTACTATCATTTCCCTTGATTTAGACACTATGCTTCTGTTGATGCAACAAAAAATCGCATGGTCTTTCCTGGCCACCGCATCACACTGCTGACTCATGTTCAAGTTGTGGTCCACCAAGACTATAAAGAATATAAATGGAAATAATAAATAAATAATAAATAAACAGACCTGTATGCACATTCATAAACACCATGTCCAGAGTGTGTCCAAGTCTTTGTTAGTTCCAGTAATATGTTTGGATAAGTTCATTGAAACCATGGATTACATGAGCCCAAGGGCTGCACCTGTAACTTCAGCCTCTGTATGAATGTTGAAGTCCACAGCTATCAGTGGTCTAGATGACTTCAATGCCACTGCTGAGATGAACTCTGTCAGTCCTGGAAGGGAAAGTGGTATCTGAAATCTTTTCCTGTGCCACAGCACTAGGTCCAGGATTAATTGCATGGACTGTTCTATACACAACAGCACTGTTCTATACACAACAGTGCTCTGCCCCTCCAACCTTCACTTGGAATACGTAGGTGGACATACTGGGGATGGGTATTCCTGCCTTCATGCCAACCCAGATCTCAGTTATACAAACCAGATTCACTCTCTCTTCTCTGATAAGATCATAAATCAGATGTTATTAATTTTGAACTGATCTGGCATTCATCAGCAGGAGGGCCAGCTGAGCTGGTTACTGCATTTTTGTCAGAGAGTGGAATGGTAAAGTTTCAGGATATAGTCACTAGTTGTCTAGTTCTAGCTCTCCTGTAATGGTCCTCTGAAGAAGAAAGGTTGGGCTGGGCAAATATATTTTAAATAACAAATAAATAGTAAACCATCCTGCCCACTGCACAATTTCATCTACTCTACAATTAAGATATTTTTATAATCCATCAATTGGATTACCCTCTTCACAACCACCAAATGCTCACAAAGGAGAGACAGAAAGCAACAGCCAAATAGATTGAATGATGCTGCAAATATATCCAAAAGGAAAAATACACAACTGGAGTTCCACCCCAGACACCACACCACATCATCAACCACAACATGTGCCATCCATGAGCACCCATATCCAATTTCACTTACATAGCAAATGGCAGCCTGAATGGTGACGGCATCAATGACAGCAATCAAGATAGTTTACAGGACACCTTCCTGTGCTCACTACCATTCATGCTTGTCAAACACACACACACACACAATGGGTGTGTGTCTGTGTGAGAAGTGGTTAACTTAAAGTGAAGTCAGCTTCTGGAATTTTCTTTTGCTTGGAGTCATTTAATTTGGCCCAAACTGGCAGGTTCATGGGTTCAAATCTCCCTCCTGGAACATTGCATTGTTTCATAGCTGCAGCAATGTTTCTAACTTTGTTTGAAATGTTCCTGCTTGTAAGATAACTATCATCAATCTTTTACATTAATTTGATCTGTTCTAAATATGCAGGCAAGAAAGGACACATATCTGCATGAAGGGGGTAAAACAGTCCACCCCCAAATTATATTATATTATATTTATTTATTTATTTATTATTTTTATTTGCATTTATAAACTGCCTGACTTTCCCATGGGAACTGTGAATGGAAAACAACATAGAAAACTAGTAAGGCAATAGGATATACTCAATAGTAAAAGATAAAAGCATTTAAGAAAGGCAAATGAACAAGCAAAACCTGTTTATAACTCAAAACCTGTTTGCCCAAACTCACCCAAAGCTGGCATAGATCTGTCTTCTCCCACTATGACCAACGTGATGCTGGTCTATCAAAAGTTATATATTTTTTACATTTTTTTTTTAGAATTGCCTTGTAGAATTCTGGTTTGCTCTGCTGCACAGTATCTATTGCTGAATTCTTGTACATTAATAATAAACTAATACTAAGTGATGTACTAATAGTTTGCAATAGGGACAGACACAAAATGGAAAAATTGAGATTCATTTCATTTCATTTTGTTTCCCCGTGTTTGTTTTGCTTTTTGTGATTTGTTTTTGGTTTGTTTCTAACAAAACAAAACAAATCACGTACAAAATGAACCAGTAATGAACTGATTTGTTTCTCTAAAAAAATGGGTCCCCTGGCTCCAGGAGGCACCAAATTTGTTGGGTACCTTCCTTGGACTCTCCCCTTTAAGACCCCCAACATATTATTAATTACTGATCTCAGGCATGCGAATGGCAGGCTTCTCTTCCCCAAGCAATTTTAGGGGATCCCTCGAAATTTGGAAAAGTTAGGGTTTCTGGGGGCAGAACTCCAAAGGTGGTGGGGGTACCTAATTTAATGAGTATCTTCAGTGCACTTTACAGTAGAGGGGAAGCTGTAAATTAACCCTATAATGGTAAATCATGCCGAAGACACTCCTTCCATTAAGCAGCACCCCCGCACCTCTTTTGGAGCTTAATATCTCTGCTGCCAGAACCCTAATTTTCTAAATTTCAAGGGATCCCCTAAAATCACTTAGAGAAAAGAAGTCTGCCATTGGCATTCCCGAGATCAAAAATTTTCCAATGAATATTTTTAAAAGGAAAAAGAAATCCAGAATGTGGCAAAAATAATTCAGTGTAATAAAAACCAGTGTGTGTTTATCATTGTCCTCATTGCTAACCTTAGGGAAGACACCAAACTCTCTTGGCACCTTCAGCAGCAACCATTATGATTTTAAAGAAAGACTCAGCCAGAGCCCTAACTTTTCTGGATTGGCTAAATTCATGCTATGCTATCAGTGATAGAGAAAGATATTTTCTTTACAACTCTGAGAACCACAAGCTATGCTAGCTAGAATATCCTGGAAGATGTAATCCAAAAACATATTTTTTGCAACTTGTAGTCCCTAGGCATTTCCTGCACAGACATTTTTCTATGGAGCCAGCCTAGATCCCATCCTCTTATGCAAGGTAGAAATCATGCAGACACATGAGGTCCCCCTGGCTTTTGGTCGTTGGGGACTTCAATGTGCATGCTGGTGGTGAACTATCTGGTGCAGCTCTGGAATTCATGGAGTCCATGACCTCCATGAGTCTATCCCAGCATATTTCTTGCCCTACCCACAGGTGTGGGCATACCCTTGACTTGGTTTTTACCTCCATGTCAGGGGATTCCAATCTGGAGGTGGAAAATATTGTCTCTCTCCCTGTGTCATGGTCAGATCATCACCTGTTGTTCTTTTCCCTGTCAATCGTGGCCCCGCTCATGGGGATCACCGTCCCCTTGTTTGGACATGCCCCTGGAGGCTTCTGGACCCTGCTCGGTTCCGTGAAGCCATCGGGGAGCTTCCTGTTGGCTTGGCTGACGATTCGGCCAAGGCTACGGCTGACCAATGGTTTAAGACAGCTTCCCGTGCCGTCGACCGAATCGCTCCCAAGTGCCTCCTCCGCGGCAGAGCTCGACCTTCGCCATGGTTCATGGCAGAGTTGAGAGCGATGAAGCAGGAGCGGAGGAGGCTGGAGAGCAGCTGGAGATGAAGCCGAACAGCTATTAATAAGACTGCAGTCGTTATCCAGACTAGGCGCTACTCTCGTGTGATCAGGGCAGCCAAAACATCATAATTCTCCCTGAGAATTTATGAGGCCTCAAACTGCCAGGCGGAACTTTTCCGGGTGTTTCGAGACCTCACCAATCCTAGTCTGGCAAGGCCTCCTCCTTCTGATTTCAGTAGTGAGAACTTTGCAGTCTTTTTTAGATCAAAAATAGAGGCCATCCGGGCCAGCTTCAAATCTGGTTGCACTAGCCCTCCCTTGCCATCCCCTGTCGCTGCACCCCCTTGCTCTCCTCGATTGGTTGAATTTGGGCCTGTTTCCTCTTCGGAGGCCTCCAGGGTAATTGCCCAATGCTGACCCGCGTCCACCCCCTTCGACCCTTGCCCATCATGGCTCATAAAAGTTGCCAGAGGGAGTATGCCCAAATGGGTTTTGCCATCGCCACCACCTCCTTCAGTTAGGGGTTTTTCCCTCCCGCTTGAAGGAGATGGTGGTAAAGCCCATTCTGAAAAAAACGGGCATGGCATCGGACCAATTGGCGAACTATCATCCGATTACCAACATCCCCTTCATGAGCAAGGTCATTGAGAGGGTGGCTGCGATTTGGATTCAGTCATTTCTGGGGGAACAGCGGTGCCTTGATCCATGCCAGTCCGGGTTCAGGCCTAGTCGGGGGACCGAGACAGCTCTGGTTGTGCTGCAAGATGACCTAATCCGGGCGGCTGACAGGGGTTGCTCTACCCTGTTGGTTCTCCTGGATTTGTCAGCAGCCTTCAATACTGTTGACTACGGTATCCTACTGGACTGGCTTTCTGAGGTAGGTATCAGAGGCACTGTTCGCAGTTGGCTCCGGTCCTTCCTGGAGGGTCGGCTCCAGTATGTGCACCATGGTGGAGAGTTGTCGGCCCCGTGGACACTCCCTTGTGGGGTTCTGCAGGGCTCGTCTCTCTCCCCCATGCTGTTCAACATCTATGTAAGACCGCTGGCTGGGGAGATTCGGAGATTTGGAGTCTGCTGTCACCAGTACGCTGATGACACACAGCTCTATCTCTCCTTTTCCACCGCTGCAGTGGAAGCTGTCAGGACTCTCGACCAGTGCCTGGAGGTGGTCATGGCTTGGACCAGGGCCAACAGGCTCAAACTCAATCCCGAGAAGACCGAGGTGATGTTCTTCGGGAGTTCTCCGTCTGGATACGGAGGCCCTCTCCCCAGCTTGGAGGGTGTTTCCCTCCAGCCGGTGGACAGGGTTCGGAATCTGGGCGTGGTTCTGGATCTGGCACGATCCTTGGATGCCCAGGTGGCTGCAGGACCCAGACCGTGTTTTATTACCAACACCAAATTGCCCAGATCCGCCTGTACCCAGAGAGCAACTCTCTGAGAACAGTGGTGCAAGCGCTGGTGATCTCGAGGTTGGACTACTGCAACACCCTCTACATGGGGTTGCCCTCGACTCTCCTCCGGCGTCTGCAGCGGGTACAAAATGCAGCGGCCAGACTGGTGGTGGGTGTGCGTCGCTATGATCGCATCACCCCAGTCTTGGCCTGTCTGAATTGGTTGCCCGTTACATCCCGGATCAGATTCAAGGTCTTGGTTTTAGTTTATAAAACCCTCCATGGCTTGGGCCTGGACTACCTGGCAGAGCGGATCGCCCAGGGATCAACTTCGGCCTGATCAGTTCGGCAGTCGCGAGAGCACTCGCTTCGGGTTGCCACTCCCCGAGAGGCCCGAAGAACTTCTACCCGCAATCGGGCCTTCTCGGTGGCTGCCCCTTCATTGTCGAACAGCCTCCCCAGTGACGTGCGCTCTGCAGAGTCCCTGCTGGCCTTTCGCAGAGCATTGAAAACCATCTTGTTCTGCTAGGCCTTTGGTGACCGAGTTTAATTGCTTCATCCCCCCCCCCATCTGCTGCTAGTTAGCTTAATCAATGTGATGTTTTTCACCTGAGCTACATATGACAAGGGTGCCAATGTTTTTATCTTAATGTTGTTGTATTTGTTCATTTGTTCATTTGTTTTTTGATATTTCGCTGATCTGATCAGCCTTTTGTAAGCCGCCCAGAGTTCCCTAGGGAAGATGGTCGTGGTATAAATTCAATAATAAATAAATAAATGCAAGCCAAGCTCTGGAGGATACACAGTGACACTGTCTCTGTTTCTAATCTTAACATGGCTTCTCAGTCAAGAATGTGGCATTTGATGGGTATGCTTTTAGCAATCTAGCGATTATTCATGCCAGACTGCACTTGCACGTAAAACACTGTCATTCTTGACTGGCGGGTTAGGAAGTAGCTGGCTTCATTCAGAGGTTGCAGCTCTTGGACCTCATCTTGTCCAGGAAACAAAGTGAAACTGAGAAGGGATAATACACTTAAATTGCAATTAGATAGGTGTTGCAGGTTGGTTCAGCCCTCGGGGCTACTAGGCATTTGTCATAGGGAGCAAAGATGTCCTCTTCTTTTTTAACCACATGAGGATTCCTATGCAACTGGTCTGTGTTAGATCTGGGCTGTATTGCAGGCATTGGATGCCACATTAACATCTTATAAAACCCTTGCTGCTGCAGACCATAATTTAGAGTCATCGATGATGATTTCTGCAAGCCCTAGAAATATCGAACAAGTATAAAAATATGACTTGTGCTATTGCTCTTTAAATGCTATATCCACTCAAGCCTTAAATCTAGACATATTGGGTGATTATTATTTAAAGGTGCTGTAAAACTAGCAATTTACATTTTGACCTCTTAATTCACCTTAAAACACACAATTATCCTGTATATTATAGAGCAGGAACATAATTAACAGCAATGTTGAATGCTTAGTAGCTGCTCACAATCTCCATTTGATGTATTACTGATATGGATGTATGAATTCAGTTGCTTTCAATATGCTGGAATGATCTGAGCTTTATAAGACTAAAAGGCATAATTCATTCACAACTTTTTTGAAGGGTGGGGTGGGCAGCATAGCATTCTGTTTACTTGGTATCTTGCCAAGAATCTTAATACATGTACTGTTGATCCAAAGAATAAATTGCCATTACATACTTTCCTCCACAGTACTGCAGTGCTTCAGCCACCTCAGTCCTCCAAATCTCCTCTGCACCAAAATGGCAGACTGTACTGCCCGATGTCTTTGGGGGTTGCTACTCAACCCTGTCCCAACCATTCTGGACCATAATATACTCTGATGATTTAAGTGGTCCCTCCTGGTGTCTGAAAAACCCACTTCTGGCCAGAAACAGGTAAGCAGAAGTGGTCCAAAATATTCTTGAAACACTAAGTCATGTCACACTGAGGCTTCTTGGGATCAATTTGCAATTTCTGCATCAATTTTAGATGAACCTCTTGTTAGAATTTGAGGTCATGAGGGGAGGGGAGGCCATCACCAAGGTCAACCTATTCTAGTTCTATAAAGGACATTTCCCCAAATAATACATGTGTATCTTAATGTTAACAGAGCTGATTTGTTCAAGGTTTTATTCCTCAACCACATATTGTCTATAAATATGACAGCTTCCAAGTTTCTCAGTTTGCTTCTCTAGTCCATGTTTGTTGCAAGCTTCTAAATTGGCATTCTTCTTCAAAAGTAATCTAACTCCTAATTTTGATCCCTTGAATTCTCTGGCCCTTTTTTCTTTTCCCATTTATTTTCCCAGTTCGGGTGCTCTTTTGAACTCAAAGCTTTCCATGAAATCCCAGATAGCATCTGTAGTCCACTCTGCCCACTACCATATCCAGCGGATCATGCAGCTGTATCCCATCTTAGACAATGGGGTAATCACTATGCTGGTCCATGTACTGGTAATTTCAAGTAGAGATGGACACGAAACGAACAATTTTTCATTTTCATTTTCGTTTTTTCATTTCATTACGTAATGAAACGAAAAACAAATTTTGTCTCTAAAATGAAACAAAACGAACAGAAAAACCAGAAATTTTGTCATCCGTTTCGTTTTCGTTACGACAATACATTGAATTGCTTTAAATGCTAAAAAAATCACAAAAAATGAAATAAATGGTAATGAAATGGTAACAAAACAAACAAAAACAAAAATGAATGTTTTGCAAAAAATTCACGAAAAATGAAAATGAACCGAAATGGCCCCCCAAACGAAAAACAAAACACAATTGTTTTGATTCGTGCCCATCTCTAATCTCAAGATTAGCCTGCTGCAGTGCACTGTATGTGGGGCTGCCTATGAGGCTAATACAGATTCTTCAACTGGTCCAGAACACAGTGACCAGATTACTAAACTGGGGAGAGGCAATGCCACCATATTTTCCCCATATTGGCCGCATTTCACTAGCTACTGGTTTGCTTCTGCATTGACATCATAGTGATGATGACAACATACAAAACCCTAAATGGTTTAGGACAAATGGCAAACCTTTGGCACTCCAAATGTTTTGGACCACAACTCCCAGAATTCTGAGCCTAGATTCTCAATGACAAAGGACTGTGGGAGTTGTGGTCCAAAACATCTGGAGTGCCAAAGGTTCGCCACCACTGGTTTAGGATCTCGGCACCTGTCAGATCGCCTTCTCCTACAAAGAACTGTCTGTGTTACCCACTCTTCCCAGGCAGACGACTGACGGTTTTAACCATGAAAGAGGTCCAAAGAGTAAAAACTAAGAACCAAGCATTCTTGGTGGTAGACCCCCCCTTTGGAAAACCTTACCCCTGACATTTGCCTGCCCCCCTTTCTAGGAATATTCAAGCAACCATTAAAATGTGATTGTCCAAGGAGTTCTTTCCTGAGCCTGGGAGATAGCTCCAGTGATACACCTTACTCTTACGATTTATTCCGCCTCTGCCCTTTCTAATTAATGGTTTGTTTGTTTACATTGTTTTATATTACAGTGGTACCCTGTATAAAGGAATTAATTCATTCCAAATGAAATTATGTTAAGCAAATTTTCCTTTATACAAATCCCCATAGAAATGCATTGAAAATGGAGTAATCCCATTTTTATGTTGTACGGATTCTCCCCATAGGCGATTATGTTAAGCGAATTTCCCCTATCTCCGGAATTTTTATGTTGTACAGATGTTATGTTATATAAACTGTTTATTATACAAGGGTCCACTGTACTTTTGTTTGATTTTGAGTTATATGGTACTGTTGAGTTTTATTTACTGCTACTGTCTTGTCATAGATTGTACTGTTGTAAATCCAAGTAGCCTTGCAGCTAGATGGGTGCTAAACAGATCTAATAAATAAATAAATAAATAAATAAATAAATAAATAAATAAATAAATAAATAAATAAA
>JAHTLZ010000016.1:44822119-44856336 GCA_023846285.1 Phrynocephalus versicolor | reverse complement strand
AGAGAGAGAGAGAGAGAGAGAGAGAGAGAGAGAGAGAGAGAGAGAGATCACATTTCAAGATTGGTTTTACACTGTTTCTGTCAACTAGTTTTAAAATTTGATTTCTTTTAACTTCTTTTCAAACATGCTAGTAATTTCTTGGATTTTTTTGTTTTACATTTTTTCCCTTTTAATATTGTAATTTATTTATTTATTATTATTTATTTGTTTCATTTTTATACCGCCAGTCTTCCAAACTGGAACTCTGGGCGGTTTACAAATAAATAGCATCAATATACAGCTGAAAAATATCAAAAAACAAATAAACAAGGGGGAAAACCCCTAGGCCAGATACTTCAGAGGGCGGGAGGAGATTTAAAAAAATTAGAATTAAAGTAGGTTGCCATATGCCTCCCTAAAAAGCATGGTTGGATCCTCTTACGGATTAAAAAAAAGGTAAAGGTAAAAGTTTCCCTCGCACATGCGTGCTAGTCGTGTCCAACTATTTAGACCCTTACAGATAAACACAGGGTCTAAATATTTTAAATGAATAAATTATTCTGTATTGTTCAACATGTAGAAAAACTTATTCCATATTGTTCCATCCTGAGATTGTATTTGCATTTCCACACTTTTGGTAGCTACCAGTATGGATTCCAGCAGAGTTTAAGGACTTGCATGATGTCATGACACTTGGTTGTGTTCTTACATATGAACCAGAAATATTGCAAAATCATCTTGTGCAATTATGCCAGCCTGATGCAAATAACATAATTTTGCAGTCAAATTTTCCATAGACATAATCTAGTATATACCGAGTTACACTAGTCAGCACACAACATATGATGTCTGCACTCTGCAGTGATCACTTGAGCTGAAGCAATTGAGCTCTAAAGGTGATGTCTTTTGCATTAGGCCAGTGTAAGTACACAAGCAAATTTGGCCATAAGGGAAGTAACACCATAGAACTGTCATTATTGTCAGCATCCCTGTGTTTCACACAAGTAGCTCTATTCCCATGAACATCAGTTCAAAGGACAAGTGTGAGATTTGTGTTTTTCCCTTACAGTTTTCTAGCATAAGATTAAATTGTTTTCCAAAAGGTACTGTAATTCAGAGAGAAGATAATATTCTTGCTTAAAATTGCACCTATGCATTGAGTCTCACTGAACAACAAAGCTACTTCAGAAATTCAAGTTAATTCTGGGACAATTTATGTTTGAGGGAAAAGGGGCTGCAGCTGCATTGGCAAAAAAGGTGCCCAATGAATCTTATGGCTGTCTCTAGTTAATTAGCCTGAGAGATTAAAAA
Organism: Phrynocephalus versicolor; assembly: GCA_023846285.1. Lineage (NCBI taxonomy): Eukaryota > Metazoa > Chordata > Lepidosauria > Squamata > Agamidae > Phrynocephalus > Phrynocephalus versicolor. The sequence continues at coordinate 44,855,046 of JAHTLZ010000016.1, read as the reverse complement.
CGCTGTAGAAAACCCAAAGTGATGACAACAGATATATATCCTCAGCTGCATTCCGTTGCAAGGCAGGGATCTGGCATTTAATTCAAATAAAATTAAACAAATTAACAATTACTTCTAAACATTTCTCACTTACATGCTTCAGCATTTCCAAAAACAAATTATCTGTGTGGAGGAAGAAATCTTGTGACTGTGTTATACCTCATTAAGTTCATTAACTGTGAATCTCACATTGCAATATAAATCACTGTCACTCCAATTTTCAAGAACAGACTTAAACATTTAAAAGGGGATGAAAAGAGAATAAAAAGGCATGATCCTGTAAAATATGGGCGACATAATTTGCACTGTAGTTATTATTATCACAGTGCTCATATCTTCCAAGTATTCTGGCACTCTTATTAATTGTAAACTCATTTTACATGACCCCATATGATGCAGCTAAAACAAAATAATAACCATGTGCTGTCCAGTCAGTTCTGACTTATGGCAACACTTTTCAGGGTTTTCCAAGCAGAGAATACTCAGAAACGGTTTACCATCCCCTTCTTCTAGGGGTGCCTTTAGACTGTGCAGCTTGCCCAAGGCCACACAGGCTAGTTCTAAAACTAGGAGGCACAGTATGGAGTTAAATTCCCAACTTCTGAGAGGCTCCATGGCCAACTACTGAGCTATCCAGCCACAGAGTTAAAAGTAAGGAACTTCAAATAACCTTGGGTTCTGTCCAACATTATAGCAATGAAAGGGGTTCCAGGAAATATTATCCATCTCTCTCACACTCCAACCCCCACCCCACATACTCCCCAACCAATCCTGCATTGTGGGACTAAAAGATTATGGTGCATAAAATGTATATTTAAAGTCCTCAATTGTCCATCATGGACATCCATGGCTAGCATAATGGCATTCCAGTCTACCAATTTTTCAACATTAGATATTTCAGCATATTATATACTGCACTATCTCTGACATTTTAAATTTAAATATGTCTTCATATCTTCTATGGGGCTTATCCCAAGATAAATGTGGATAGGAGGGCAACTTATCTCTGTCACTGGACTAAACAATATTGTAAAATGTGTAATATTAAGAACGTAAGAAGATCCCTGCTTGATCAGGCCAAGGGCCTATATCGTCTAGCTTTCTGTATCTCACAGTAGACCCAACAGGTGCCTCTGGGAGCACAGGAGACAACAAGATACCTAACTCCTGATACCACTCCCCTGCATCAAGCATTTGGAGGGACTCTCCTTTTAATCCTGGTAATAACATGTATCCCCATCATGGGTTGTAACCTGTGATGGACTTTTCCTCCAAAAATCTGTCCCATCTCCTTTCAAAGGCATCTGGGCCTTTCAAATATTGGCTGGAATGTGCCCAACTATTTGTTTTGAGATAAATTTCTCAGAGCAATGTCAAAGGGTAGAACAGGTGTTTGGTGCTTTCCAGTAGAGATGGACACGAATTTAAAAAATGGCGTTTCGTATGTCATTTGTCGTTGAGAGGGCGGTTTCATTTTGTTTCCATTTTTTGTGAAATTTTTGGGAAAAAAATTGTTTTCATTTTTTTCATTTTTCGTTTCTACCCGCTTTTTGCACGATTTTTAAAGCATTACCATGCATGGGCGTTCCCCAATGCCCCAGACCAGAGGGAAAACACAAAAATAAATGATGCTGGCAGAGACACAGTATAGACTAGGTTCGCAGGGAGGCTGCAAAGGCAGAGGCGGGCGTTGCCCAGGGTGCAAGGCAGCCGCAGAGTGACTTCACTGTGGGGCAGGGGAGGGTACTCACCGAGAAGTACGCTACGTACACATGCACACAGGGAGGCTGCAGGACTGAAGCTATGGTCGCAGAGACAGCAATCCCACCCTAACTCCCACCGGAGATTGCAAGGAGGACAGGGGCTGCCAGAGCTTTTTATGCCCTCTGTGGCTGCCAGACCTGCCCAGTCTGCCACCTGGGCATGCTATTGAAGTTGAAGTTGTCCAAGAATTTACATGATCCCATCACATGGCTTGCCTCCATGTTGTGGCTGGAGTGTGGTGACATCCATTTTGTCATCCTTAAAGGGAAAAGAAAAAATACATCACAATGGGAGAAGACAAAAACAAACGTTTTAAGGACCCCAACCCTCTGGTAGGTAATAATTTCAGGTAATTATTATCGCATTATCGCTGCATTTTTATGGATGTCCAGGGCATTTTAATACCCAAGAAATCAATATTAGGCATCTGGGAGCCATTTTGGGTCGATGTCCCCTAACTCTCCTTAAAGGAAAAAAATACAGCAATCTGAGAAAAGACATAAGTGCACATTTTAACCCCCCTAGTAGGTATTGTCAGACAGTATAAATAATTATCGCTGTGTTTTTATGGATGTCCAGGGCGTTTTTTAACATTTAAAACAGCTCATTTCATTGCACGTCACCAGAAATGAAAACGAAACATAACGAACACAATTTTCGTGGTTCTATTCATTTTGTTCCATTTTCATCACAATTTTTGTTAGTCATTTCATTACGCAATGGAACGAATAACGAATAACGGAAACAAAAAATGTTCATTTTGTGCCCATTTCTACTTTCCAGCCCTGCCTCTGTGCAGTCTCTGTGCCCAAGAGAAGAAGAAAAATTAAACTTGGGTTTACAGAAATATTCCTCACATATTAATATCCCTAACATGAAATTAACCCACAAGGATTTTCTATTGTCCTTATTAAGCTGTTCCTAATATAAAGAGCATTCCGTAGGATCACAAACTTATATTTGATGATATTTTAGACGATTATTTTGCCATCTCTATTCTTACAACTTGTCATTTATGACATAATAAAACTTATGAAAGCATCATTTTGGCATGTAAGAAGACACATATTTACATGGTCAGAACAATACAGCATCGTAGAAACCTGAAATGATATAGGTATTTTCCTATTCTGAATATTACTGGGATCACTACCACATCTTCAACCTAATCAACCAATGTGCTTGGTTGAATTGAGTTTTGCTGGGGCTTTATAGTAACAAGCTTTGATGAGAAAATTGTTTAAAAGGTTTAGCGCAGTAGATAGACAGACAGACAGATAGATATTTAGAACTATGAGATATTCTAATTATATCAATTGCCAACAATCCCAGAAAGCCAAATTTCAGTTGAATACCAGGAAAAACTTGCTATTCCTAACTATTAGAGCAGAACGGCAATGGAACCAATTACCTCAAGAGGTCATGAGTGCTCCAATGTGGGAGGCGATACAAAGAAAGTTGGACAAACACCTGGCAGATATCCTTTGATTTGTAGTCCTGCATTGAACAGGAAGTTGGAATTCATGGCCTTGTATGCCCCTTCCAACTTCATGATCTTATAATAGTCAAAAAGTAATGTTCTGATATTCTCATAAGAAAGGGCAGGAGACTGAATTATCTACATTGTGCACACCCACCCTTAAATATGTGCTGCTTTCACTATTTGTATGGTTTCAAAGTCTGTCTTGTTGGCAAAATAATTTTTCATTATTAACAGAGCACTGATAACTGCATTTTCTCTTGATTACATGAATACTCTGATGATATTGTTTTATCTAAATGGCAGTGTTGCTGTGATGACTCATTAATTAATTGGTCCAGGATAGAGTGAAATTGTCTTTCAATTACTATGGATGATGGTGATACACATACTGGGGCTTATTTACTGGAGATGTGTGCTGTGTTTTGACAAATATGCAAAACCAGACCAAATCAGGGATATTTGTGAGAATCTATAGTGTACAGCAAAGAAGAACTGATTGCTGCGTTTAAAATGTTTACTCCAATATATTTGCACCATGAAGAAATGAATCACACTATTTATTTAGAAGTTTAATTGATTAATTAATTAATTTTACACTATCTTAACAACTGTAAACTCTGTCGAACAACTAACTGCTAATCTGTACATTAATTAAGCAATTCAGATTAGGGTGTTTGACACAGGAATTCATAAAGAGCGCATTTCTCCAACATCCCTACTTAACAGGTCATTCCTCATTTACAACAAGAAGGCACAAATACTTTCATTGTAACTAAAGAGTAAAAGAAAATACAATATTTTACACACCAGGTGAAAAGTTACAAACAGACACAATCCTTATCATTCAGGGATTACAGTCATGATAAGAATGCAGCTCTTTGTTTGAATCTGCCTGTTAAGTCCAGCTCTACCGGATCATGCTGCTCTGTGCCTTCCAAGAAGAAACCTGGCATCCGTCTTGCCAAGTGAACTTTTGAGAACTCTCTCCTGGCAAATTACATCCCTTGCCATGTTTGGACTTTTATACCTGCTTTGAAAAAGAGGGCTTGTGTTCTCGAAAGTTCAGCCACCTTTTTTTTTTATTTTTTTACTAGCAGCCTATGAAGGTATCACCCTTAGTCTAGCTATTATAAGAATTGTAAACCATGAAGTCAATTCTAATTCAAATCAAGCCCTTTCCAGGTTTTTGTCAGCATATAGAGTGCACAGAAGTGGCTCACCATAGCCATCTTGCATGAGTGTTCTGGGAATGTGCAGCTTGCCCAAAGCTACACAGGCTATCTATTCTTCTAAAATCAGAGTGGGAAATTAGCTCCCAATGACTAGTTCCACAGGCAAATATGTAACTAACTGAGCTATTCATCCAGTACCACTCAGGTACTGCCAGTCCTTCCAACACAGAAGATGGCAGCCTGAACAAGATTGCCCTTCTCTTCTCTTCTGATGGTTGACCTCCATGCATATGATGTATGACTACAGAGGAGCACTTCCTGCCCACGGCGAGATGGCTGCTTGAGCCAGAAGCTCCGCTCACGAAGGAAAACAAACTTGAAATACTGTCTCTAAATGATATCAAAATCGTGAGTAAATGACTATAATTTACTGGGGAGGATAGTTGAAAACTGTGTGTTTTTGAAGGGGAAAGATAACAATGAATTAATGAAGCAGTGATTTACTTTCGATTTCTGCCGAAGTCACGTCCCTGTTAGGCAGACTGTGAGAGTCTGTGGGAGACTGTGGAAAAGTCTGTCTTGCTTTGAGAACAAAGGGAAATAAAGGTTCATACCTGGCTTTTCTGTATGCCAGCCAAGAAAAGGGGTCCAGCTGTGAAAAAGTGGATAAGAAAACCTTCAGATACGACTTTTGGACGCGCTTGTCTTGAAAGAGCTGAGGCTATTTCTGAAGCTGAAACAATGGCATCTGAATCTGGCAAGCTGCCAGCACAACAGCCGGACCTTTCAAAGGAGTTTAAAAATTTCAAAGCAGAAGTCAGCTCCCTCATTAAATCAGCTCTAAAAGATATAACTTCCACTTTTGATGACCGTTTCCAGTCTTTATCTTCACAGAATGATGATCTAAGGAAGGACTTGTTCAAGAAATACAGTCTCTTCAGACACGGGTCTCTAATAATGACGCTGAGTTGAAAAAACTAACAGGAGAAATCAATCAAGTTCAAACGCTAGCCTCTAAGCATGAAAGTGCTTTTTCTGCCCATGAGGAAGAGATCGACACTTTACACAGAAAGCTGATTTACATGGAAGACTATTCTCGAAGATCTAATTTGAAACTAATTAATTTTGAACTTCAGGATAAAAAAGAAATAAAGAAAGAAATCCTTGCTTGGCTTAATACTATCCTCCCCCAACAACTCACCGAGATCGATATCGAAAGAGTGCATTATATAGGCAGTGCATCAGCAGGCGTTTCAAGACCTATTCTGATCAGATTTACTTCCTATGCTATGAAAGAACAACTGATGTCTACTCTCAGGGCAAAACCTGATCTTTTGAAGCGTGATGGAAGGGTCCTACAAGTTTACCAGGATATCTCCAGGGAGACTTTCGAATGGAGAAAATCTATGAGACCTGTGACAACTGCTTTGAGAAACAACAACTACAGATATAACTGGGGATTCCCGATCTTTCTTAAAGTGTGGACGGGCCCAACTCTTCACAAAATCTACTCCCTGGAAGAAGGTGAACAACTTCTTAAGGCATGGAATATCCAAATTGAAAAAAAAGAATAAATCACTTCAAACTCAGCCTCTGCAGTGACGACAGTACCAGCTTTCAACTCTTCAGATGCCTTAACGGGCAGAAAATTGGAGACTAATCTGAAGAACTCTCCACCATAGAAGACAGCGCAACCTTTCTCTCTCTTCCTGTCTCTCTCTCCCCTCCCGTTCCCCCCCCGTTTTTTCTTTTTTAATTTTTTTTCTTTTTCTTTCCTTCTTTCCTTCTTTTTTTAGGCTAGTTTGTTTCAAATCGTTTCTGTTTTTACTTGTTTGTCTTACATTTTTCCACTCCTTCCTGACCCTTACTCCTTTTCCTTACCTTTCCTCCCCTATACCCTTTGTTTTCTTCCCTCTATGTTTTTTTTCTTTTTTTTCTTCCTTTTGTTTTTTTTTTTGCTTGTTTTACTCGGGGAGGGGGGACTGAGTGTGGAAGGGAGGTGAATAGAAGTAAGTTAAGATTTATATTATTATACCTTAATTTTTTTTACTGCATTCTTTCTTTTCAATTTCTCACGTATATAATTGCAAGCAAGATTAGACAGTGTTAATGCTAATTTCGAGCTTTTGAGTCTTTATCAGCCATCGGGAAGTGTACGGGTGCCTTCCCCCTCCCTCCTATAAGGGCGCATACAGAATGTGTATGAGGGCTAAGAGGATGGGAGAACAGAAAATAAATGTAGGTGGTCGGGTTTGGGAAATTATTGTTCGTTTTTTGTTTTTATATGTAGTGTTTGTTTGTATATTCACAAAGAGACCGTTCCAGATTGATACAAGAAAGAAAATATGGGTAGACTGGTGAAATTAGCCACATTGAACGCTAAGGGCCTAGGCTCTGTCATGAAGAGAAAGAGACTAGAGTCATTAATCAAGAATAAATCATCTTTCTTCAAGAAACACACCAAACGAAAGATGGTCAAAACGAACTGAAATTACCCAATATGAACATTTATGAGAAAAGTTTTGGTTCTTCTAAAGCAAGGGGGTAGCAATCTTAATTTCAAAGCACTGTGACTGTACTGTTGAAAAAACTGTGAAAGATCTGCAAGGCAGATATATTATTCTTCAGGTCACAATTGGTTTAGAACACTATACACTGATAAATGTTTACGCACCGAATACTAATCATAACCTGTTTTATAAAGAGGTATGGCAGCAGATAGAGAAGGTACAGAAAGGACATGTGATTTTAGCGGGAGATTTCAACATGGTTATGGACAAAATAAAAGACAAAACAACGTTTAGCAAGGTAGATTGGGGGACTAGGCAGACAATCTTAACAAAATTCATCGCAAATACAGGATTAAAGGACGTATGGAGAGAAATGAAGGGCGATGAAAGAAAATTCACTTTCTACTCATTAGCCCATAAAGCTTATTCGAGAATAGATTATATATTTGTTTCACAAAGCTTGCTATCTAAAGTTGTAAACACTAATATAGAATTGATAAAAATTTCAGATCATGCTTTAATGTTTGTTGAAATAGAAAATAAGAAGAACTATAAGGAAGCGAAAAGATGGAGAATAAATTCTAGAATTTTTCAATTCCCAGATACGGTACAAAAAATACAAAGGGAATGGTTAGAAACCTGGAATATTAATGAAGAAGGTGGTGGTCAAATAGGAGTTATCTGGGACACTCTGAAAGCGGCGGCTAGAGGTTACATAATAAAAGAAAATGCTATAATCAAAACTCGAGATCAGCAAAATAAAAAAAAATTAGAGGCTATCATAGCAGACCTTGAATCTCAATTTTTTGTAACTAAAGACAAAAGAATTTTAATTCAGATTGAGGCCAGGAAAAGGGAATTAGAAGAAATAGATCTACAACAAACCCAAAGAAATCTATTGTACCTGAAAAGAAACTTCTTTGAATATAGTAATAAAAACTCAAAGATGCTAGCAAAACTAGCACAGAAAAGGAAAGAAAAAAGCATGATAGGAAGGATAAAGGATTTAAGCGGCAATATCTGTACTCAAATGAAAGAAAAATTAAAAGTCATCCAAGAATTCTATCAAAAGTTATATACAGCTGATAGAACTAGTAAGGAAATTATGGAACAATATATTGACAAAAATCTAAAAACAAGACTAGTGGAGGAAGATAGGCTTGAAATGGAAAAAACTATTAATGAGGACGAGATAGAGGATGTCATAAATAAGCTAAAGAATGCTAAAACTCCAGGAGACGACGGATTGGGCCCAGAATTTTATAAGACATTTAAATCAATGTTAATCCCTAAATTAAAGAAGCTTTTTAATCAGATATTGCAGGGAGAACAAGTACCTTCCTCCTGGAAACATACTTTAACTATTCTAATTCTCAAGCCTAATAAAGACCCAACGGATGTGGGATCTTACAGACCAATATCACTTATAAATCAAGACGCTAAGATCTTCACAGCAATTCTAGCGAAAAGAATGTATACATTTATAGATAAGTATATTAAAGGAAGACCAAACCGGCTTTATTAAAGGCAGACAAATGTCAAACACTGTAAGAAGAGTTCTCAATGTTCTTTATGAGATGGGAAGATCACAGGATAGAGCATGCATTTTGTCTTTAGACCTATTTAAAGCCTTCGATTGTGTTCAATGGCCTGCGTTAAAACTTTTATTAGAGAAATGGGGGTTCGGAGAAAATTTTTTAAGCGTAATAAACCAACTATATTCTCATAGTACCTCGTCAATCATTGTCAACGATGGGATGACAGAAAAAATTAGCCTAGCCCGAGGAACAAGACAGGGTTGTCCTTTATCGCCAGTTCTGTTTTGCATAGTGATAGAGTTATTAGCCAATGCAATTAGGGAGGATCAACTAATTAAAGGTATGGGTAAGGAAGGTAAGATAAAAATCAGTTTATTTGCAGATGATGCTTTGTTAACAACAAAAAATCCAGCAGAAAGCATATTAAGGATAAAAGCACATTTGAAGGAATTCGGTGAAACAACCGGACTATGTGTCAACTGGCAGAAATCAGAAATTATGTTGTTCAATCAGAATAACCGAGACATGGAGGGGATCTCTAATCACGGATTGAAAGTTTGTAAACACATAAAATACTTAGGGATCTTGTTGGATAAAGATATCAGTAAAACGAAAGAACGAAATTATATAAAAATAAAGGAAGAGATTAAAAATAAACTACAAAATTATTCCAAATTAAACTTATCATGGTTCGGCAGAATAGCAATGGTAAAAATGAAAATACTTCCTAAAATTAATTTCCTTTTTAGAATGTTACCTATTCAATACACAGAAGTTGAAATCAAAGTCTATCAAGACCTTATAAATAGATTCTGCAATGGTGGAAAAAAAGCAAGAATAAATAAAAGCTTATGGTACAGATCTCAAAAAGAGGGAGGGATAGGCATACCTAATCTTAGAACCTACCATATAGCTAATCAGCTCAGTTCTCTGGGGGAAATACTATTTAAACCTCAAAAATTAATATGGTGGGAACTTGAATCAGAATAGTTAAGCGAAGACATAAATAAATATGTATTTACCCTCCCCCTAATAAGGAAAAGTCATCCAATTAAAAACCCGCTTCTGAGTTCCCTAATATTCACTTGGAAAAAGTATGGAAAGAAATTGGTACAGGAAGGTTCCCCACTTGGACTGGTGATCGATCAGATGAATTTCCCCACGAACATGAAGAAACTGGGAGATCTATTTAAATTAAGGAAAGTGGCAAGGTTAAAAGACTGGATTAAAAAAATGACAACAAAACAAGAAATTAAATGCGTTTTGCAAACTCAGGAATTGTCCTGGTTGAACTACGCCCAGCTAGAAAGCTGGACGAAAGATTGGATTAGGAGAAATATTCAACTCAGAGGATACACAAAATTTGAGCAATTTTGACATCATATGAATCAGAGAAAGGAAATATAGGTAAAGGCGCAGTTGCTAAAATTCATAAAATAATTCAAGATTCACTCGAGAACAGGGAACAGGACATAATAAGAGAGCTATGGAAACAAGACATAGGGAAAGAAATAAACAATGAGGAATGGAAAAGAATTTGGAATCTGAGGATCTTACGGTCATTATCAGTTAGAATAAAAGAAAACTATTTCAAATTAGTTTTAAGATGGTATATGACTCCAGTTAGAGTAAATAGAATGAATCCAAAATATTCCAAGCTCTGCTGGAAATGCGAAAAAAAGATAGGCACTTACTTTCATTTATGGTGGGAATGTGAAATTGTCCAAAAGTTTTGGCAAGAGATCTTTGAGGTGATAAGAGAGATACTACAAAATGATATTAAATGTGTACCTGAAATTGCATTGTTATCATTACCATCCATCAATGAATATGATGTGAAAACCAGAGAACTAATAGCTAACCTTATGACAGCGGCAAGACTGATCATTGCCAGAAACTGGAAACTTAAATCACACCTCAAAATTACTGAATGGTATAAGGAAGTGTGGGATATAGCACTAAATGATAAATTGTCTTGCAATATAAAAGTTTTGCGAGGAGAAATGAAAAAAGATATCTTCTATGATGTTTGGGGGAAATTTATTGATCATGTGTTACTAAAAGGAAAAGGGATTCAACCAACTTATAATCCAACACAGTTCTGGTGTAAAGGACCTTAAGAAGCCTACTAAAAAAGAAGTTGAAGAAGAAAGAGAAGATGCAAGAATACTGGACGGTTTCTTGGGGATGGGGGGCACTTTGTACTGTTTTTGATTGTCTATTTTTTATATATATTCATAATTGTGTATTATTGTTATTTGTGAGTTTTTCTTATGTTTATTTAATAAAAAATAAAAAAAATAAAAAAATGACTACAGAGGAGCAAACTAATGTAGGTTGTAAATACAACAGAGGAGCAGCTGAATGTAAAAAAAAAAAGGGGGGGAGAACCAAGAACGGGAGCGCCTGATCCAAATGAGGTGATCTCTCCATGTTTTCTACCTCAAGTGCTGCGGACTAAAAGGAAAAATTAAAATTCCCCAATAGACTCCTTCTCCTTATGTGTTCCTATTTCTATAAATGTTAACCCTTTTTTTCTTTAAGAAAAGAAATTTCATCTAATTGTCCTAACTTCACTGAAGGTCAAATTACTATTCTCGCCATGCCATTTTTCACCATGCTATATGGACATGGATATATTTACATTTTATTCACTGTACATGCATGTTTAAGGATTTTAAGGTCTTTGTACACAGCTGAGAATATTTTTGTTTAATTTAATTTATTGGTTCACCAGGTGTTATTAAGGAAAGGGACCCAGCAATGGTAATGAGATTATGTTGTCACATGATAAGCTTTCAGGCAGATTGCAACATTTTCCATTCAGTTATATGGAGGTTGAGTCATGGCAACTGGACTTCTTTTTTCTTGAGAAATTGAAACATTTTACTGCTCATCCAAACAGCTTCATCCGTCTGAAGAAAGCTAGTTGCAAGTCCTCCATTTTACAGTCCACTTTGACCTCTTGTCACCCTGGTCTGAAATAGGCTCATAAGATGAACAATGGCCTGAATATACTCGTTAGGTAGACAACAGTATCCATTAGACATGGACACGACTTAGCGAAATTCCCGTTTCTGTTTCCATTCCTTGTTTCTGTTACGTAACGGAAAAGGAAATGACAATTACTCTGCCAGAACTCGAACTCGAACCGACTAAAGAAAAATTGGGTCTGATTTGTCGTTGTCGTTCCTGGCATCGCGGCGATTGTGCGATGCCAAGTGGCACAGAAAAAAAGTTTTTAAAAGTAAAAAAAAACCCCGATTTCCAGCAAAAAAAGCCGGCGAAGATATGCCTGCCTGAGTGAGGGCACCTACCAGAGGGGTGGTTTCTGGGGGGGTCCCCGGCCTCCCCCTTCTCCTCCTGTCCTTCCTGGGCTGCTCTGGCGGAGTGGTGGGCACCCTCGTCATCCCGCCAAAGTCGCCGCCTCACCGCCGCCATTCAAGCAGCACAGAAAAAAAGTTTTAAAAACCCCGATTCCCAGCCCAAAAAGCAGGCGAAAATATAATTGCCTGCCTGAGAGTGCACCTACCAGAGGGGTGGTTTCAGGGGGGTCCCCGGCCTCCCCCCTTTCCTCCTGTCCTTCCTGGGCTGCTCTGGCGGAGTGGCGGGCATCCTCGTCGTCCCGCCAAAGTCGCCGCCTCGCCGGCTCGCCGCCAACATTCAAGCGGCACAGAAAAAAAGTTTTAAAAACCTCGATTCCCGGCCAAAAAAGCAGGCGAAAATATGCCTGCCTGAGAGTGCACCTATGGTTTCGGGGGGGGGGTCCCCGGCCTCCCCCCCTCTCCTGTCCTGGGCTGCTCTGGTGGGGCATCCTTGTCTCGCGACTGCAATCTTTTTTTTTAAATCGTGGTCCAAAAACACACCAAAGCACCACAGAAACATGCGAAAATTGCTATTTTAAAACTGCCAGATTTTTTACAGTAGCAGTGGGTTTTTCTTGCAACAAAATGTCTCCTCTGTCCTCCTCTCCATTGATTTTATTTTATTTTATTTTTATTTTTTACACCTGCGCAATGATGGGCTGGCCATGGGAGTGGACCATGCAAATTTTTGGAGCCATTCCACCAATCGCATGGCCACTTGGCCAGGTTTTGACCACAGAGACTTCTGGGATGTGCCAATCGGGCATAAAAAGCCCACTAACCCTAGCCCGAACCCTAACCCTAACCCTAACCCATACGCCACTAAGTACACTGTCCTTCTAAGTGGGTCAGAGAGGCACCCAGAGGTGCACCCCAATACTCACCCTAACCTTACCTGTAACCCTAAGCCTAGCCCTTGCGCTAACCCTAACCCTAAAGCCAGATCTGTGTACTCGCATTGCACTAAATGCAAGTATGCTTCCCTTCTTAGTGAGACACAGTGGGTGCACTGAGCCCACCAAAATCTCTCTGACTGACTGCTGCAGGGAAGGCACCCCAAACAATGGCCTAAAGTGCTGAATCCCATAAAGTACAATTCAAAAAGCCTTCACCGCCAAGGCCATAGTTAATGACCCATACTTTATGGGGTTCAGGCAGCACCTTAGGCCATTGTTCACCTTAAGGTGATTGAGACTGTTGTGTACCTAACAAGCCTATTCAGGCCATTGTTCATCTTATGAGCCTATTTCAGACCAGGGTGGCAAGAAAAGAAGTCCAGTTGCCAGGACTCAACTTTCAAATAAACACCCGGATGACTGAGAATCATCACAGACATATTTTTCCATTCAGTTTTCCACAGAGGACAGAAAATTAGATGTCAAAATGATTATGCCTTGTAGCTTTTTCCTCTTGAGCACCTGCATGCATTAGTAATACATTTTGAAGGGAGCAAAGTGACTTTGACTTACAACTTATACCTATGGAGCTCAAAAAGATATTTGAGAGGAAAGACACAGTGTTGTCTAAGCAGAATGAAATCAACAGGAAACGTAAATAAAAAATAAGGCAGAGTAATTAGGTATGGGAGGAAATCTTGCTAAATTATTCATTCTCGAGACTGAGTGTCTTGACACATTGAAACACCCTGTTGAGAGTTTGTTAACTACTACAAGATTATTTTTCTTGGAATGGAGGAATGAAACTGGCTTGTGTGGGTGTTGAGGCAAAGTACAAGACCAAATGCAGAAGGACTGCGTGATTGATCAGGGAGATCCAAACGGCCTGTTCAGCGATTCTGATTTTGAAAATACATGCAACAAGGTGATCATAATGTCTAATTCATGCAATTTTGTGGAAACCATTCATGCATAATGTTGAACGCTCACACTGAGATCAACAGAATATACCCCATTGCATTGGAGTTATGGATTCTTGTTCTTGTCCTTGGAGGAGCAAGGGACAATGAGACATTGTGACAAGCGATTTCAAAGCCTTCAGAGATTCCTTGCCTGAAGTATGAGATGAAGAAAATGACACCCTCCCTTGAGAAGTAAAGCAAGGGTAGATAAAAAGCACAGAAGAACTGAGCTGCTACTCAAAAGATGCAAAAAATCCATTTGGTGCTTCTGAATTTTAAAAGCAATAGTCATAGTAGATTTTCACAGTTTATTTATTTTTTGTTTATTTATTTATAGTAAAACATTTATATCCCAGCTTTCTCCCCCAAAAGACCCACAGCAGTTTAAATGATCTGAAACAGTTTTAAAACCTAAAAAGAAGAACTATACATTTTTAAAAGAATTAAACAAGTATTTTATTAAAATCCTAAGATCAATATTAAACCACATTTAAAACAATAAATCACAACAATAAATTTAAAAAGATGTTATTAAGGAAAAGACTGCCTGAAGAGACAGGTCTTTGTCCACCTGTAGAACGACCCTTGGAATGGGGCCAGTCTAGGTTCCCATGGGAGGGAAGCAGCAACAGAGAAGGCCCTCTCACATGATCTCAAAAAATGCACCTGTGAAGGTGGTTGAACGGAGAGACAGAGGCCTCCTCGATGATCTTAATTCCATGGGAAGGTGCTCAGTTTAGTGCAATTTGCAAAAAAAAAAAAAAAAAAAAAAAAACAAACAAAAAACAATTCTTAACAGTGCAAGAACTCTTTGTTAATAGTGTCATGAAATTTCTACTTCTCCTTGGCAGTTAGGAGAAGAAAGCTGTTGCTCCTTGTCTTAACTGCAAGAATGAGGAAAATGAAGATTTTTGCTGTAATCATAAATTTGCCTGTTTACAAACTTCTATGGGACCCAGTTGGATGTGTCTGAATGCACACATACAGGAATTTATTCTACATCTATTCTGTACATTCAGATGCTCTTTAAAAATCTGCAAACATTTTTAAAAGCACCATGAAATATTAGTATTTTAAGGCAAATAATATTTACCTAACCTGGAAAGCTTAGAGAGACCCACAATATTCATTTGGCATTGCTAAAATAGTGGTTCTTTTTATCTCTCCTCTCCCTTAATGGATATCACTCAGCTGCTATCTTACTTGGCTGAAGTAGAGCAAGGGATGGAAAAGAGAACTCACTTCATTGGCTTAGCTAAAAGATGGGCCCCATTTATCTCATCATCCTTTGGAATTGTTTCTGTTGATGCATGCAATTACCAGAACTTTGTAAGTGTAATACAGGATGACTTCTTATCTACAAAGGTGGGCACAAAATGAACTAAATGTTTGTTTTGTTATTTGTGTAACAAAATGAATAAAGACCCTAGGGGTAAATTTAAAATAAAGCGAAACGAACTGAGAAAAAATGGTTCAGTTAGGTTCGTTTCGTTAATGGGTGGCAGAGATGTCTCCTACCTGGTACTGGTCTGAAGGTCCGGTCTTCCTGGCTTCTGGGACGGCGACCAGGGAAAAAAAGTCAATGGCTGTGCTACAGCTGTAGCATGGCCATGTGGTTGTCAGTAAAAAATAAAATAAAATAAATAAAATAATATTAATAATAAAGGAGTGTTGACCAGGTCCCAAGGGTGGCCTGGTCAGCACCCTAAATAAATAATAATAAACAAATAGTGCCGACCGGGCCCCAGGGGGCGCAGGGTCAGTGCTGAAAGGAAAAAAAGGGAAAAAAGCCCAGCGGTACAGCTGCAGCACGGGGCCTGAACCTGGCAGTGGGGAGAAACAAAATAAATAAATAAAATAAAAATAAAAACAAAAACATATTTTTTAAAAAAGGGAGTACCAACCGTACCCCAAGGGTGGCCTAGTTGGCACCCTAAAATAATAATAATGATAATGATAATGATAATGATAATAAAAACCAGCACCGACCGGGCCCCAGGGGCCATGCTGTCAGTGCTGAAAGAAAAACAAAAACAAAAAAAGCCCCACACTACAGCTGTAGCGCAGGGCCCAACCCAGAAGTGGAGGGGGGGACAAAAAATAAAAAGTCCTGGAGAGAACCGACCAAAGGATGCACTGAGGTGGAGGTGAGACAGATTTTTCCACTCCAGCCCAAAGCCAGGCAGGTGCAACGTGGAAGGCTGGAGGGTTGCGGGCAAGCGGGCGGCATGGCCACAAGCGGGCTCCCCCAAAGCGGGTGGTGGCAGCGGCGGCAGCTTCCTCGCAAGCTGCAAGCCTGGGCAAAGACACATCCAGAGGTGGAGCGGCCCCGTCCATATCCCCGCTGTCACTAGCAAAGGGTGCAGGGCATGGTTTTCACTCAGTGGTGCTTCAGGAGCTTGCCAGCAAGGAGGACCCCTCCAGGGACTGGTGCACCACTGGGTGGGAGTGGGGCAGGAGTGTGCTCAGGAAGGTCCCTGCGGGCTCTGTTCCTGGACGGTGGAAGAGGTGATCCTTGTCGGCACCCTAAAATAAAGGAAAAAATAATTTTAAAAAACAGCGCCAACTGGGCCCCAGGGGCTGCGCAGTGGCACTGGAAAACAAAAGTGGGTAAAAATGAATAATTAATTAACAAACCAACGAAATGATTTTTTTGAAAAAAATCATTAAAAACAAAACAAAACAAAATGAAGCCTTAAACGAAACGAAATGAAACAAATTGCCATTTTTTTGGTTCATGCCCATCTCTACTTATGAACTATGAGCAATTTGTAACTTCCATTTTGGAATGTTCTTGTGCCTCCATTCAGAGGCACATCCTAGGTTTAACTCTGGAAACACAACCTCAAGAGACTGGGAAACAAAGGTACACAGTTTCTGTTGCTCTTCTACAAAATCAGGCCTTGTACTTTGTACCTAGGAAATACTGACAAGGAGAAAGGGGGAAGTGCCCACAGTTAAGTGCCAGGAAGCAACAACTTGCTCCTTCTCTTTGTGTGAAAGAAAACTTCAGTCCAGTCTGCAATTGGTTCTTGGTACAGAGCTAATGAGCAGTATGGCTTCAGCATAGTCATCTTTGTAAAGGGAAACTCAATGCACAAATGGTGGGTTTTCTGGAAGGGTTTAGAAACTGGAATTTGGGGGATAAGAATGGGGAGAGAAGTTAGCTAGTTTAATCTAATTACCTCCTGTGAAAACGCTATGTTCATCTGCTGCTCTGCTATATGACTTGTGCTCTTGATGTAGTTTGATACTGCTAAACCTTTGCCAGGAGGTAGTAAGCTTAATTGTTTGGTAATTTGTTTCCCTGTTGCCTTGCTCCTCTGCTTTTTTTTTTGGTGGGGGGGTCATTTCTAGATGAGTGCCAGCGAAGTACACATGGGGAAAAACTAAATGGAAAAACTTGAAAGCAATGGTCCATTTTGGTGTTAAGTAAAAGGAGCATTGCTTGAAAATATGAAAATCCAACAGGCACCTATAGAAGAACCTGAAACAAAGAAATATGCCGGTTTTCCCTACACACAGCCTTTAATTTCTGGGGGTGGGAGGAAGAGGGGAATTCAGCCACCAGTAAAGCAATCCTGATTAGAGATGGGCACGACTCAAAAAAATAATTTTTCGTTTTTCGTTTGTCATTTAGGGGGTCCGTTTCGGTTTGTTTTCATTTTTCGTTTTTTTGGTGCATTTTTCGTTTTCGTTTTCATTATGAAACAAAACGAAAATGAAAATTTTTCATTTTCGTTAGCATTCTTTTCAATGCAATGTGTCTGCCGTAACGAAAACGAAAACACGGCAAAATCTTTCGTTTAGTTTCTGTTGTCGTTTTGCTTCTGAAAAATTTTTTGTTTTTGTTTTTGTTGCAGAACGAAATGAAAAAATGAAAACAAAAACGAAAATTTTGCTGAGTCATGCCCATCTCTAATCCTGATAGTGGTGATTTTTAGTTCTTGACAATTTCCACCTCCTGCTCCCCAAACTTCAGTGGCTTCCTGTTGATCAAAGGGATTCCAAGGGAACTTTAGGATCTCTGGCGAGAAACTGGAAACATTTTACTTCTGAAACATCATAGCAACTGAGGATGTCACCAGGCTTACTTGGTATAGCTGCATGAGCAAGACTTCCGCCAAAGTTCAAATCACTTCTGCAACACTTCAGAAAGTAGTTCTTCACCCAGCATTAAATATGGGTAGAGATTCACAAAAAACCCTTTTTTCTTTCCAAAATCTCCCCCTCTCACTTTCCATTTTATATTTCTGCTTTTCTTCTTTCTCTCATACAAATCTGGGCCATTTGTAGTCAGGATATAGTTCCCCCCATGTAATAATTTCAGATGCATCATAAAAGAAGCGTGAAAGTATATTTAAAATTTCAGACCATTTTTCTTCATTCCTTTCCCGGTACAACATTTTGATGATTTTTTGAGTTGCCCTTCTGCAGCTGCCCTAATGAAAATGAACAGGTCTTTGATGGTTATGATTGGCTAATTAATCAGAATTCCATACGGTTTTTCAGTATGAATATTTAAACTATATTAAAATTAATAAGTATGGTTACAACAGATGACAGCAGCTTCATTCCATTATAAGACAGCCAGTGCAGTTTATAAACAGTGAATACTGAGCAGCTGTTCAGATAGTAAATCCAGATAAATGTAATTGTTACTGTTTACATCTTGGAATGGATTCAATGGATTCTGCAGAGAAATAAAATCAAGTGACAACCTGTACACCTGTTTCAATAACTCTTCTTGCCTGTAGATATTTAGGAAGGGAAGAACAGCAAACCATTATGCAGAAAACTATGTGCTCGGTACCATCTTAGATAGGGTAAATAAAAACAAAGATAAATATCTCCCTTGATCACAGAGTTTCTGACTTTAAAAAGACAAAATGTGTGGAAGCCATTTGCAAGTGGTAACAGTTTCCTAAGGGAACATGTAGCTCAGTAAGGGCCTTTTCACACGACCCCTAAGATCCACTGGTCCCTTAAATTCGGACCAGAGATCTTGGGGGTTCATTGCTGTTTGTGTGTCCCCACCCCTCCGCACTTCCTTCTCCTGTCTGCGTGAGGGGAGGGAGGGAAAAAAGGAAACAAAAGAATACCGGCTTACCTCCCGGTGCCGTGCTGGTGGAAGTTGAGCCTCCAGTCACTTCCTGGTTCCTCTTAAAGGGGCGGGAGGCAAAAAGCAACAACAAAAAGAAGGGAAGAGAGCTGGGCAGATCCGCATAAAGGAATTTTTCACCATCAAAGAGCAGGTACTTGAAAGGTGCGCTGGGTCGCGCTTATGGGGGTGTGGTCACACTTAATTTTCTGTATGCTCCAGAGCTGGTGGGGAAACATTGTTAAGCTCCGGAGCTGGGATCCATTTGCAGCGGAGCTTAGGGGTCGTGTATAAACGCCCTAAGTGTCTATGCAAGTGGCAACCTGGTGTCCTTTCTGACTGGTGGGACAGGAGGCGTGCCAGCCGATAGGAGGAAGAGACAGGGATGATAATGTGTTGCTATCTGCAACAGCTCTAATATTCTTCCTCCCACAGAGTTTCTGCTAAAACTGGAAGCTGAAGAGGTGGTGAAGACAATCAGGGTACTGACCTCAGGTGAGGCAGGAAGAGGCTGGCTAGGCATAGCCTGAGACTGAAGTGAGTGTCCCAAAATGCCATAGCAGATCAGCTGCCATCATCCATACCTGCTTGTGTTTGGAATAAGAGTCTTCTCCAGACTAGCCAGAGATATCAGGAAACAAATGTGGGACTTTCTGCATGCATTTCTTGGTCTTTATACAGTACATTCACTTTAGCACTTCTCAATAGGTCATCCTTCTGATCCAACAGGGGTCATGAAACTTGACATAAAATTATGAAATTGCACATTATATTAAATGGATCAAATGTTCTAAATATGACATAGTTTATCATAACTTAGAATTTAAATAGGGTCCATGCTTACCATTTCTACGCTTCATTTATTTATATGATTTTACCTTGTCTTTTTCACTTAGTAGGGGCCCAGTTGTGCAATACCCATTAATTTCCATATACAGTGGTTATCATGGCACTGGGACAGAGAGAATCACTGGGTCGCTTAGAGGAGGAAAGTGAGAAACTTCAACATTTGCTTTTGTGTCTCTTCAGGAAAAATATAATCCTAATAAGGTGTGAACCCATATGCACAGTAAATTCATAAGTAGGTGTGTGGGGGTTCCAGTCTCAATCTCTTGGTTTCCACCTGTACAGGCAAGACTCAGAGGTTACATACACGGGAACACACTTGTTACAAACTGCTTGAATTTGTCCATCTACCAACAGTACAATTGTGATGCATTTTAAGAAGCCAATAGGGATGAGCGCCATATGAAAAATAACATGCTGTTTTGTCATTTCATACAGTTTCAAAACGAAAAGAAACAAAATGGCAATGAGAATTTCATTATGAAATGAAATGAAACACCATTTTTAACTGTTGAAAATGAAATGTTTTGTTACTCTACAAAATGACTCCGCTGTGTCCTAGGGCAGTGATGGCAAACGTTTTAGAGACTGAGTGCCCAAACTGCAATTCAAAACCCTTTAATTTTTTTTTTTTTAAAGTGCCAATACAGTAATTCAACCTGTATACAGGTGGCTATGAAGGGGCAATGTCGGGTGCCTACAGAAAGGCCTCCAAGTGCCACCTTTGGCACCCATGTCATAGGTCCACCATCACTGTCCTAGGGGCACCACATTTTGTGGGTGGCTCCCTTGGATTCTTCCCTTTAAGCTCTATGAATTTGGAGAGCTTTGGGATTCAGGGGGATGAATTATTAAACGCCAAAGTGTCTAGTTCAGTGTTGGCAAACCTATGGCATGGGTCCCAAGGGTGGCACTCAGAGCTCTTTCTGTCGGCACCCGACATCACCCTTTCACAGCCACCTGTATTCAGGTTAAATTGCTGTATTGGCACTTTGCAAAAAATTAGTGGGTTTTGAATCGCAGTTTGGGCACTCGGTCTCTAAAAGGTTCGCCATCACTGGTCTAGTTCATCATTGCCATATTCAGTGCATCAAAAAGACAGACAGTCTTGCAGCACCTTTAAGATTAAACTATTTTAGTTAATATAAGTTCTTGTTGACTGTACACCTCTATTATAGCAGCTCCACTGGCTACCAGTCACCAATCAGGCACAATTCAAAGTGCTGACTTTAAACTACAAAGCACTATATGACCTGGGTGCTACCTACCTCAAAGATTGTATCTCACAGTATGAACCGGAACTCTGGAACTCCCTCCCACTAGAAGCCAGGACTTTCCCATCTCTGCTATCTTTCTGGAAACAGGCAAAGACCTTTTTCTTCAGGCAAGCCTTCCCTGAATGATGGACTACCTATTATGCATCTTTTACAAGAATCTACCATACATGATTACATAGACTTTGTGTTTATAACTACTTATAACTTGTGTTTGTGTCTCCCTTTGTGCAGTTGTATTGATACTATGTTGTCAATAGAGATGGGCACGACCAGGAAAAATGATGTTTTGAGTTGCCGTTTGTTGGAGCCGGCCCGTTTCGGCTTGTTTCCGTTTGTCGTGAAATTTTTCAAAAAGTTGTCATTTCATTTGTCGTCTGTCATTAGTACTAGTTTATAGGGGGTAGGGTTAGCAGACTCCTGGAGGCACCTCTCTGGGGTGGGTGCCTCCTCTGGCCCGCTATGAAGGGAAAGGAAGGGTAACGCGTAGGCGTTTAGCGGGCTCCTGGAGGCACCTCTCTGGGGTGGGTGCCTCCTCTGGCCTGCTAAAAAAGGAAAAGGAAGGGTACGTGTAGCCATCGCGTACCAAGTGGCAGAGGGCAAGGCACCTCTCTTTTGGGTGCCTTTGCTCAGCCTCTGACTCACTAAGAAGGACAGTGTACTGGCATACTGGCGTACAGGTTTGGAGTTTGGACTGGGTGAGCGAGGTGAAAGAGGAATTCCTCTGGGCACCTCTGGCTCACTAAGAAGGGAAGTGTACTTGCGCGTAGTGCAATGTGAGTACAAATCTGGCTTAGGGTTGGGGTTAGGGCAAGGGCTAGGCTTAGGGTTATGGGTAAGGTTAGGGTGAGTTAGTTGGCTGCACCTCTGGGTGCCTCTGACCCACTAAGAAGGACAGTGTACTGGTGTATGGGTTAGGGTTAGGGTTAGGGTTAGAGTTAGGGTTAGGGCTAGGGTTAGTGGGCTTTTTATGCCTGACTGGCACATCCCAGAAGTCTCAGTCAAAACCTGGCCAAGTGGCCATGCGATTGGTGGAATGGCTCCAAAAATTTGCATGGTCCCATCCCATGGCCAGCCCATTATTGCGCAGGTGTAGAAAAATAAAAATAAAAATAAAAATAAAAATAAAACCAATGGAGACGTTTTATTGCAAGACAAACCCACTGCTGCTGCTACTATAAAAATCAGACATTTAAAATACCTAATTTTCACATGTTTCTGTTGTGCTTTGGTGGGTTTTTGGACCACAATTTAAAATAAATAAATATTGCGGTCGCCATTTTGGATCCCCCCCACACTGCATGGCATGGCGAGACAATGAGGATGTCCCCCACCAGAGCAGCCCAGGACAGGACAGGGGGGGAGACCGGGGACCCCCCTCCCAGAAACCACCCCTCTGGTAGGTGCCCTCACTCAGGCAGACATATTTTCGCCTGCTTTTTTGGCCGGGAATCGGGTTTTTTTATTTTTAATACTTTTTTCTGTGCCGCTTGGCATCGCGTGATCGCCACAATGCCACGAACGACAATGACAAATCAGACCCAATTTTTCTTTTATCGGTTCGAGTTTGAGTTCTGACAGCTTAATTGTCGTTACCGTTTCCGTTATATAACGGAAATGAGGAATGGAAACAGAAACGAGAATTTCGCCAAGTTGTGCCCATGTCTAGTTGTCAATGTTGGTTTCCACCCCTCATAATTTTTGGATGGTCTACCATCATGATTACATGGAATTTTTACTCTCTCTTTAACTGCTCATGTTCTGTTGTAGCTTTAATGTTGTCTTTTTATGCTTTAGGATGTCCCTCAATTCCCTGTTCTCAAACTTGAATATGTTAATTGTGCTAGACTGTATATTGTCCCATATTACTGTATGCCACCTTCTGTTCTTTTCCAAGGAGAAAGGCAGGGTAAAATATACTCAAAATAATGAAATAATAATAATATTCTCAGCAGGCAGACATTTGTGAAATACATGCACAAGATGAAAGTGAAATATAATATAAATAGTGATGGGCATTAATTGGCAGAATGGCAGTTTGTCATAATTTGCAGTTTGTCAAGGTTCACAAATCACACATGTACATCCCCTCCCCTGCACGTTTGGTGAAGCTTAGGTTTTGGGCACACCCAAAGGGCCCCCCCCCCCCCCGAAAGTGCCTCCCAAGCAGCCGGGGAGCACCAACATTGCAGAGAAGCTTTCCTTAACTCAATTGTTCCATAAATTGTGAAGTTTGTATTTTGGACATCTGAGTTAAACACTCACAGAATGGGTTGCCCCAGAAAAGTAACAGAGGCAGTAGAGGCTGCTACTTTCCCCCCAGAAAAGTAACAGAGGCAGTATAGGTTTCTTCTCCTGGGTTACAGGGGTTGCAGAGAGATATACTTCTTCTTCCTCTAGATTATTCCTCTGAAGAAGGTGGGTAGGCAGATGTCTTCCCCTCATTTACAGATGTTGCAGAGAGGCAGGTTTCTTCCCCTAAATTTGAGGGGTTGCACAGAGGTAGGTTTCTTCTCCCCCTAGGTGACAGAGATGGCTGATAGACAGGTAGGGTACTTTCCATGAATTAGCATTGCAGAGAAGTAGGCCTCTTCCTCTGTGTGACAGAGGTGGCTGGCAGGTGGGTGGGTTTCTTCCTCTGAGATCTGAAGGGTTGCAGAAAAGGGTATGTGGAAAACAGCAGGTGTACAACAGTCTTATTTCTGGATTACATGATGATATCCTTTAATAACATTTCCAGTGTGGACACAGGAAAAAAGGTAGCATTTGTGTCTACTATAGGTCCAGTTTCCCGTATAAGTATTTTTGCTTCTGCAGTTGCCTGTGAGCTACAGTATTTTTTTCAGGTTGGACAATTGACTGCATAAAAGTAAAGAACTTTCAGCGAGAGTAGGAAAAGAGCTTTGCTAGTCCAACATGATCTTACAGACCACTGGGCTTGCATAAGGGTAATTTGAGGGGGCAGCCATAGACTGAAGCATGTAGTGTTTGGGTTTTACCCTCTCTGGGTTTGTACTGTAGTAGGCATATTCATTCCATCAAAATGAAGTACTCAAAATAATTCCCCCTTCCATGTATGCTAATATCTGATATAATTCAGAAGAGGGCAGTACAGGTGTACTACAAGTATCTTACACCTTGTATTTTACAAGTTCTGTTCTTCCAAAGAAATATGTTCCCTTCATTTGCTTCCTGAGACAAATAACAGAACAAACAGCAGCCCCGGTATAAATGTTACATCAGAGACAATTTATGCCAAAAATGCATGCCAGAAAATATTAGCAGAGAAAAAGGGAGAAAAAGGGAAGAGACATGTTAAAAGAAAAGTCATGAGTGTCTCTCTCTGTGCCATGCAAATTAAAAGTTCATTTTAAAATAGGAACAACTCTTTGACAAGATGCAAAGGCACCCTGACACACCAGCCCCTGTTTTGTCTTTGATAAACCAGTCTCCACAGAGGATCTGAAAGGAAAACAAAGTATAACCCACCATGCAATCTGTCCTAACCCTTGACATTTTGTTCAGTGCCACACTTCACTGCTGTCACTGATCTTGTTTTTAAAACACAAATCTCATACCAATTGCCATTAATAAGAGCAACATAAAGCTTGGATTCTAGGGGGTTCCTCTACCCACCCATCTTCTCCAGTGTCCTGCACAGAACTTTTATGATGTCCCACCCCACCAGAAGTGGTAAAGGGGCAGTGGCCTGAAATTCTGGTTCCATGTATCTCTTCAAAGGGAAATTAGTAATGAATCCAATGATAGGCAATGTGACACACTGAAGAAATTATAGTTTACAAGTCCAGTCAGTGGCAGCATGCTTCTAATAGTCAAGAGAATTGAGACCTACACTATGAAACATCTGCAAGTCACCATCCTACTTACTCTTGAGTTATGTATGATGTCTGGCTTCTCCTGTAGGGACACAGATAGAGATTGGCACGAATCAAAAAAATGACGTTTCGGTTTTTCATTTTTCATTGTGGGTCCATTTCGGTTCATTTTCATTTTTTGTGATTTTTTTGAAAAACAATTGTTTCGGTTTTTCATTTTTCATTTTTCATTCTTTCCTGCTTTTTGCGCGACTTAAAGCCTTTCTGCATGTGGGCGTCTCCCAACGACCGAGACCAGAGGGGAAACACTAAAAAAAATGATGTTGGCAGAGACACAGTATAGGCTACGTACGCTGGGAGGCTGCAAAGGAAGCGGCGGGCGTTGCCCAGGGTATAAGGCAGCCACAGAGTGACTGCATTGTGGGGCAGGGGAGGGTACTCACCAAGATGTATGCACGCACACAGGGAGGCTGCAAGAGAAATCTCTTCTTTCTCTCCCCTAAGAGCCAGGCTGCAGCCAGCAGCAACACAGAGACACACACCTGCCTGGCTGGCCTAAAGTAACGAGTCGCAGAGACAGCAATCCCACCATAACTCCCACCACAGACTGCAAGGAGGACAGGGGCTGCCAGAGCTTTTTATGCCCTCTGTGGCTGCCACACCTACCCAGTCTGCAACCTGGGCATGCTATTGGTTGAAATTGTCCAAGAATTTACATGATCCCATCACATGGCTTGCATTCCATCTTGTGGCTGGAATCCATTTTGTGTCATCCTTAAAGGGAAAAGAAAAAAAACATTGTGATGGGAGAAAGACAAAAACAAACGTTTTAAGGACTGCAACCCTCTGGTAGGTAATAATTTCAAATAATTATCACTGTGTTTTTATGGATGTCCAGGGCGTTTTAATACCCAAGAAATCAATATTAGGCATCAGGGAGCCATTTTGGGTCGATTTCCCCTAACTCCCCTTAAAGGAAAAGAAAATGCAGCAATCTGAGAAAAGACATAAATGCACGTTTTAAGGACCCCAACCCCCCTGGTAGGTATTATCAGGCAGAATAAATAATTATCGCCATCTTTTATGGATATTCAGGACGTATTTTAACATTTAAAATAGCTCATTTCATTGTGCGTCACTATTAACGAAAATGAAACGTAACAAACCTAATTTTCATGGTTCTGTTCTGTTCGTTCCAATTTATCACAATTTTCATTATTCGTTTCATTACGTAACGAAACAAATAACGAATAAAGGAACTTTTTTTTTCATTTCATGCCCATCTCTAGACACAGACTATTGTGGTACAGCATCAAACATAGACAACCAGTCCGCCACTAAACTCAATAAGATAATAATAATTATGCATTGTGAAGACAATTCCAAATTTCTGTAACCATTCTCAGGATACTCCATGTATTGATAACTAATATGTGGTTTCCGTTGCCTTCCCCTGTGGTACTCTGGGTCTGGACAAGCTTGCCCAAGGCTACACAGGCTGACTTTTCTCCCACAAGAAGCAACAGAGATTAAAAACTTCCAACCTCTATTTCTGCAGACAGGTATCCAGGTAACTGAACTATCCAGCCAGCAGTCCTTTAGTTCAAGCAAACATAACAAGTTACATTGCTGGTTGTTTGGGATGGATGCAAATACTTCCTCTTTCAGGTTATTCTCCTAGAGCAATGATGGTGAACCTATGGCATGGGGTGCCAAAGGTGGCACTTGGAGCCATTTCTGTGGGCACCTGACTTCATCCCATCACAGCCACCTGTATTCAGGTTAAAATGCTGTATTGGCACTTTGCAAATTAATTAGTGGGTTTTGAACCACAGTTTGGGCACTCGGTCTCTAAAAGGTTTGCCATCACTGTCCTGGAGGAAAATGGGTTTAGGCTCTGTGGTTTACTCAACTGCTTGTCTTGCTAGCTCTGTGTCTCTCAGAAAAAGCAGAAGTTGTCAACAATCTGACACCCTTGTACATTTAATATATACTGTGAATCAGGTATATTGTTTTATTGTTTTATCTGTTTATTTGCTATGGTATTGTGTAAACCGCCCTGAGTCCCCTTTGGGGAAATAGGTGCAGTATATAAGTTTGAAAATAAATAAATAAATAAATAAATAAATCAAAATAATGCTGTGATAGTTAACTCATTAAGCAAATACCTAAAATTTCAGACTTATCGCTAGGAAATATTAGAGTTGCTATAAACCAGAATTGACTTTATTGCACATATTTATTACTTTATTATTATATTACATTATTGTTATTTTATTAAAAATAAAATGAAATACATTAAAACTAAAATAATAATTATTATATTATATATTATTACTTTTTTAGTGCAAATATATTCATATTTATCACTTAATTTAATATTTATGTAAAATAATTGAATTGGTCAAAATCCTCAAGTGCAGTGAAACCTCTAGATGGCAAATGGTATAAGTTTCAATGACTTCTTGGTGGCAATTAACTGGTCCCCATCTTGAATTTCAGGCACATGCCAAACCACCACATTGCTGGGTACTCAAGTATCTAAGTAGGACTCATTAATTAGCACCAGGAACTGCCATGCGTTACAATGTTTGCCTTCCACAGGTATAACTGTAGAGCAGGAGTTTGGCTATTATTAATTTAGGACATTTGTTTTGACTACACTAGATCTAGTACTACATAGGCTAAGTTAATGGGGGTTAGGACTGCAATAGCGGTGCTCTTAAAGGGAATAAAATATATGACTTGTGACAATGACCGTAAAATCTCATATTAGTCTTATTTATACACCAGAAGTTTTACCTGTAGCAGATTTCGAGGCTATCATCCACACTGATTATTTTGTCAGATTCTCTGTGTTAGATCAAGCAGTCAATCAATAAATCACCTGAAAATACTGGAAAACACCTGTTTGGGATGTCAGAGATACCAATTTTGGGGAAGGAGACCATTATTTTTCTATCTATACCCTTTAATGCACCCTGCCAAGGACAAAGCAAAGAGGAAGAAAAAAGATTGGCAGGCCGGTACAGATGGGGAAATCTTTTCTTTGATCTCTTTCCTCCCAAAGGTGTTAAAGACAATATTAATTTGCCTTTTGTACTTTACTGGTTGTCAGTGGATTTTTAAGTATTCATGAGGTACCGGTGCTTTACATCAGTGATAATACAAGTACGCTTGATTATTTATAACCTGAGATGTCAGATTGGAAGCTTTGAGTCAGCCAAGTATTTAGACTGTGTTTCAGTTCTTTATTCTACTTTTCTCCCCGCCCCCACCCCCATTTATTTCTTGGAAAGAAACAGCCAGCTGCTCATGAAATGAAGTCACTGTAGTGAAGCATTTACACACCAAAAGGCATTCTTGTTCTGTCTCTGTCTTTTTCATGCCACATCTTTCTTTTCCTTCTTCTGCATCTCCTTTTTCATTAAATAGAGAGGCATCTTCCCTTAGGTATTTCATGTGAGGGGGAAATTGGATCAGAAGATAGTGTCAGATTAATTAATGTATGCAATTTTCTCATAATTTAAGTGTGCTTGATATCTTACCCTGCCTCTGTTTTCTACATGCACACTTACAGAAGAGTGGCAATTATCTTGATGACTTTTTATGGTATGCTTATGACCTGATTGGTAATTGTGGCGTGGTGGCTCAGGAGGCTAAGGCTCTGAAAACTGTTGACTGCAAAGTCGGTAGCTCGGCGGTTCGAATCCCAGGTGCCATGCAGTGAAGCAAGCTCCCGCTGATAATCCCAGCTCCTGCCAACCTAGCAGTTCAAAATTTTGTGGAAAATTTGGTAGATGTGCCTTTTCCACTACACTGGGGTATTTTGTGGTGTTAGCAGAAAATACTGTATGAAATAAAATTCTTTTGCATAGAATATAGGAGTTTCAGCATCAAAGACAACTCTTTGAAATGGAAAAGGCACCAATCTCTTTCACTCTCTCCCTCCACTTTTGAGAAGGAATAAGAAATGGAACAGTTCCTAATTTTCTAAGGGTGCATCTTAATCTTTCAAGACATTCTTTTCCTCTGAGGATGGGAAAATTTGTATTTCTAACAGCTTTTGTGCTATGTAATTTAATGTGGATGCAAATCAGATTTTGTTTCATTCTCTACAGGCAAGACCAAAAAAGCAGAAAGGAAGGAAGGAAGGAAGGAAGGAAGGAAGGAAGGAAGGAAGGAAGGAAGGAAGGAAGGAAGGAAGGAAGGAAGGAAGGAAGGAAGGAAGTTTTGTCCCCATCAAAGTGCAATATTTGCACTCAGCACTTTATGTGAAAAATTCATAGGCTGGGCAAAAAAATATACCTTGCATTTTGTGAAAAAAAATACATTTTATAGAAAAAGCCTTATATTTTGCACAAAGTATTGCTGTCAACATTGTAGAAGAAATTCAAATAAGAGATCTCTAAGGGCAATAAATAAAGAGATTCCAGACAATAAAAAAAGATTTAAGAAGATATATGAGGATGGGCATTTGGGTGGATTGTCTTGGGAAAAGACGTTTCCTTACTTGCTTCTCCTCTTTGGGTAAAATATAAATAATGTAGTCATATATTTTACCAAAGGATTATGAAAATGAACAGCCTTCATCAATCTGCATCACTCAACAACTTGCTTGAGGAGTAAGTTCTTAACTGAGCATGAATTTGCTTCCTTTAAAAAAAGCAGCAGCAGAACAACATGAAGATTTTCTGCAAAGTCATTAAATCAAAGTCATTGACTACCAGTAACTGCCCTTGATGTACAAGTCTTTGAATCTGAGAAAGTAAGACAATAGAATCTGAATTTTGATCATGGTGAATTTCATTATCATAATACCAACCTCCAAAGCAGCACAATTTAGTTTCCTCCTTTAGCAGCCAGCAAACAAAGCAATATGCAAAGAGAAGACTGTGAAGAATTTATTTATTTACGCCACCTTGTAAATGATTTATTAAATGCAAGAGAAAGTGAGAGTGCAGAACAAAAGAAAAGAAAAATATTTTGAAGGCACAGGTGCAGAGAGATGGGCATTCATCTTTCACATATGGTTCAGTACTCAGTAGTGGTTGGTTTCTGAATAGAGTTGGGTGTTTCATTTTGGAAGTGGTCCGGTTCCAAAACAAAATGTGGGAGCCCAGCTGGTGTTGGGAACTGTACCAACTCTCCAGAACAAAATCAGCCAATCCCTTAACTTGCTCTGGGGTCAGCAAATTTCCTTCTCCCTGGTGTTGGCCAATCAGACAGGGGGGTGGGATGATGCATTACCCTGCACAGCTCCTGATTGGCCAGTGCCAGAGACAAGGAAAGATCATGCATTGGAGGCTTCTTCCTCATTGGAGTTTAGCCCCACACTACCCCAGAACAAGTTTAGGGATTGGCTGATTTTGTTCCAGCCATTTGGTCCAGTTCTGAATGCCAGCTAGGCTCCCTTGTTTGATTTCCAAACCGGACCACTTCTGAAATGAAATGTCCATCTCTATTTCAGACACTGTGTATTACAAGTGGCAAAACAGTAAGTAAGAAGTTGTGCACTGTGATGCTCTCCTTAGTGGCATCAGAACATATTAAGCATATTTTGGCTGCAAGCTGGAAATTACATCACACTGGAAATGCCCTAGGAATGTTGACAACAAAGGATGCTGCAGAAGAGTTTAAACTCCCATTTCCAAAATAAGAAAAAATACAGAATGAGAATGATTTGAGGCTGTAGAAATAAGGATGCATTTCTAAAAGAATCCCAAAACTTCATTATCTTCCCTATTGACAATTCATCTTTAAATATTCCCCAGAGCCTTAAAGCAACAAAGTTTTTAAATGGAAAATCAGTTGAAATGCACACAACAGAGAAATTGTGTGCCAAAATTCATAAATATGCCTCAATGGGGGGGACACATTAAAAAGCTTCATAACTAGAGATGGGGACCAATTAAAAACAGGGACATTCTTCCTTTTGTATTCATCATCAGTTCCAGTGACCCTGAGAAATACAAAGGGATAATCCCCCCCCCCAATTTAATTCATCCCTTTGCTGGACTTTTGTACTGATGTCCCCATGGATCAGCTGGTCCTAGGAGGCTTAGGTCAAAAGAGAGGGAAAAATCCCCTCTGGGAGCAAAGGCAATACCTTATTTATTTGATCAGCTTGGTGATCAGTTAGATAGTGCCTAGGCTGGGCTCTTGCAAAGGAGTCCCCACTGGGGTCCAGAAGGGGAGAAACTTCTTGGCCTCGAGAAAGGGATTTCCCCACTGCCCAGGATTTTTAGATCAGTTGTGGCTATCAAAAACAAATAAACAAATAAAAGCCCCCTCCCTCACCTAGGACTGAGCATTTGTACATGACCCCTAAACTCCGCCGCAAATGGGTCCCAGCTCTGGAGCTTAAAATTGTTTCCCCACCAGCTCCGGAGTTTACAGAAAATTAAGTGCAGCCACACCCACCTAAGCGCGTCCCAGCGCACTTTTCATGTACCTGCTCTTGGAGGATGAAAAATCCCAGATCCAGATGTAAAGGAGTGAGTGCCCGGCTCTCCTCGCTTCTGTTTGTTGTTGTTTTTGCCTCCCACCCCTTTAAGAGAAGGAATCAGGACGACGACGGGGTGGGGAGGCTTGGACCGGCAAACGGAGGTGAGCCTGCATTCTTTTGTCCCCTTTTTTCTCCCTCCCCCACGCAGACAGGATCAAGGAAGTGCGGAGGGGTGGGGACACAGGAAGAGCAAGGAACCCCCAAGATCTCTGGTCCGAATTTAAGTGGCCAGCGGATCTTAGGGGTCGCGTGAAAAGACCCACTGTGGTCTCTTTACCATTATTGTGTTAAACAAAGCTTTTATTTTTCCTTTGCAGGAATGGGCTTCTGGACAGCTTATCTTACAAAAGCATAGAGGGAACAAAACAAAATAAAACAAAACACAACTCACCAACCCACAAACCAATTTGTCAGTTCAGAGGTGGGGGATTCATGGTTCATGGTTCATCAACCATTGTGGTGGTTTGTTCTGCATTTCTACCTATAACCTTACATGACATTGATGGTAGGATTCTAAGTAACATAATGAATATGAAATTGACAGATTTTCCCATCTCTGATAAGGAAAAGTGTCAGCTAAGATATCAGGACCAGGCTAACAACTAAGACTATTAGAGAAGTAGAAAGCTGACCCAATTGAACTATTGACTCAAATTATATGTCACATGTTATTAATTTGCTTATTTGCTTTATGTATGTGTATGGTGGTGCTGGATATGGTCACTGTCTAACTGGCTGAAAAGTCAGAAAGCACAACATTGGTAGACCTTGAGGCTTCACATAATGAGATAATTGTCCATAAGTATGGTGCTGTGCATTTCAGAACCTAGACTAACTGAGAATGGATTTCCTTTCGTGTGAGTTACAAGTAAAAACATTAATAAATTTGCCTCTCCAGTAGGAAGGGCAGCCAGGGGAATGAATGATTGTTGTCACAAATATAGTGGCAAGTTCAGTCATAAGGGTAGTTTTATGGTGTTACATAGACAACGCTCAATAAGCCTATGTCTTGGCTTCCTAAATCTTGTAGTATTGAAAAAGCAAATGAGGGTTCTGTAGCATACAGATTCCTCTGAATCAAGACTGTACGGAAACTGAAAACAGGATGAGGAAAGAGAAAAGAGAAGAGAACTCCCTCAAAGCGACTTAGCTCTTTGGAAGTCTTTTATGTGGCAGACAGCACTTGTTGAAGTCACCACAGGTGGGACTCTCCAAGCAGCCATATTTTACCTATGGAAAAATCCCACTCACAGCAGGATTCCTCCAGCCTGTTTAGATAATTATGTGATACAGAAGGGCTGTGCCTGGTGATCTCTCAGCTGGAGAAAAGCTGGCTGCAAAATTGAAGTTGAAAATCTTTTTTGGCTCTGACAAGTTGATAGGTGTACTATCCACGCCTTTTAATATGTCGTGAAGCAGCATTCACATTCAGACAAGCTCCCTTTGACAAATCTTTAGAAAGATCAGAAAAAATATACAGACAGTCCAGATGTAACAGAACCAATGTTTGGTGAGGGGTTGTTATGCCTTGATACAAACACCCAGCCATTATGGGAAAGGATAGATAGATAGATAGATAGATAGATGATAGATAGATAGATAGATAGATAGATAGATAGATAGATAGATAGAT
>JAHTLZ010000016.1:44788560-44822109 GCA_023846285.1 Phrynocephalus versicolor | reverse complement strand
ATAGATAGATAGATAGATAGATAGATAGATAGATAGATAGATAGATAACATCATAAAATCCATTTTCTGAAAGGTACAGGCATAAATTCATTTAAATTGACAAGCAGCTCTCCTCCGGTAAAAATAAAGTTAGGCAAATGTATAGAATCCATCCTCTTTTTTTGCATTGGAAATAAATGAATACAAACTACACTCAAGATTATAATGGAGGCTTTTACAAGAAGAGTTGGCCCTCAGGGACAACTAATGGAGTCTTAATATGGCATTGACAAGGCCTTCATACAAAGGAATATGACAGCTCGTAAAAATGGAAGATGTGCGAAAGTGGGAAAACTGTATTTAGTAAATAATGTTGCTGCAGAACTGGACAGATGATGCTTATCTATTCAGGGGCTGCTCATCAATATTTTCTCTCCTTCGCCCCTGCAAATACTGCTTTAAAACTCCATTAAGCTCACCCAGCACTTTTTGTACTTAATGTTTTACCATTTCCATAATTATCAAAATCTTAGAAACTATTTCTTACTCCACAGCAATAACTGCAGAAAGTTTCACAAGTATGAGA
Organism: Phrynocephalus versicolor; assembly: GCA_023846285.1. Classification (NCBI taxonomy): domain Eukaryota; kingdom Metazoa; phylum Chordata; class Lepidosauria; order Squamata; family Agamidae; genus Phrynocephalus; species Phrynocephalus versicolor. The sequence continues at coordinate 44,821,544 of JAHTLZ010000016.1, read as the reverse complement.
AATAAATGTGGTGAGGAAATAAAAAAGTTAAGATAATCATTTCTTTTGCTGAACTTTAACTCCAATGCTCAGTATTAGAGATGGGCATGAAGAGAAAAAATGGTGATTCATTTTGTTTTGTTTTGTTTTTTGTTTTGTTTCATTTTGTTTCATTTTTAACAATTATTTGGGAATATTCATTTCGTCGGTTTGTTACAATTCATTATTCATTTTTCCAGCTTTGCACTGTTTGGGGCTTCCGTCTTCCTCGGACTCTCACTCGTCTTTTTTAAATGATTTTTTTGAAAAAAATTCAAAAAATGTAACAAAAACAAACAAAACGTTCTGTTAAGCTGCTGTTGACAACTGGACAAACTGGACACTGGCAGAATCCACATCATCCATCATCATTCATCATCACAATTCAGCAGCAGCAGCACCACCATCATCATCACCATCACTGTCCACATTCATCAACTTTGTTTTGCTCCAACCCCCATAGAAGGCAGCAGCAACTGAGGCAGACAGAGAGTAAGGGCTCCAAGTCACCCATTGGCAGGTAGCAGAGTGACTCAAACCCCCAGAGAAGGCAGCACCCACTGAGGCAGGTAGGCAGAGAGTAAGAGCACCAAGTCATCCATTGGCAGGCAGCAGACTGGCTCCAACCCCATAGAAGGCAGCACCCACTGAGGCAGGCAGTGTTTTGGGTTTCTAAAAGGATTTAGCAATTTTTCTCTCTCAGAACCCAACAGATGAAGCAAGAGTGGAACCACCAAGTACAGCAGAGGTAGGCTTTTATTATATAACAAATAACAATTGGGCCTTTTGAGACCATAAAGACCCTTTAATGACAGAAAGAGTGGACAGTGGACATTGGCCCTGAATGGACCCCAGAAACACTATGAGAGTGGACCTCCCTGGTATGGCCAGGGAAGGCCTTTTTCAAGCATTGGGCCTGAGTGGACCCCAGAGCACGCAGGCAGGCAGGCAGAAAGGCTGAAAGGCAGGTGGGCAGGCAGGCGGGCAGTCATGGTAGGAAGAGAGGCAGATAGGCAGTTGAATAGGTGAAAATAGGTGTGGACCTAGGGGTTTGGGTGGGGCAACCCCAATGTGGAAAGATTGAAGTGGATGAAGGTCAACCTTTCCATGGTTCCAGGGTCCAGACATGCACGGCATGGCCTCAGTACATCTCGCATGTGGGAGTACACCATCTCATTCTGGACGCTGGTGGGGGGGTGGGCAGAAGGTCTAACACCAGACTCGATAGTCTGGGACAGATCTCTGCCTTTCTGGCACAGTATTGGAGGGGGTCTGACGTTAGGGGTTGGAGGGGCTCGACCATGTACTTCCTCACCATGGTCCGAGCAGGTTCCTATTGTTCCTCTGCCTCCCTTCCCTCCACTGAGTAGAAGACTACCATTGCTAGGGCAGAGGTGAAGTACATGGATGGAACTGTACTTGGCCTCTGGGTATACCCAGAAGAGGAGGACCCTTGGGGTGAGCCCTCCTCTTCTTTGCTCTGGCTGCCTTATGTCCTTGGCAGTGCCTACCCTTTCACTGCAGCAACACTGTGTACCTCATGGCATAGATCTGCCTTCCATGTATGGAGGTCCGCAATGCTGCCCAACAAGGACCCCTTGATGCGAGGGTTGCAAAGGCAAGCCAGCTTGTACACCCTTTCCCTGCTCAGTGGGTGAAGGCAGGTATCCACGCCAGTCAATAGCCTCTCTGCCAAGGCTGTGCTCCTTGGAAGAGAGAGGAACCCTTCCAGACACAGGCCTTGAGGCCTTGAGGCGTTGGTGAAGGGCATGTACGAGTGGGAGTACATGCCCCAGACTGGTGTTGTGACCACTGAGGATGTTGGTGGTGTCCTTAAATGGCCGCAGGATACCCACCATCTGGGATAGGGCAAGCCACTCAGTGGCACCAATGTCCAACTCCCTTCCCCACAGCAGAATGGGATTGGTGGACATGATGCTCTCCAGCACGTCCTTCTCCTCCACCAGGCATTTCGCCATTTTATAGGTGGAGCTCCACCTGGTGGGTAGGTCCTGCACAAAGATGTGCTCAGCTTGCCTCAGCTCCACTTGCTTCTCATGCAGCATTATTGCAGCCTTGACACTGCATGAGAAGTGCCCAGCTAGCCGCCTGCTCTTTTCCAGTAGGGCCTTGGTCTCCCTGATCCCCTCACACCAGGTGTCCCTAACTGGACCCAGTCCAAGGGTATTGTGCACCACAAGATGGAGCTTGTGGGCAGTGCAGATGATGCCCTCAAGCCATGCCTTCTGAAGCGTGGCAACCATGTTATGATCTGCATCCATAACCACGAAGCCACACTTCATCTGCCCCTCATGTGCTCAGTCTCGCAGGGCAGACATGAGGACGTCAGCAATGTGGGTGCCTGTTGCTGAGTCCTCTATGCCCTGCGCCTGGAGAAGGGCCACCCCGTACCCTTGGGTGTCCCCTTGCGCCTTCCCCTGTGGCCCTTCCACGGATGCTCTGCTGCCAAGGGCATCCTTGGGTTGCCACTAATGAGCCATCGGGGACAGGTAGCCATGGTGCCCACCGGTCCAGAGGTCGGTCGTGAAGTGGACCTTTCAACCTCTGGCCTTCTGCAGATGGGCACGGGCCATCTCCCTGATGGACTCATAAAGGGAGGGCATCACCCTCCTGCTGAGGATATGCTAGGATGGATGCTCATACCTGAATCCTGCTGACTCCACAAAGTAGAGGGGCAAACCACTCATAGACACCATTTCACCGACCACACAAGTGGTGACCTCCTGGGCCTTGCCACTAACACGCTGGCTCACAAAACCCCCACTGAGAGGCACTACTTGATGCAGAATGGCCTGCCTCTTTTCTCTCTCAGTGGCGGTCTCCCCAGCCTCCATCCCCCTGCCTGCCTCTCCTACTCCCTCCCTGTCCCAGAGGAACCAGTGCCTGCTGCTGGTCCTGGCAGCATCCCAAGGTGCTTGCACAGAAGGTGATTCCTCAAGGCACTAGATGACAAGTGCCTTGGATCACTCCCCCTGTGCACCACGACCTTGCAGTGCTTGCACATTGCAAGCCTCGGGTCTTCATAGCTGTCATAGTGCTGCCACAGAGAGCCGTGAGGCTTGCGCAAGCAGCTGCCTTTGGCAGAGCCTGCCTCAATGATGGCCTGAGTCACACCCTGGGATGATGACTGGGTGCTGCCTCTGGACTGGGAGGTAGGAGGAGTGGGCCTTGGAGCAGAGGAAGCCTGTGAATACCCCCTGCCTGCCAAAAGGTCCTCAGAACCCTCCAGCTCAAGATGGAGTTTGTACCATCTCTAACAGAACATAATTTAGTGGTTCTTCTCTAGTTTTTCATCTGCAGCATAAGAGGAGGGTACTTAATCTCCCTCAGGAAAAGAGTTTTCAAGTTATGGTTCTGCTACCAGTAAAGGCTCTACAGGCAATACATAGTCCCTATCAATCTAACATTTCTAGGTGGTGATACACAAAGTTTCAATAATAATTATTAGAGATGGGCACGACTTAGCGGTATTTTCGTTTTCGTTTTCGTTTTTCGTTTTCGTTACGGAAATGAAACGAAAACGAAAATCGGCACCAACCTGGACCGAAAACGGAAATGAAACGACTAATTTCGAGCCAATTTTCGTTTTTCGTTACTGGAAAAGCACCCAATTGAGCTAAATGGGGAGAAACGAAAAATTTTTCGTTTTCGTTTTCATTTTTTCGTTTTCGTTATGTAACGAAACGAAAACAAAAAATTTTGAAATTAGCCCACGAAAACGGAAACAAAACGACTCAGACCCTAGCCGAAAACGAAAACAAAAACGAAACTTTTTTTCTGAGTCGTGCCCATCTCTAATAATTATAAATTCTAGGCAAGCTGATTTGTTTATATTCATACAAAATGTGAGTTAATAATCTGATATATCTATGGAATGATGGCTTACTGAAGTACTTACTTGCTATTTTTATTTATTAAAATCTATCATTACTAGCAGAAGACATGAGATGCAAGCAAACAGATCCAATATACATTACCATTTCCTCTCACTTGACCTGTTTCCCAAAGTATTTTATTTGGAAGAGGTACAGGATCATGCATTTAGATTAGTTTATTAACAAGATCATTAATCAGGTATGTTTCAAGTCACTTGGTTTATTTTCAAATATTTTCCTTTAAATTAACAAGACTCAAAGAAGATGTTGAACTGAATTTCAAACTTAAGATGTGTTTTTGTTAGTCAAATCAGTTCATTCAGCTGAAGAGTGCAATCCTTGGTTAATCATGATTTTGCAGCTTTATGAACTTACAGAAAAGGCTGATAATATCTGCCTCTTTTTTACAGCTTATGATGGAATTTTGTATTAATTTTAAAGAATAAATATGCAAATAAATTGCACCACATAGGATATTGCATATTAAGGAATGATGAGCTCAATTTGTTCATCTCTGAGCCTTAAGAGATCTCATTGACTCTACTGGGCTCCACTAGATAAACAAAAAACAAAAACAAAACATCAGATTAATTAAACTGTTTTGCTGCAATGCTAGTTCTTTAAAGAGGCTGCTGGAGGAGAAGATAGTGGAAATACAAATGGCAAGTTAAAGAAAGAAGAATAAGTAGAAGAAAGAAATCTATTGCCATGACAACAAAATAAAGGATAGGTCTTCCTTCTTTTCTGATTGCCTTGAACTGTCATTTCACTGAAGCAAATTGTGCATATGCAAGTTACAGAAAATTAAGAAACAAAAATTTCCTAAGGTGATGGAAATGACTGGAGACTCTAAGGTAGCCGCAAAGAATAATGGATTCTGTCCTAAATAAAAAATAAATCTATACCATTCCATAAACCTTGAATGAAATTAAAACAAAGGAAGTGCACAAATAAAGACTAAACAGTTACAAAGTACATTATAAAATCAATCTCATCAATGGTCTAACTAAAGTTCACAGAGGGTTGCTCTTTAAAAAAAAAACAACCCTACAGCTATTAGAAATTCAGCCACCCAAGCAGTGACTAGTTCAGAATTGTCCTGAAGGAGAAAGCCCATATATCCTTCAGGAGGGCCTTCTTGGAGGATTTGCTCCAAGAAGAGTTTGCGTAGCTTATTGTGTGCCAGACAATGACACAAGTTGTGGGAGACTGTGTTGGGTTCTAAGTGGCAAAAGTTACAAATCGCCTGAGCAAGAGGGATATTGTGGTATCATCCAGACAAAACTGAATAAGGAACGATGTTAAGTCTAGCTAATATAAAGGCACACCTCTTATTTGGGTTTGCTAACTTGCGAAAATAACACAAGTCTTGTCCAAAAGGGGGGGGGTAAATTAAAATAATGTGGGGAGCAGACTGTATTAAGACTAGAGGTAAGTGAGTGAATTTCTACTTCCAGTAATCTTGTCTTTATGATCAGATGAGCTCTGTTAAGTTCAATATCTGCAAAAGAGTCAAGAGTAAAATCTAAGTTTTGAAGTTTAATTTCAAAAAGACCATCCCAAGTGGAGTAAAAGGGTCCTTTAAAAGATCATACAGTAAGGAACTAGAAGGAGTGTTATAGTAAAGGCTTAACCAGTATTTAAAAGCCAAGGACCATGCCATGGTCGAAGGTAAGTAGATACCCAACTCAAGGGTCATAGTTGATAATTTAATAATATTAGGGGCACTTAAAATACATCTTTAAAAGGAGGCCGTATCCAGGTCTACTCTCTCATTATCCACTTTGATCCAAATTGGGACACCATACAGAAATTGGCTCATAGTCTTTGTCTGTAAAACTTTAAGAGCTACAGGGATATGCTGGTTGCCACTATTATAATGGAAGTGAGCGACTGCATCTAGGTGAAGTGTTGTTAATAATATTGCTGAATTTTTATGTAAAGTTCAACCAAGATGATAGTGGAAATTATCCCTAGATATTTAAATGATTTAACTTGTTTAATAGGGCTATTATTGAAACACCAGTATACTGGGTTCCAGGATTTTGAAAAGACCAATATTTTAGTTTTCTCTGAATTGATTACCAAATAATTGGATGCACAGTAGGCTTTAAATGCTGTCTAGAGGTGTCACAGCCTGGTTCTGGAAATAGAAAGAAGAACCGAATCATCGTCATAGAGAAGTATGCGTAGTGGAGAGTTATTCAGGCAAGGGGCAAACTTTTCATATTGAGATACCTGAGGACATAAGTCAGCTAGAAAAAGATTAAATAGTGGAGCTAGTATACAGCCCTGACACACACCTTTAGCTATTGGTATCCTATCTGAAAGGGTGCCACTACAACTCGTCCCTACTAGAAGAGTTAGAAGAGTGAAGTATTCTAATTAAAAAGAGCAAATGAGGATCAATTCCCCAGGAAGCTAATTTGTTCCATGAAAGTTCTCTGTTGAGTTGAAGGCATCCCAGAAATCAATGAAGGCTGCATAGAGTTTGCCCTTAAAGTGAACTGAGTATTCTTGGGGGAAGAAAGGATCATACAAGTGCATGATCTAAGGTTGAGGATCACGGACTGAAGCCAATTTGTTCGATACCAGGAAGACGCTTTTTCTGGGCCCAAACTGTTAGAAGAGTTAATAGGTACCTGTAATTAGTTGGGGAAGAAGGATAATCTTTTTTAAAAAATTGGGACTAGAATTGAGGAGAGCCAAGATTCAGTTAAGTTCCCAGTTTGATCAATCCAGGTGAATAGATTAGCCAAGGGGCCCTGTCAGGTCCCAAAGCTTTCCTAGGTTTCAAGGAACTTTTTAATTCTAGTATTTCATCTTCCAGAACTGGGGGGGGGCAGGAAGGGAGATCAGAGATCAAATGAGTGGATGTAAAAACCAAATCTGAGGCAGCAAAATTTTTGGCATAGTGTTTTATCCAGGAAGCGGGAGAAATGGGGGGAGGGGAGTTGGTTGGAGAGGAAAGTGGATTAGAACAGTAAACCAATTGCCAAAAGATTCTGCTGTTCTTAGAAGAAATGGCTTTAAGCAGTGTGGACCATTTATTCAGAACAAAATTATGTTGCTTCTCTTCCAGAAAACACTGGCAGGTCTTGCTAGTTGTGAAATAAAGGGCCAGTAGCTCAGGAGAAGTTTGGGTCTGGACAAGACGGAATAATTGTCTCACCTTGTGTTTCGCAATCCAGCATTCCGTATCAAACCAGGAGGCTGGGCCATTGTTACCTATAGAGGGACGAGTGGAGCTGAGCATCTGGGTTAAACTTTGAGTGATCAAGGAATATGCTTGAATAGCAGCTTCAGAAGAATTAGTAAATCGGATAATTAGATACGGGTGCTTGGTTTCTGGTAATTTGGACCACTGTGGTCCATATCTCTATCTATCTATCTATCTATCTATCTATCTATCTATCTATCTATCTAATGTACACACACATACAAAGAATATATATCTATACAAAGAAAGATGTACACAAAGGAAAATTGTACACAAAGGAAATGTGTACTCATTAGTAGAGATGGGCACGAAATGAACAATTTTCATTTCCGTTATTCGTTTGTCATTCCGTTCCGTAACGAAACGACAAATGAAAACTGTGATGAAAATGAAACGAAATGAACAGAACCACAAAAATTGTGTTCGTTACGTTTCGTTTCCGTTACTGGTGGTATGCAATGAAATGAGCTGTTTTAAATGTTAAAAAACGCCCTGGACATCCATAAAAATGCAGCAATAATGTCATAATTATTTGAAATTATTTACCAGGGGGTTGGGGTCCTTAAAACGTTTGTTTTTGTCTTATTCCATCGCGATGTATTTTTCTTTTCCCTTTAAGGATGACAAAATGGATGTCGCCACTCCAGCCAGAACATGGAGGCAAGCCATGTGGTGGAATCATGTAAATTCTTGGACAACTTCAACCAATAGCATGCCCAGGTGGCAGACTGGGCAGGTCTGGCAGCCACAGAGGGCATAAAAAGCTCTGGCAGCCCCCGTCCTCCTTGCAGTCTCCAGTGGGAGTTAGAGTGGGATTGCTGTCTCTGCGACTCTAGCTTCAGTCCTGCAGCCTCCCTGTGTGTCTGTGTGTGTGCGTACCTCTCGGTGAGTACCCTCCCCTGCCCCGCAGTGCAGTCACTCTGCGGCTGCCTTGCACCCTGGGCAATGCCCGACGCTGCCTTTGCACCCTCCCTGCGAACTTAGTCTATACTGTGTCTCTGCCAGCATCAATTTTTTTTAGTGTTTTCCCTCTGGTCTTGGGTGTTGGGGGATATCCACACACGGAAATGCTTTAAAAATCACTCAAAAAGCGGATAGAAACAACAAACGAAAAAATGAAGAATGGAACGAAATTTTTCCAAAAAAATTGCGAAAAATGGAAACGAACCGAAACGGACCTCTCAATGACAAACGACAAACGAAACGCCATTTTTTTATTCATGCCCATCTCTACTCACTAGTGATGGGTGCAAAACAAAATTTTAATTTGTTTTGTTACTAGTTATCCTTTTCATTAGCTAACCAAATGAAATGAAACAAAATGGAAATTTACATTTTGTTTGCTTCGTTTTTCTTTACCCCCTCACTCATACCTTGTCACTGCCTTCCTGGTCCTAGAACTCCGGAAGCTGCTGCTGCCTGTAGAGGCGCTGCCCCCAAGTCAGCACCTCAAAAAGCCCTTGGCTGGGGACTTTTTAAAATTTAAAATAAATTTTAAAAAATTAATAAAGATCACTGACCCAGACCCAGGGGCTGCTTGGTCGGCACTCTAAAATCCAAGAAAAAAAAGAGCAACAACCCGGCCCCAGGAGCCACGTGGTTGGCACCCCCCCAAAAAAAAACAAAGAAAAAAACGAGCGCTAACCTGGCCCCAGGGGCTGCTTGGCTGGCACTTTAAAAATAAATAAAGAAATTTATTTAAGTGTGCATGGTGCACACTTAAAAAATAAAATAAAATAAAGGAGCGCCGATCCAGACCCAGCCGCTGCTTGGTCAGTGCTCTAAAATAAAATAAAATAAAATAAAATAATAAAATGAGTGCTGACAGGGTCCCAGGAGCCGCGAGGTCAGCGCTCAAAAACAAAACAAAAAACCTGAGGCTCTGGCCCCAAGCCATTGCCTTTAAAAATCCCTGCCGCCACCGCTGCCACCAGCACCACCAGCACCACCACTACCTCCACCACCGTCACCACCACCACCGACACTGGTAAGTCGGACTTGATCCAGTTTGGCTGGTTCAAGTTCATATGATTTAAAAAAAAATGTATGAACCCAAACCGAACCAATGGTGGGCCCGAAACAGAATGAACTGAACATTGGTTTTCAGTTTCGTGCCCACCTCTGGTACTCACATAAGTAATGGCACATATCTTAAAGGCAAGCTGCAATCTACATTTTTGCTCTGATGAGTTCCTAATCTCTCCAGTAGTAAGTTCCTTTTTGGCATACATTAACATCAATGTGCTGACAGAGCAAAAAGCCTGCATAAAAAAGCCATGTGAGTTTCTGAGTTATTTCCTAATATGTATGCTGCCAGGACCTTGCCTGTCACAGAACCTGACTCTGAGGGGTTAAATGAAAACATATCTCCTCCTCCTAGAAGGGCCATGAGCAGGATTCTGCAAAGACATGCTACCCAGGAGAGCTAGGGAAAGGGTCTTTGATGCTAGATGGGGAATCAGGTCAGGAAGCCCTGAGTACTAGCAGAAGCCTTTCCAGAAGTAAGGGTGTGTTCCCTGTTTTGGGATAAAGCTGGCAAGCTTACCTCAAGCTCTCTGTGGGAGCAACGCGTCATTTGAACTTGCAACCATGTTCCTGTCTGTGACCTTGAATCTATTTCCTGATTTTGGACCCGCTTCCTGAACAACGGCTTGATCTGTTCCCTTGGGTTTGGTATCTGGTTTCCGTGAGATATTCTGGTTTTTGACTTGGACTGGTATTTGCTGGGAGTTGGATTCTGTTATTTATCTGGCACTTGATTGTTAGCAAAGGATTTGAACTTGCCTGGCTTTCCACTAAAGATCTTAGTAAAGAACTGAACTCTGTTTGTGTGTGTGCTCTGTTTGCGGGGCTTGACATATGCACTTTTCCAAGTGGGCACACTTTTGCCTCAATAAAATTGCATATCTGTGCACAATTTCTGTTCATACACATTTTGGAGTGGACTTTTCTTTAATGTGTACATTTATGTGCATATCTTTGAACTGTGATCTGGGATGCACAATCCTGAAAAGTACGACAGATACTAAGTAATTGTGTTGGTTTTCCTCTAAGACAGTAGGAGATCCACATTTTCTCCAATTCAGGCATCATGTAGGAAAGTGACTATTTCAGGCATGTGTCCCAATTTGGATCTTCATTCTGTTTGTCTATGATATTTTTATAACATTCCACTTAGTGAAAATCCACAGCTCTGGGCAGTCTAGGAAATGTCTGACACACAACAGCTCAAGATGATACTACTACTGAAGGGTGGATATTAATGAAGCCAATTTTGAAAGCTCTAACATATTTGGGGGCTATTGTAAAGATAGACAGATGCAGCTAGCAAACTAAGGCCAAATACAGCTTTCTCTCAGTCTCTCTGCATCTCAGACCAAAGCCTGACCATTGAATATAGAAATTTTAGTAGCATGTTTTTTTGAGAGCCCCATGCAAACATATCTGTAAGCATCTGGGAACAAAATCAAACCTATTTTTCAGGAGACATCTGCTCTTGAACTGCCATCTTACCTTTGAGAAATCTTAGTTCCTGCCATTAGTGAATCAATAAGATACCGAATGCAGTAAAGAAATTTGATTACAGTTAATAATGTAATTTAAAAGCTAATCATCATTTTCAAAAACCAAACTCCAAGATACACATAGATGGCTGGTTTTTTTCATATGCATTACATATTTAGGTTTTAAAGGTCGAAGTTTCACATTCTCGGGGCTTACACAAACATAGACACAGACACAGACACAGACACACACACATACACATACACACACACACACACACACACACACACACACACACAAATCCCTTGGGCACATTGCTGAAAAACTGAATTATAAGAGGAACTTCTTATGCTTGATTCTTTGGCAGAGGGTTGACACCTTTCTGTTGCACTGGCAGAATACTTGATACATAATCAAAGCCACCCATTAACAGTTCTGCTGCTGCTGACTCCAAAACGCTATCAACACACTGTGGGAAACAGTGAACCAATTAATTCAGCACTAGAGATGGGCACGACCAGGAAAAATGACGTTTCGAGTTGTCGTGTGTCGAAGCCGGCCCGTTTCGCCTCGTTTCCGTTTGTCGTGAAATTTTTCAAAAATTTGTCATTTCGTTTGTCATTTTTTCATCTGTCGTTAGTACTGGTTTGGGGGGAGGGTAGCGGGCTCCTGGAGGCACCTCTCTGGGGTGGGTGCCTCCTCTGGCCTGCTACGAAGGGAAGGCATTTAGTGGGCTTCTGGAGGCACCTCTCTGGGGTGGGTGCCTCCTCTGGCCTGCTACAAAGGGAAAAGTACGTGTGTAGCCATTGCGTTTGCGTATGCATGCCAAGTGGCACTGGCAGAGGCACCTCTCTTTTGGGTGCCTCTACTCTGACTCACTAAGAAGGACAGCATACTGGCATACTGGCATACTGGCGTACTGGTGTACGGTGCACTTGGGCTGGGGAGCAAAGTGAGAGACCACCCCTGTGGGCACCCTACGGCTCACTAAGAAGGGAAGTGTACTTGCGTAGTAGTGCAATGCGAGTACAGATCTGGCTTAGGGTTGGGGTTAGGGCAAGGGCTAGGCTTAGGGTTACGGGTAAGGTTAGGGTGAGTTAGTGGGCTGCACCTCTGGGTGCCTCTGACCCACTAAGAAGGACAGTGTACTGGCGTATGGGTTAGGATTAGGGTCAGGGTTAGGGCTAGGGCTAGGGTTAGTGGGCTTTTTATGCCCGACTGGCACATCCCAGAAGTCTCAGTCAAAGCCTGGCCAAGTGGCCATGCGATTGGTGGAATGGCTCCAAAAATTTGCATGGTCCCATCCCATGGCCAGCCCATCATTGTGCACTGCACAGGTGTAAAAATATAAAAATAAAATTAAAATAAAATAAAATCAATGGAGACGTTTTATTGCAAGACAAACCCACTGTTGCTACTGTAAAAATTCAGGCAGTTAAAATAGCTAATTTTCACATGTTTCTGTGGTGCTTTGGTGTGTTTTTGGACCACGATTTCAAAATAAATATTGTGGTCGCCATTTTGGATCCCCCTGCACTGCATGGCATGGCGACTTTGGCGAGACGACGAGGATGCCCCCCACCAGAGCAGCCCAGGACAGGAGAGGGGGGGAGGCCGGGGACCCCCCCCCCCAGAAACCAGCCCTCTGGTAGGTGCCCTCACTCAGGCAGGCATATTTCCGCCTGCTTTTTTTGGCTGGGAATCGGGTTTTTTTTAAAAACTTTTTTTCTGTGCCGCTTGGCATCGCGCGATCGCCGCGATGGCGTGAACGACAACGACAAATCAGACCCAATTTTTCTTTTATCGGTTCGAGTTCGAGTTCTGGCGGAGTAATTGTCGTTACCGTTTCCGTTGCGTAACGGAAGCGAGGAATGGAAACGGAAACGAGAATTTCGCCAAGTCGTGCCCATGTCTATTCAGCACATAAACCTGTGGCACTTAACACAAAATGATCCCTAAACCATTGGCCACAGAATTTTAGGAAACATCCCCACATATTGTCCTGCTGACATGCTGAAACTTCCTGTGACCCAATAGTTACAATCCAGAGAGCCAGTGAAAACTTGAAAGCAAGCAGAAGAATTTTCCCGAGGTAAATCAGGCTCAGTCTATGAATCAGTACACACTCACACTTTCATGTGCATTACTCCTGCCTGACATGTAGTTAAAAAGCAGCTGAAAAAATGATGAAAAGAGTTGCTGAGATTAAATAGTAGCAATAAAAATGGGCTGTCGTGTGGTTGTAAGAGTGTTGAGAAAATGCCTCTGGAATGATGGGCAAAGTTGAAAAGAAATTGGTGATTCCTATGATATAATTGAATTAAAAAGTCCTAGATGGTACCTCTAATACCCAGCTTTCTAGTTAAGGGAATCACACAACTGGTTGGTTGAAATGCCACAGCCTAGAGCTAGTTCATGTGATGATTGGTATGTGTATGAATGGGCCACCATAGATAAAATAGCACAGAAAAAAGAAACCCTTTCATATAATTTAATATGAACCCTACCATCATGCTTCATTGTGGAATTGTGTCGCTCATTTAATCACTTGGTGCTGAATGAATTGATGAGAAATCAAGAGGGATACATGAGCATTTGATGGAAGCTATCCCAGGGAGAAATAAAAGCAAGTAAAATTACTGTGAAGTAGTGCTTCATGTTATTTCAAATATTGTCTGGGTGCCTGTACAAATGCTTTTTTGCCTGCAGTTTCAGAATGCATTAAAGAAGTGACTGTTTCCATGTGGGAAGCGGCTTGCACAAATTGATCTCTGTGGGCTGGCTGCAACTTGGAACGGAAATGGGCCTCAGGCGAAACCGGTCCCATCCAGAATGACATTGCTCAGAATGGTGCAAAACTGTAGCATGCAGCTTCCTCCAATATTAGCTGACAAGGAGGATCATTAGTCTTGACGAGAATTTCAATAACATCTTCATTAGAGTAGAAAATTATGTGCCGGAGGACTGGTGAATTAGTGTATTGGTTCTTTTCCCTTCTGCTTAAAACAGTTTATTATCAAACTAAAACTAAGAGGTATGGAATGAAAAGTAACAGGGATAGTCATGGTTTCAGATGGAAGTATTGAAGAGAAGACAATTTTTTTTAAAAAAAAATGGTCATTAAAATTATACTATAATGTACTCATGAAGCCCCTACAGAGCATTTCCTTTTTAGTAGATTAACCTCACTCAGCCTTTAATAAGATGAGCTCACAAAACAAGTTATCATCTGTACATGTTTAATTCATTGAAAATACATGCTATGCCTGAATCCTTTTGATTATTTATTTATTTATTTATTTATTTATTTATTTATTTAGTTGCTTGCTTGCTTGCTTTATTTAATCTCAGGGATAGGATTCAAGGTGGCACCCAACAGCTTAAAATACAGGATTAACAGCATAGTAAATAAAGTTATTAATATTAAAATATAATTAACCCTGAGCAATGTAAATATATCATTAGTTAAGCCAAATAAAAACAATTGTAAAAACAAATTTAAAACACCTGATTTAAAAAAAATATGCTGGAAGTGCATCCAGAAATCAAAGGCCAGGTTAAAAAGGAAGGGTTTCACCTACCAGCAGAAGGACTTTGATAAGCATTTACTCCTTCTCTATTATTAGATTTTTCCTACACCTTCTCCTGGTGCAGCTCCATAGTGCTGTCAGCCCATTTTTTATTTAAGGGTTTTCATGTCCATTTGCCAAGCCTTTTCGACCACTTCCTCAGCTCACACCTACTTCAACAGTGGGGAGGAGAAAGCTCAAGACAAAGTGAAAGGTCCATTGAAACCTCATTGCAGATTCCACAATTATGTGGAAGCCTATAAGGATTTCGTGAGGCATACTACATTTCATGAGCTGCTCTAGATCAAGAGTTATGCTACATGCTATGTAACAAAGTGGCTTTGAGCTTTATGGATCGGCTACAAACATCCACAGTTTTCACAAGTGTTGAGAATGAAATACTGATAATGTCAATGTCACTGTTTTTGCTTGCTTTACTTTCACCAAGCATAGTTATCGCAACAGGTATTCATCAGCCACCAAATGCAAAAGGATAGAATAGGCAGAGTAAGGTGGTTCTATAGGTGGCAAATACCATTCCGGAAGGTGTAGAACTGCTATTTTATGGGAATAATCTATGATTATGCATATTCTGCCATGAGTCTGGAGCACTCATTAATCAGGGTAATAGAAGACAAAAAGTTGTCATTAATCCTACCTGCTGGTTGGCTTTTCGTTATGGATGAATGGAGGGATACTTATGAATGCCTAGTCTGGTTTCATTATTGGATAGCTATTGAGCACACAATCAGTGGTATAATTAAGGAATGCATTGGTGGGATAGTGGAATTTACTTTTGATGGGACATGTATAAGCTTGCACAGCAAAGGATCTACAAATACTTTTGTCAAATCTGTGCAAAAATTCAGAATAATGAGAACATCTTTGGTGCAGAATAATGGCATCTTGTCTAGCTCAGCAGTAACTGGCCTGAACCCAGTATGACTCTGTTGCTATTAAACAAATGTGTCAGATCTTTCTTTCCTTCTGTCCCATTCAGCCTTCAGAATTTGCCTCAAAAGATCACCTCTGGAGAGTTTCTTAAACTTCACAATATGCTTAATTTTTTGTGTGTTTTTGATTTTGGGTGGATGAGAGGCTGTTGTGCACAGAGAAAAACATCCTTCCTGTTCTTACTAAATCGCCTTGTTGTTGACTAATGGAAGTTTCATTCTGAAGTTTATATCTTGCATTCTGAGATATGAGCTTCAGAATGAGCATGGCATTAAGACAAGCTCAAGCCAGCTGGCCACTACCTTCTTTTTGCACAAAAACGACAAGGATGATAAAAACCATTGGCCATAAACATTGGCCGTAAAAGATTCAAGAGATTTCTTCTGCATATTGCTTACTAGGAAGTGCTCATTTGAACAATTTTCTCTAAGCTTGCAGCACATGCTTATTTTAAGAACAGGGTGTTATAACTTGTGTGATCTTGCATGTGTTGTGCCAAGTGCAATATAACACATCTGTAAGCATGCAAAAGTGCAAGGTTGCTGCTGATTCAGCAAGAGTCTCTTTGCATCTCTTTGTATCTATGGTTTTGTCAGGATGCAATAAAGCAAAAATCTCAGTAAAAGAATGTAACTACCATTTATTTAAATTGAAATTCTAAGACATGAGCCCAACTTTTTGTATGAATGCTGTAACACATTCATTTAGCTGCTGCAAATATTGTAAGCTCCATAAAAGTGACTTTTGGAGAGGAAAAATATGATGTTTTCTTAGTGATAAACAAATTGCCAATGAAAGGATGCAGCAGGGGGATGCAGCAGGAGGATGAGTCATGTGAATGTTGGAAATTAAACAGTACTAAGTGCATATTTATTTCAGAAATGATTGTATTTTTTTAAGAAACAAAGACAACAAAATTACCTCCCTGGGCAAAAGTTCTTCTCGCCATACAATAAACATGTTTTCCAGCTTTCAATTTGGAATGAGTAAAATAAAAAAAAACAGATTATCAAGCATTGATGCTACATAGTATCCCTCAGTTGCATTGCTTCATTTTTAAACATAGTAAATGGTCCCATCTCTTTTCATTTGTCGCTTATTCTTTTTTCCTTGCTCTGATCATAGGTTATTAAGTAGGTAGAAATAGCAAAATCAATTATCTCTGTCTAATGTTCTTGATATGCTATCTGGCTCATTAATTTCAAACCTTATGCACCATTCGACATGCGGTCAGACTCTTACATACCATGTGATTAAATTCTTGCACTGCATCTATATTTTCAGCCAGTTGTGTGTCCTGCTAATGGGAAATAGCACCATTTCAAATGTAGAGCTGTAGAAGCCAAAGGAAATGCTAACTCTAAATATTAAGTGGATACAAATTGGCCACAGAACTGTACTCAGAGAGTGATGATTAATGGCTGTTTCTCAGACTCGGAGAAAGTTACAAGTGGAGTACCTCAGTTCTGGGCCAAGTGTTATTCAACATTTTTATTATTGACTTGAATCTAGGGGTGCAGGAAATGATAATCAAATTTGGAAATACCCTGGAAGATAAAAACAAAATTCAAGAGGCTAGATAGGCTGAAGCACTGGGCTGAAAACAACAAAATGAAATTCACCAGGGATAAATGCAAAGTACTGCACCTTGGAAGAAGAAACCAAACATGCCTCTGCAACATAGGGAATACCTGACTCAGCAATACTAGAAGTCAGAAGGATGTAGAAATTATATAGATCACAAGCTGAACATCAACCAACAGTGTGATGTCACTGCAAAAGAAACAAATGCAATTTTAGGAACACGAATGCTAACATTTATGTACTGTATCAAAATCCCATGAGGTTAGTAACCCCTCACTGGCTAGGCCTCATCTTGAGTACTGTGCACTGTTCTGGACACTACAATTCAGTAAGAATGCCAGTGTATTGGGGCATGTTTGAGGAGAGCAACAAGGATGATTAGGGTCTGAAAGCCAAGTCCTATGGGAAAAGATTTAAAGAACAGGGCATGTGTACCTTTTTTGTGGTGAATTGACAGATTGATTTGTCAATTCATTTTTGCCTTTAAAAACCTTATAAAATGGCTTCCCTTGCACCTAAGAACATAAGAAGAACCATGCTGGATTAGGCCAAGGCCCTGCTAGTCCACTTTCCTGTAGCTTACAGTGGCCCTGCCAAATGCCTCAGGGAGCGCACGAGACTAGATATCTATCTCCTGATACCACCCCCCTGCATCTGGCCTTTGAAGTACCTCCTTTTTAAGCATGGAGATTACACATCCCCATAATGACTTGTGACCTGTGATGGACCTTTCCTCCAGGAATCTGTCCAATCCCCTTTTGAAGGCATCCAGGCCAGATGCCAACACCACAACCTGTGGCAGGAAAATCCACAGACCAACAGCATGTTGGGTAAAGAAGTGTTTTCTTTTTTATGTTCTCACTCCCAGCCCTCAATTTGAGTGGATATCCTCTAGTTCTTTATGAGAGGAAGAAGAACGTCCCTCTATCCAGTTTACTCATGCCCTGCATTATTTTGTACATCTCAATCGTATCCCCCCTCAGGTGCCTTTTTTCCAGACTAAAGAGCCCCAAATGTGGTAGCCTTTCATCATAAGGGAGGTGCTACAGCCCTGTAATCGTTTAGGTGACTTTGGGAGTTAGACATCCAATTTATACACTCACAAAACAGGTCCTCCAGAAAAGTACCCTTTGGCTGCTGGCCAAACTTCACTAAACTTGGAAGGATTAAAGTGTAGAATCAGGGAAAGTTTTTCTGTAATTCTGGTGTCTTTATGCACCTTGGGGGCATTTCATACCCAGATGAATTAGTGAATTTAAAAAAATCACTAGAAATTCATTGATTTGTATTCAGTACAAACATCAATTTGGATGAATACAAATAGATGAATTAGGGCTTTTTGATGAATTTTGTGTACATTTTTATTTGTGCGCATCTCTAGTGGTGAGTGTTCAAACACTGGAGGCATTCAAGAGAAATTTAGACACCTACCTGGCCGGTATCATTTGAAGTATAATCCTGCAATGAACAGGGGGTTGGACTAGATGGCCTTATAGGCCCTTTCTAACTTTATTATTCTGTGATTCTGTGATTCCAGCAAAGGAAATGAACCAAAACATTTTTTTGTTTTCTGTTTTCTCTTTTTGTGTACTTAAGTTGGATCGTAAAAATAAGATGTTGAATTTTAGTAGCATTTTCAATTTACAAAGTACAATTTTACTGAACCAAGATACTTGAGCTTTTTTGTAATTTTGATCTTATTTACCTCCTTCTTTATTCTTTCCATATTTATTTTCTTCATATCTTGAATATTTTTTTGCAAAATCTATATCCAACTAATTTCACTTTAAAAACTAATATTTCAATGTATTCATTTCTTCTTTAAAATAATAATACAGCATCACTTCAGATTTATTCTAGTTTATTATTAATCCATTAATTTATCCCAATCTCTTTAAATGTTCTCGTATCCTATCTATAAGTTAAATGGGTTTTCTATTGACAACGAAGTGTCATTTGCAAATCAACTCATTTTACGTATCAGTCGTTTTCCAAATCTTTTTATTAAATCAATCTTTTCTTATAACATTTGCTAATAACTTCATTATTAATGCAGACAATATCAGGGATAAGGGACATCCTTGTCTTATTCCACAAATTAGGTTTATTGTGCCAGTATTACCAACATTTATAGTCATCTGTGCCTTATTTCCAGAATATAACTGCTGTATTAGATTACTGAATTTTGTCCCAAAGCCCATTTCCTTAACATTTTTAAAGTTGGCAATTCCACACAATTGCTTTAAAAATATATAATGCATATATTCATGCTGTATTTTTTCTTTATTAAATAGTTAAATAGAGGTTCTGGAAAGTGTTGCTGTATCATCAGTGTATAGTAACACTGGTACTGTCCTGTTATCAAGTCTGGAGGGATGAAGATCAGGGGTGTTGAGTCAGCTAGATAAATTATTTATATAAAAATATAAATAGTTTTATATAAATATAAATTGCTTACCTAGCACAGTAGAGCACCCCCCCTCAATCGGGGGCATAAGGACCCCTGGGGTTCCCTTGCATATTTGAAGGGAGCATAGACTGGAAACAATAATTCACACATCACCTTATAAGGTTATTTATGCAACTTATACAGTCCTGGTTCAGTCCAGATTTCTTTCATACATTGTTTATGGCCATGACCAATTTTAAAAATATATAAAAGGTTGATAATTGTTGATTTAGAGCAATGGAGTCATTCATTTTTATTTTCCCCTTGATTTAATGTCAGCAAGCCAATGTTAACTTACTTGTTAATATTAATCCTAGTATTTTGAAGCTCCAAGTATTTGAACAGAAGCAACCATCTTCCCACAATAGCCTCTTTTGCATTTCTTTCCATGTAATTATCTCTGTCATGGCCTATTCACATATGGAAGCTATCAATTAAATTTGCAATCATCAAGTGCTGGCCATGTGTATGTGAACAACACCTAGCTATTTCTCTGCTTGCACCAGCTACCCTTTGACAGGAAGGTACTGAGAATGGAACAAAACCCACTGAATTATTGCGCCCTTCACCAAATTCACTCTTAATTCAAAGGTCAGCAGCAATTTACACAATATTCCAAAAAGTCATCCCTGGAGTTCAGGGTATAATTGAAATGAACTCATCTTTAACTAACACAAGCAGGTGCCATATTTAATAATAAAAATAATGCAGAACAAAATAGCTAACAAGGTTAACCTTTGTTACCCTTTGTCCTTTAGAGTTGTAATGTACACTCAGCAGTTCTCTTTTCACTTGACAAATCATTTGTCTAACATTGCTGCTCTTGTTTCAGTATTTGTAACAGGCATAATTCTGTGCAGTCTTGTCAGTGCTGTTCCCTGGGGATTGCCTGAGGTTTTCCTGAGGTGATCATCATTTGTTTCCTGTATCTCATATGAAAAATAATGCTTGCTAATTGCTAACTACTGCAGGATGAGAGTGACTGGAATGTTTCCTGAGGGCCTGCAAATCTTCCTGTTCAAATATCTAGGGTTGTCTCTTAATCTTACTTCGATTAGACCCATGAAAAATTGATGCAGTTTGATTTTTCAGGCAAGTTTTAAGTTATCCCATTGATTTCCATCATGACTAATAAATCTTTATCTTCTAGGTCAGAATAAATCTGGATTCAATGCATTGGCTACAATCCACCCAAACTCTATAGATTTCTATGTTTTATGCAGAGAGTGAGAATAACAATCATTATGAGCTGTCATGATTCAGGTTCTGAATTATGGCAATCCATGTTTCCAGGTAGAGAATACTTAGTAGTGGCCTACTATTCTCCACTTCAGTAGGTTCCAGCTTTTTCTGGGGGAGTTTGGCTTTGGGATTCTTGTGGCAATCCAGGACCAGGCCCCTTGCTGCACTGCTGCTTGAGCTGCCCCACCTCCCTCCTCAACACCTACCACCTGGCCAACAGAAGGATTGCCTTGGGGTGTGGCTTAGGGAAGGGGCATTGTTTTTATTTTTATTTTATTTTATTTTGTTTATTTTTTATTTTGTGTCTTTGCTACCCAATATAGGATAAGGACCCACAATAAGGCTGAGGGAACAGTAAGGTGGAAGGGCAATGGAGGGGGCAGCTATTGAACTCATGCTGGGTAGGGGAAGGTATTCGGGTGGGAGTGGAACGTGCCTGCATAGGAGAAGAGAGGTTAGATATCTTACATCTATCCCCTCTTCTGGTTCCACTCCCAACCAGAAGGTATCAGGTGACCATATCAGTGAGCCCATGAGCCACACAGTGCTGCTGTTGAATGCCAGGTTGGTACAAAATAAGACTGCCCTCATCCATGATGTCATTCTGGATGAGGGTGCCGACCTGGCATGTATTACCGAGACCTGGGTGGGAGAGGAAGGTGGGGTTCCCCTCTCCCAGTTATGCCCACCTGGATACTCAGTCCAGCACCAGTGTCGCCCAGTGGGCCGGGGAGGCAGAGTTGCTATATTCTATCTTAGTTCTATCTCCTTGCCCAGGCTTCCTATGTCTTTGGGAGGAGGTCTGGAGGGCCTGTATTGTGTGTTGGGCTCATGAGACAGATTGGGGATTCTGTTGATGTACCGCCCACCCTGCTGCATTCCAACAATCTCCCTGCCTGAGCTGATGGAGGTGGTCTCGGACATGGTGTTGAGAACCCCCAGACTGTTGGTCCTGGGGGACCTCAACATCCATGCTGAGGCTCACTTGACTGGGGCGGCTCAGGACTTCATGGCCACCATGACAACCATGGGGCTGTCTCAACATGTCATTGGCCCAGCACATGAGAAAGGCCATACTCTGGACCTGGTCTTCTCAATGGGACTGGAGGATGGTTGTTCGGATGTGGGGGGGGTGACTTTGACCCCATTGTCATGGTCAGATCACTTCCTGGTCAAGTTTAGACTATTAGCTGCTTCAACCCTCTGCAAGGGTGGGGGATCCATTAAGATGATCCGCCCTCAGAGACTAATGGCTCCAGCTGCTTTCCTGAAAGCTCTGGGGGATTATCCATCTGATATGGTCAGCGCTCCTATCGAAGCTCAGGTCGCCCTATGGAATAGGGGTGCCTCCATGTATAACGTGATCCACATTTCCCCCAACCCAAAATTACAGTTTTGCAATCAGGCAACTCTCTCATTGTCTTACTTCCATGTATAAGAAAACTCTCAATATTTAATCTAAGAGTTTTAGACTAAAATATTGTCTTATACACAGAAAAATATTGTAATTCTTGTTACATGATGCTGAATTTTCCTTTGTTGATTTACTTTATTTTGAAGTCCCCTCCAAACCTCCACATTTTCTATATTTTGGTTTTCCCTCCTTTCTTCTTAGCTGCAAAAATACTTAGCATAATCTATTACTGACCTCAGCAAAACAAATAAATACAAACTGTGTGTATAAATATCACAAGTAAAAAAGCATAATGACATGGTCTAGTCTAGACAGTCTTTGTAGTGCTTGGTCAAAGCTCCCAATGGAAGGATGTTGGTGGACTAAGTCAGCCACCTTGATTGTAGGACCCTCATTTCAAACCAAAAACAGTTTATTAAGTATCTTTGCTCTATGGCAGATTTAACTGGAAATGAAACAAATATTCGGCAGATTTAACTGGAAATGAAACAAATATTCTGTGTTTTATCTCTGCTCTTGACAATCTTAAAAACCTAGGGGAAAAAATAGATAATAACTTTAGAAAGAGAACTTGAAAGAGATTTCAAGTTCCAAGATAGTATATTTCACTCATTTCATCGTTTTCTCCATCTTATTGTGTTTTTAACATTTCTGTGCTATTTATAGTTCTCAGAAGGTGATGGTATGTAAATGCTAAAGCACCATTTGTTCTCAGGGACAATCAGCTTCTGAGAAACTGAAATATCACAAGATATGTTCTTGTGAGATTTCCATTCCCATGCTGTCAAAACAGAAGGATAAGTAAGCACACCACTTTTGTAGCTTTTGCAAACTTGGCAAATGGAAGACTGTGATTGAAGGTAGCTTACTTAGAAGAAGGACTGGAACAAAAGAGACACCCCACCCCTTTGAAAATTAATCTGTATTCTACACCTAAATCCCAAAAACCAAGGCTATCAATTTATCAAGCCCACTTGGAGAGAGACTCAATCTCAAGGGTCTATCTACATTAAGTGTTGCCTAAACAATATTTCTCATGCAATGAAGGAATACAGAAGTATGGGGTACAATTGGAACCCAGAAATATTTTTACTACAGAGAACAGTGAGAGAATAATTCTCTCATCCCTAACACCACTCAAATGAATCACTGCTGAGCCACAGCCCACCTTGTGGTGCATTTAGATATGCCTGTCTTTCACAGACATTGTTTGGTAGGCCTCACTTGTTTCCAGCTAGCTACCATGCATAACTCACTAGCATTAACAACAAGCTACATAACAATGGCACACAAATGAGCACCATGCTGTGTAAGAAACCCAGAGGCTAAAAACTGTTACCATATCTGCACCGGTGATAATATTACAAAATTTAATGATGCCAGTTTCAACAGGAGGGGTTCATTTGCTTGCTCACAAGTCAGCATTCCCTTGTGCAATGTAGGATAAATCAATATTTATATTGCAATGTGGGGGGCAGCTGGGTTTCTCTGAGCCGCCCCCCGCACCTCCGAGAAGCCTCCGGGATGTGTGGGAGGGCGAGGGGGGATCCAATCGCTCTGTGTGCCCCCCCGCCCCTCAAGAAGCCTCCAGGGTGGGAGGGAGGGCAGCGCCGAGCGATCCGATCACTCTGCACTGCCCCCCGCCCCTCCAGAAGCCTCCTGGGCGGGTGGGAGGGCAGCGCCGAGCGATCCAATCACTCTGCACTACCCCCCGCCCCTCCAGAAGCCTCCTGGGCAGGTGGGAGGGCGGTGCTGAGCGATCCAATCGCTCTGCGCACCCCCCGCCCCTCCAGAAGCCTCCTGGGGGGGGGGGAGGGGGGCACTGAGTGATCTGATCACTCTGTGCCCCCCTCCAAGAAGCCTCCTGGCTGGGTGGGTGGGCGGTGCTAAGCAATCCGATCGCTCTACACTGCCCCCCGCCCCTCCCGAAGCCTCCTGGGTGGGTGGGAGGGCAGTGTCAAGCAATCTGATCACTCTGCACCCCCCTGCCGCTCCAGAAGCCTCCTGGGTGTGTGGGAGGGCGGCACCGAGTGATCTGATCACTCTGTGCCCCCCTCCAAGAAGCTTCCTGGGGGGTTGGGAGGGTGGCGCAGAGCGATCCAATCACTCTGTGCTGCAAGCCGCCCCTCCAGAAGCCTCCTGGGTGGGTGGGAGGGCGGCGCCGAGCGATCCGATTGCTCTGCATGCCCCCCGCCCCTCCAGAAGCCTTCTGGGTGAGTGGGAGGGCGGCGCCGAGCGATCGGGTCACTCCAGGCCGCCCCCACAGTCTTCCACAGGCCCCCCATCCACCCCAGGCACCCCACCAGCTTCCGCATGTCGCAGATTTTCACGGATCGTGGGTGGGGTGGGTCCCTAACCCCCACGATCGGCGGGGGGTTACTGTACTTCTCTTTAAGGAAGAACCATTGAAGTTGGGATTAATTTTTAGCGATCATTGAAAATCCACAATATGCGGATGCAGGTCAGGTAGGTGTAAAATGCTTTCAGCAACGGAGGCAAGTGCTTGCCTCCATTGCTGAAGGCACTTTAATCCTCGTGTGGCACTTACCACCACCCCCAGGAGATGCGAGTGAGCGGGCATGCAAGGTTTAAAGGGATATTCAGCAACGAAGGCAAGTGGTTGCTGTGACAAAACCCTGGAAACAGGAGTAATGAATATACAAATCATCAGCCAATCCCAGCCGGAGCATCCACCCAAAGGTTATTAGGGAACTGAGAAATGAAATTGCAGATCTCTTAACGGTTATATGCAACTTGTCTCTTAAAACGGCCACAGTGCCGGAGGACTGGAGGATAGCAGATATCACACCAATTTTTTAAAAAGGAAGGAGGGGGGACCCGGGAAACTACAGGCCAGTTAGCCTTACATCTGTCCCAGGGAAGATGCTGGAAAGCCTCATCAAAGAGAAAATCTTAAAACACATAGAAGAACAAACTTTGCTGAGAGAAAATCAGCATGGCTTCTGTAAGGGTAAGACTTGTCTAACAAATCTTTTAGAATTTTTTGAAAAGGTCAACTGGCATGTGGATTTGGGTGAACCGGTGGATATAGTCTATCTGGATTTTCAAAAGGCTTTTGACACAGTCCCTCACCAAAGGCTGCTGAGAAAATTGCACAGTCAGGGGATAAGAGGGCAGGTCTTCTTATGGATTGAGAACTGGTTGAGATCCAGGAAACAAAGAACAGGTGTCAAGGGGAAATTTTCACAATGGAGAGAAGTGAAAAGCGGTGTGCCCCAGGGATCTGTCCTAGGACCTGTGCTTTTCAATCTGTTCATAAATGACCTGGAGACAGGGATAAACAGTGAGCTGGCCAAGTTTGCAGATGACACAAAACTTTTTCGTGTGGTAAAAACCAGAGAAGATTGTGAAGAGCTCCAGAAGGATCTCTCCAAACTGGGGGAATGGGCTGCAAAATGGCAAATGTGATTTAATGTAGCCAAATGTAAAGTAATGCATATTGGGGCAAAAAATCCAAACTTTATCTATCAACTCTTGGGCTCTGAGTTATCCATGACGGATCAGGAAAGAGATCTTGGTGTGTTGGTGGACAGCTCCATGAAGGTGTCTACCCAATGTATGGCAGCGGTGAAGAAGGCCAATTCCATGCTAGGGATTATCAAAAAGGGGATTGAAAATAAAACAGCCAACATTATAATGCCATTATACAAAACAATAGTAAGGCTCCTCCTGGAGTATTGTGTACAATTCTGGTCACCACATCTCAAGAAAGACATAGTGGAACTGGAAAAGTTGCAAAAGAGAGCGACTAAAATGATTACTGGGCTGGGGCACCTCCCTTATGAGGAAAGGCTAAAACATTTGGGGCTCTTTAGTCTGGAAAAAAGGCGCCTGAGGGGGGATATGATTGAGACGTACAAAATAATGCAGGGCATGAGCAAAGTGGATAGAGGGAAGCTTTTCTCCCTCTCACAAAATACCAGAACTAGGGGACATCCACTCAAATTGAGGGCTGGGAGAGTAAGAACGGACAAAAGAAAATATTTTTTCACCCAGCGCGTTGTTAGTCTGTGGAACTCCCTGCCACTTGATGTGGTGATCGCATCTGGCCTGGATGCCTTCAAAAGGGGATTGGACAGATTCCTGGAGGAAAAATCCATCACAGTTTACAAACTATGATGGAGATATGTAATCTCCAGGCTTAAAACGGGCGTACTTCAAGGGCCAGATGCAGGGGAGTGGCATCAGGAGACAGATATCTAGTCTTGTGCGCTGCCAGACGCATCTGGTGGGGCCACTGTGAGATACAGGAAGCTGGACTAGATGGGCCTTTGGCCTGATCCAGCATGGCTCTTCTTATGTTCTTATGTTCTTATGAGGGCGGGGAATGGTATGATATAAAAAGGGTGGAGCCTTGTCAGTTTTGTTGAGTTAAGTTAACTTGAAGGTTTTGAGAGTGAGTGCTGGGAGAGAGCACTGCTCTGTGAGAGTTCTGTCAGGCAGTGAGGGCTATACTGTTTCCTCGCTATTAAAGACAGGGGGCTTGTAGAGTTGATGAAATCTATTATATGTCAAAGGCAACGCATACCATCCTCAGATATTGTTATATTTATTATTTTCTCAATAACCTTCATCATTAATTTTATATTATATATCTCTGAGTCGGTCCCAATTCCTGAGGCGACGATTTTAAAAGGTGGCAGCATTACCAAGTGAATAAAAGGTGGCAGCATTACCATTTCCAACACAATTCAGTGTGTAAAAGGAAGGTGTCATCACAATTTAGTGGCACAGCAGTGAGGAAGTTGAAATAAACCGGTGGTGCCTCTTAAAACTCAGTCTGTGAAAGGGGTGACGTCACAGTTGCCTCCATTGCTGAAGGCATTTTAATCTTCCCATGCTGCTTCCCACCACCCCCGGGAGGGGTGAGTGAGCAGGCGTGTGAGGTTTAAAGGGGCATTCAGCAAGGGAGGCAAGTGTTTGCCTCCCTTGCTGAAGGCAATGTAAACCTCGCGCCGCTTCCCAGCACCCCGGCGTTGGTGGAAAGCAGCCTGTGAGGTTTAAAACCTCTTCCCCTCAAGCCCTTTCAGGCGGGCCACGATATAGCGGGACTGCATTATATGAACCGCAAAAGGGTGGGAGAAAACTGTATAGGACTGATGCCTTAATACATCTGAAAGTAATTAACTGAGCTGATAGTTTCACTGGACTAAGGGGACGCTGAAGACCTTCAGATATTTGGAGCTTCTAATACCCACCTTACACAAGCCAGCATATTCAACAGTAATAGAGTATGAGCCATGAAGTCCAAAACACATCTCATAGTTTACATTTGCCTAACCTTCCTAGCAGCTAGCATATGCAATGCCTCCCCGCGTCTCTGAGTGAGGCGCAGGGGAGGATTTTGCCGGCTGTCAGCTGGCAGGCGGTGGGCGGGGCTACGCAGCCGGCGTAGAGTACGCCGATCGCGCGGCCATATAAGGTATGGCCGCGCCCCCCCCCACCGCCTGCGACTCAGTTGGAAGATTGTCGCCGAAGGAGAGCATTTCGGCGGGGGAATCCGACATGCAGTCAGGCTGTGTTTTTTTTTTTTTCCTTTCCTTGGGATCGACGGCTTTGTTGGGGTTGGGAGGGGGGAGGGAGCTCTGCTGGGCTTTTGTGAGCTCGCGGAGCGTAGGGTGGGGGGAAGAGAAAGGGGCTCGGGGCCGGTTGTCGGCTCCCATCGAGAGGATCGGTCGGGTGGGGGTGGAATCGGGAGGTACTCGCGTTACCTGCCCTGCCGCGGCTCCGTGCCTGTTCTGGAGCGCGGCTCGGCGTTCGCCTCTTCCTGGCTGTGCCGCGGCTGGGGATCGGCCGCTGGCTGGTCCGGGGCAGTGCGGACGGGAACAGCCCCGGTTCTGGGGACTTGCTTCGGCTCCTGGCCTTCTGAGCACCCACCCCAATTGTGCCCCGACTGTGCTTTGCCTGGACGCATTGATTCCCTGTGGGTGGGCACCGGGAGTGGGGTGGTTGGCGATACGGCCTAGGGCTCGGCGACTGGGCCTAGGGCGACTTTATCGCGCCCTGCCGCGCGTGGCGGCCATTTTATTTATTGGCTACCTTGGCCTCCATCCATCCTCCTACACACCGCTCTTGGGCCATCCGCCCTCGTGGCCTCGGCTAGCCTACCTTGTTGACAGACTACGCCTGAGTGTGGGAATATTGAGTGGCTGTGGGCACTGGCTTGAGCATCCTTGGCCCATATTACTTGAGCCTCCTTGGGCCATATTTCATAGCATAGGCCTATTTGGCGGCCATTTTGTGGTCCACTTCTGGGGTTGTTGTTGGAGGCAGTACCTTCATCGCCATCCATCTGCTTACGGTGGGGGGCTGTCGCCTGGTGGGGTACCTGGGCTTACCCCTCGCTGTTATACCTACGTATTCACCCGCCCATTTCGTATTTGGAACAGCTTCTATGGCGCCCAAGAAGGGTGGCGGAAAAGGCAAGGGCAAGGCCCCAGCCAAGAAGAGGTCCCTGCCCCGTCCTGTGACTGAGTCCCCATCATCTTCTGATGATGAGTGGCCCCGCTTGGCGGCGGCCTGGAAAAAGCTTTCTCGTTTGGAGCGCGAGAGGGCACGCCAACAGGGGATGGCTCAGGCCTATGGGGGGAGTGCTTCTGCTGGGGAGGGGCAGGGTAATGGGGTGTCAGCTTTGAAATTGGTGACTGATTTAATGGAGTCTCGTGCTGCATCTCTTGAGTCTTCCCTAGCAGGGTCTTCTGCTCAGGCTGCATCATCTGCTTCACCTCGGACGCCTGTTGACCTGACCGGCAATCAAGAGCAATCGTCCCACATGCGGCCTGAACTACGGCTGGCCTTGTCTGCGACGGCATCCCACTCCACTGATGCGGCTCGTCAGCAGGCTGTTGACCTGTCCCGTACTACCGGCTCTGCGGTCGTGTTGCAAGGAGCGCCCTTGGACCGCGCAGATGGGGGTGAGTGCAGGCCTTTACACACCGACATCTCACGGCGCATTTCCTGGCCCTGGCCGGACAGTACGCCCACTGTGGGCAGCCGTGGTTTTATGCCATATGTCATGCATGAGGGGGTTCCGGCCACGGGGCTGCTCCCACTGCCACATGGGAGTTCCACATTCAGGGCTGATACGTCCGCTCAGACGGAACCAGTTCTTGATTTGTCGGTTCCAGCTCCTCAGCTGAGGACTGAACCTGCGGCGGCACCCCTGTCGGGGGCATCCTCATCTGCACCTGTGAAGGAAACTGAATCTCTGGCCCCAGCCATAGGAGACCACCCTGAGGCCGATGAATCTCTCCCTTTAGGCGACCATCTCTCAGAGGGTGTGGTGGAGAAGATAGTCGCAGGAAAATACGTTGATATCTTTGACCTGCTTAACAGGGAGATCGACGTAAAAGACTTTGAAAAATTAGATTACAAAGAGAAGGAACGGATCCGCAGACGTAAGCCGGAGCGTTCTTGGAATAATTGGCTGAATGCGTTTATCATTTTTGCGGGTATTTACTCGGAGGCCCACCCCCAGAAGGGTACAAAGTTGTGGCACTACCTTGACCTCATAATTAGGGCGCGCCAGGACCTTCCTTCAATGGCGTGGCTAATGTATGACGAAGGGTTCCGGCGTAGGGTTGCTAAGGAGCCTGCTTTACGTTGGGACCGCCCACATAGCTACCTATGGCTGCGTGTGAGTGGATCCAACCGGTCTAATGACAGTTTTGACAGTGGTCACCCGGTTTTGCGCTCCGGCCCTTCAGGTAATCCCCGCACCAATGCGGGCCAGTCTGTTCAACCCAGACTGGTTTGCTTCAAATTTAACAACAGGGGGGCCTGTGGATGTCGGCAGTGCAAGTTCCGACATGCATGCTCCGCCTGTGGGGCTAATCACCCGGTCAGTGCTTGCCCTAGGGGAAGACCAGGCGGGGACGCTGGCAGAGATCAGGGGGGAAAACGACCACAGCAGGGCAATATTCCGCCCTCAAAAGGGACCTAGTCCCATTAAGGTAGGCACACTGAGGGCGTGGCTGCGTAGTTACCCCTCAGTCAGTGACGCGCACTACCTTTTGCACGGGTTCCTACGCGGCTTTAGAATCCCCGCCTTAGGCCGGAGACAGCCGTTTATGTCACCGAACCTCAAATCCATACGTGGTATGGAGGAGGTAGTGCGACAGAAGATCACTGCAGAACTTGTCGCGAGACGGGTTCTTGGCCCCTTTGATCACCCGCCAACCCCCAACTTCCGAGTCTCCCCATTGGGAGTGGTGCCTAAGAAGACGCCAGGGGAGTATCGCTTGATTCACCACCTGTCTTACCCGGCGGGCCATTCAGTTAATGATGGTATCCCGCAGGAGTTGGCTTCTGTCCACTACACGTCCTTTGACGCTGCGGTGCGGATGGTTCGGTCCTGTGGGGTCGGTGCTGAGATAGGGAAGTGTGGCGTGAAGTCGGCCTTTCGTTTGTTGCCCGTCCATCCGGACGACTGCGAACTGCTGGGGTTTTCATTCGAGGGGGCTTTTTACATGGATAGGTCTATGCCTTTCGGATGTTCCAT
Organism: Phrynocephalus versicolor; assembly: GCA_023846285.1. Taxonomy (NCBI): domain Eukaryota; kingdom Metazoa; phylum Chordata; class Lepidosauria; order Squamata; family Agamidae; genus Phrynocephalus; species Phrynocephalus versicolor. The sequence goes on along the minus strand of JAHTLZ010000016.1, from coordinate 44,791,173 downwards.
TTCCTGCGCCGCCTTTGAGCGCTTCAGCACGTTTGTGGAATGGCTGATCCGACAACGCGCGCGGACCGCCCATGTGGTTCATTATCTTGATGATTTTTTGTTTGCAGGAGCGGCTGGCACTGGCCAGTGTGCTCGCCTTATGTCTACCTTCCAGGAGATGTCAGCGGAACTGGGCCTCCCCTTGGCCGAGGATAAAACGGAGGGCCCGGCTACCGTCTTGACCTTTTTGGGGATCGAATTGGATACCGTTGCCCAGACATGTCGCCTCCCTCGACAAAAGTTGTCCGACCTCTTGAGTCGGATCATGTTTGTCAGGTCGGCGAAGAAGGTCACACTTCGCGAGCTGCAGCAACTTATCGGTCACCTGAATTTCGCTTGCAGGGTAGTAGCACCTGGGCGGCCCTTCTTGCGCCGGCTCTGTGATGCCACAGTGGGCCTCCGCAGCCCGTACCACAGACGGCGCCTTTCTGCCACTATCAGGGAGGATCTTGATACCTGGATTGAATTTCTTTCTAGGTTCAACGGCGTCTGTTTTTGGCGGACGGAGGCTGTCTTAGCAGCGGACCTCCAGGTCCATACTGATGCCTCCGGTTCCCTGGGTTTCGGGTTATTCTTTAGGGGGCGCTGGTGTGCTGGCCTGTGGCCCCAAGATTGGCATCAATCCGGCCTAACTCGGGACTTAACTTTCCTTGAACTTTTTCCCATTGTAGGGGCGCTTTACTTGTGGGCGGAGTTGTGGGCGGATTCGGCTGTCAAATTCCATTGTGACAACCTAGCGGTTGTTCATATCATCAATAATCTGACGTCTAAATCTAGGCGGGTTATGACCTTGGTTCGGGCCTTCACGCTGCGTTGTTTAAGGTTTAACATCTTGTTTCGAGCAGTTCATGTGCCGGGGGTTAGAAACGATTTGGCTGACGCTCTGTCCCGCCAACAGATGGAACGGTTCAGAGTGCTAGCTCCTCAGGCCATGACGGAACCCGACCGACTCCCACCCGAGGTATGGCAGCTTGGCGGGTAGAGGCCAATAGGGCCATGGGTTTGGCACTAGCTCCCAGCACCCGTCGGGCGTACTCTTCGGCCTGTGCTGAGTACGCCCGTTTTTGTGCCCAGGAAGGGTGTTCTCAGCTGTGGCCTGCCACGCCTGACCAATTAGTTCATTTCGCTGTTTATTTACATTTTAAGGGCCTTGCCCCAAGGACTATCCAGGGTAAGATCTCCGCCCTTGCTTATTACGCCAAGGCCCAGGGTCTGGCTTTCCCAGATTGTCAGTTTCAGATAACCAAAATGATAGAGGGTTGGACCAGGGAGAAGGGTAAGTCACGAGACACTCGCCAACCCATCTCCCCATCAATCTTACTCCAACTGGCCCAGGCATGGCAACAGGTTTGTCTTGATCGTGTTGAGGTTGCTTTATTGCACGCTGCGTCGCTGGTGGCTTTCTTTGCTGCTCTGCGAGTCAGCGAACTGGTGGCTTCCGCCAAAACTGATAATTCGGCTACAGCTTTGCTCTGGTCTGATTTGATATTGGAGGCTGAACACGCTTCCCTGCGCATTCGCAGGTCTAAAACAGATCAGCGGGGTAGAGGTTGCACGATACACCTGCGTAGGTGTTCGGAGCCGCTCATTTGCCCCATTCTGGCCTTGCACCGTTATGCATCCTGCTTACCCAACCGCCAGGGCTATTTATTTCAACACCTGGACGGGTCCCCATTAACCCATTACCAATTTTGGAAGTTGACATCGAAGGCCCTACACCTCGCTGGAGTATCGCATTTGCGATTTGGGACTCACTCCTTTCGGATAGGTGCAGCATCCACTGCGGCCGCCCTCGGCGTAGGTACAGATGGCATACAGCGTATTGGGCGGTGGAGGTCTCACCAGTTTAAGGTTTATGTTCGCCCGTTAATGGACCCGTAAAAGGGGCCAGTGTTCTTTCTTCTCTCCTTTGCAGGTCCGGCGGATGGCAGGCGTATCCGGGTATTTCTCTATGGCCACAGTTTTGTTTTTTGGGGTTCCAAGTTCGCCGTCAGTTCTGGACGTGGCCGACACCTCGGCCTGGAGCAATGGGCCGACCTGGTCTGGAAGGGTATACGGGGTATGCGTTGGAGTTCCTTTCTGGCGACGGCCCTCGCCGAACCCCCTGACCCCTTCCCCTCCATCGTGGTAATCCACCTTGGAGGGAATGACTTGACCCGGATGTCTGGCAAGTCTTTGGCTCTCCAGATCATCTTTGACCTGAGAGTCTTTAAGGCCAGTCGGCCCACAGTGTGGATCGTGTGGTCGGCAATCCTCCCTAGATTGGAGTGGGGTTTGAATCACCCGCCCCAGAAGATGCACAAATCTCGCAAAGGAGTTAACCGTGAGGTTGCCCGTTTTGTTAAGGCCGAGATGGGTTCGGTTATCACGCATCCTGCTATCACAGCTCGAGATTGGAGTCTTTTCCGGCCCGATGGAGTCCACTTGTCTGATGCGGGCCTTGGTATTTTCCTTGATGATATCCGGGAGGGTCTGTTGGCCTACCTGTTTGGTAGGTTGGGGTAAGAGACTGCAGTGCGTCTCTTAGTGGCGGGTAGCGCAATATAATATTGAATTTCATACAGGGCATTATAA
>JAHTLZ010000016.1:44766628-44782036 GCA_023846285.1 Phrynocephalus versicolor | reverse complement strand
AATAATAATAATAATAATAATAATAATAATAATAATAATAATAATAAATCATTTTTCTTTACCACCATTGAGTTGGCTCAAAATCATTGCTGCTTAAGATTCCCTGCAAATGGCACTGAGAGATATGCTGCCTCCTTTACAGGTGAAGACATCTGCTTGGGAATACCATGAAGCAAATGGCGAGCCACTGTGTGAGACAGAATGCTAGACTGGATGGGCTGTGGCCTATTCCAGTAAGGCTGTTCTTATGTTCTTATGTTCTTATGAACATAACTTTTATTGATTCCATTTACAAGCAGAATTTAGTGGTAAGTACAACAACCAAGGGCATAGCACTCTCAAACAAAAAACGTGCTTAGTCTTTATGAGTGGGTTGGTCGTGGAAATATATGCTGAGAATGCAGCACAGAATCTCAAAACAAACAAACAAACAAACAAACAAACACCACACACACACACACACACACACACACACACACACACACACACACACACACACACACACACACACACACACACACACATGTCAATTGCTTTCCTTTCATTCTGCAAAATGATTTTTAAACTTTTAGGAAAAGAGGCATTAGCATAGAACTTCTCTTTTACCTCTTTTGCACCTTTTAGACCTTCTATTCCACTTTCTTGCCAATTGACATTTCCCTGTGGATACTGTGTTCCATTCTATCTGGTTACATTTTATCATGCCTATTGTTTGAAAATTATAACCTTTGAAGATCACCACATTTATCACAGCACGTAAAACAGGATACCCATAATTTGCCGCTCCTTGAGGGAAGCTACTGTGTCGCTTCTTTTTTTTCTCTTTAATTAAACTAAAGATAAAAAGGGTATATATAATCAATGTATTTTTTTCTTTCATATATTTTGACTTTTAGATGGTTCGCTCCCACTGCTTCAATAAAATTGACAATTGGCATAAAGCAGAATGGCATACAATGCATAGAATTCAATTTAAAATTAAAGGATTTTTAAATGCCCTTGAAAAATAGCTTTCACATGCTCCGGCCACTCTCATCATTCATTTCTTGAAATGAACTGGGATGTATTCATACTCAAGAGAGGTGCAAGAACACTTTGAGTAAGATAATGTCTTCAGAATAAATAAACTGACTGACATCCCTATCCATAAATCTCTTACTTCTCCTTCCCTATGTAGTAGGAGTTAGACAGCATTATGGCCATTCCTACTCTGGCCACTAAATCTAAGAGAATACTATTAAATGGCTTTCAACTGTTACCATAGTAGTTGTCATGTGTTGTAATGTCCCCTCTGACTTATGGTGACCTTATGTATGAACAATCTCCAAGATAATATGTCAGGTCTTGCAAACTTAAGCTTGTGGTTCCTTTAGAAAATTAATCCATCTCCTATCTGGTCCAATTTTTTTCTGATACTTTCAAACTTTTACAGCATTACTGTATTTTATTTTCTGGAATCCTATCTTCTTGTTTCATTTTGTTTTGTTTTGTTTCATTTATAACAAGTTTTTAAAGTAGTTTCACTATGAAACAAGAAAAAATGAAATGAAACGCTAGGCTCCCCTGGGTCTGAAAGGAGCTTCCTCAAGCGATTCCAGTTAAATCCCTGAAATTTGGAAAGGTTTGGGATTTAGGGGGCTGAGTTATGAAGCTCCAAAAGAGGTGTCCCTAGGAAAAACCTTTCTTTTGGAATCGGACACCAAGCTTTTGCTCACCTGTGGCTTTGCTTCCAAAGTTCACAATCCAATTAGAATTTTTTTCCCTAGGGGAACCCCTTTGGTGCTGCATAACTCAGCTCCATGACCCCTAAACCTTTCCAAATTTGGGGGTATTTCAGAGAAGAGCTTGAGCTTTACTGCTATCGTTTCCTCTGGGATATATTGTTTCATTCTAGAGGGGGAAATGGTTTTTCATGATGAGACAAAACAAAACGTGCCCTACCATTTTGTTAGGTAACAAAGTAATTTGTTACTGTACCTATCAAAATGATGAAACAGCATTTCGTTTTTTATTTCATGCTCATCTCTACTTTCCTCCACCACCATATTTAAAATAAATATTTTCCCCCTGGCAGTTGTCTTTTACTGTTCATAGCCATACATGTTAATACAGGAAATACTAGAAGGAAATTCTAGTTCCTTCATTGTTGCCCTTCCTAGTCACCAACTTCATCTGATTTCTTCATCTGGTCTTCATTTGGATTGTGATTGATCCAAGGTATACAAAATCTCTAACTATTTCAGTTTCTGCATTATCAACTCAAGAGTGTCCAATTTTCTGTAGCCATGAGTTTTGTTTTCCTTATGATCAACTGCAATCCTGCTTTGGCATTTTGTTCATTCACTTTCAGTAAAAGTCATTTTAAGTCATTGCTGCTTTCTGCTCTAAAATAGTGTCACCTGTATATATTTTGAATCATTGATGTTTCTTTTACCAGTTTCCAATCTTTTCATATTAATGTAGCACAGCTCCATATATAATATGTTCCGTGCACACATGGAACAGATAAGGGGATAAATTGCACCCTTGTCCAACACCATCTTGGATCCCTTTTCTTGTTAGGATCTTCTGTCATGAGACTTTACTCATCTTTGTTCTAAGGTTATTAAAACTGGCTTTTTATGAATGCAGCATACGTGTGTGGCTGCACTCTGCTTTGTTTTCAAGGTTTCTAGTAGAACATAGTCACTCTCACCCATAGTTCCCCTTACAGTCACTTCCCCCACCAGGTAATCTCTACTGATTACAATCAAGTTCAGGATAGCTAGCCATCTGTTTTATGTCTCCACTTTATGTAGGAGAAAATTATCAGCCACACAAGCCAGGAATTCTTGGAAGGGCTATACTTGGCCAAATTTCCTCCCAACATATATTGGGATAGTTGAAGTCTTCCATGACAGCTACATCACAGGTTTTAATCCTTGCAATGTGTTTTTCAAAAGTTTCATCTGCTTCCTTTCATTGATTGGGCAGTGAGGTGCTGACTTTAAGGTCAACATTCTGAACAGGTTTGCACCAAATTCGTTGAAAAGAGTACCACACATATCTTTCCAAATACCTATTTTTGCTTAAGAGGCTGTTTTGATACTGTGCCAGATGAGGTGAGATGAATGAGCCCTATGGTTTAACCTTTGTGGCTGCATAATATACTGATGTGCTTATATATAGAATAGTCTGCTCAGAGAGGCTTGGCAAGTACGATCTTTGCTTTAGTCTACCACTTTAAAATCTGGATTTAGCTTGTATACTTTCATGTTTTATGATACATAAATGCATTTTAATGTTTGTTATATGTTAGCTATATAATAATACTGCAATAAAATAAAATAAAGTAAAATAAAAGTAAAAAAGGCCCTGGCAATGTAATTTTTTCTAAGTTTTCTTCTAAAGAAGTACAAAATACTAAATCCAGTGTGTATTCAAGATACAAAGAAGGAAGGGTATGGAAGTAGGCCTTAGGATTTCCCAGGAAAACAATCTCACAGAAATCATATGCTTAACCTTTCCAAAGACTTCTATCCACAGCAAGGATTAGTTGACCTCATGTCACCAAAGTAGGGATGGAGAGGTCAAACAAGGGTACCCAATTCATAAGGTGGGATAATAAAGATTTCAAGCACTGTTTGCCTTGAGCTTTCAGTAGTCTTCAAATTCTCACACAGTGATGAACTCTGAACTGGCTTTGAATGTCTGCACTCTATTTTTGGAAGTAATTTTGCTTCCAAAATGTCAGTCTCTTCATCTTTCTTGAAACATTTCTGAGTTCTACTCTCCAAACAGATTTGTCACATCACTCTCCAGGTCTTGAGCCACCTGTTCCTCCACATATATATCTCTTTCTGTACTCTTAAACTTGAAGGGATTTATATATCCATTTAGTCCTATATCTTCTTTTATACTTATCCCAAATATCATTCCAATTTTTGAAATGTTTCCTTATTCAGTTACAAATTAAAACCCTCTCTCTATTCAAAAACATACTTTCCAACTTGATTACTTGATTACATATTCAGCCAGTCGGTAAAGAAATTCAGTGGTTCTTTTTGGTGTTCCCATTAGTATTGTACACATCTCTGCCCTACTTAGCAAACTTAATTAATTTTGTTCGTATTTTATCTTGCACTTTTCCACAGCCCATTTCTCTTAGATCATGATCAATTTTAGCTTATTGCTATCTGTCTGGTACTGAGTACTAAGTGCCTGAGCTAAGTTACTCGGCCTTAATTTTTATCAAATACAAATGAAGAGACAATGGTCCATCCAGCCTCATAGTAGCAGATACTCTGATGTCCAAGTATTGAGGGACAAATGTATTGCATTACAGTGGTTTCCCCACCCATTCACAGTTCATATACTGTGGTCCCGCTATAATCTGCAGTATATGAAAATAAAAAGGCCCCCTGGGGTAAGGGGGAAAGGCCTGCTTCAGCCTACCTTACTTACCTCAAGACTGGTGCTGCCACGAACGGGCTTACAAGGGCCTCCCTGGGCCTTCTGGAGGCCCCAAAGTGGCCTCCCTGCGAACCGGAAGTGACTTATGATCATTTGGAGGCCTCAGAAATTATTTTCAGCAACCCATAAGTTACTTCCGCTGGGTACCCGAAGTCACTTTCAGTTCACAGGGAGGCCCTTTTGGGGCCTCCACAATGCCCGGTAAGGCCCTTGCAGGCCATTTGGGGGCAGCACCAGGCTGGGGGTAAGTAGAAATTCTCCTAGCTAGGCACCCCAGGCTGGACCCGACCTGCATCTGCATATCACAGATTTTCAATTATCGCGGGTTGGGTTGGGTCCCTAGCGATAGGTGGGGGGGGTCACTGTATATCATTGAGTAATAGGCTACATTTCATACAAGTAGCCCCATGCAACTGTGAAACTTAAGTAATGATTCTTGTGAAGAATTTTGCTAACTGAAGTAGTTCAGTTGGGAAAAGGTACTTTCTAGAATAAGCTGTATCTACAGTAAATGATTTTGATTAGATTCTTAGTTATGCTTAAATAAATGTTGTTAGAGAGTTATGCTTAAATAAGTGTAGTCCTTTGTAAGAAGAATGTTGTGTCTCCACATGTGCTGTGTGGGTCCATCTACCACCTGCTTGTCTGACCGGCCCACCCACTGGTGTTCATAAGTACATGAGAAGAGCCATGCTAGATCAGGCCAAAGGCCCATCTAGTCCAGCTTCCTGTATCTCATAGTGGCCCCACCAGATGCGTCTGGGAGTGCATGAGACTAGATATCTGTCTCCTGATACTACTCCCCTGCATCTGGCCTTTGAAGTATCCAAGATTTAAGCCTGAAGATTACAAATCATGGTTTGTAACCTGTGATGGACTTTTCCTCCTGGAATCTGTCCAATCCCCTTTTGAAGGCATCCAGTCCAGATGCCTTCACCACATCTTTTGGCAGGGGGTTCCACAGACTAACAATGTGCTGGGTGAAAAAATATTTTCTTTTGTCTGTTCTCACTCTCCCAACCCTCAATTTGAGTGGATGCCCCCTAGTTCTGGTATTTTGTGAGAGGGATAAAAGCATCCCTCTATCCACTTTACTCATGTACTGCATTATTTTGTATGTCTCAATCATATTCCCCCTCATGTGCCTTGTTTCTAGACTAAAGAGCCCCAAATGTTTTAGCCTTTCCTCATAAGGGAGGTGCCCCAGCCCAGTAATCATTTTAGTTGCTCTCTTCTGCACCTTTTCCAGTTCTACTATGTCTTTTTTGAGATGCACTGACCAGAATTGTACACAATACCCCAGGTGTGGCCTTACTATTGTTTTGTATAATGGCATTATAATGTTGGCTGTTTTATTTTTAATCCCTTTTTCGATAATCCCTAGCATGGAATTGGCCTTCTTCACCACTACCACACATTGAGTAGACACCTTCATGGAGCTGTCCATCAACACACCAAGATCTCTTTCCTGATCCGTCACAGATATCTCAGAACCCATGAGCTGATAGATAAAGTTTTGAGTTTTTGCCCCAATATGCATTACTTTACATTTGAATACATTAAAACACATTTGCCATTTCGCAGCCCATTCCCCCAGTTTGGAGAGATCCTTCTGGAGTTCTTCACAATCTTCTCTGGTTTTTACCACATGGAAAAGTTTCATGTCATCTGCAAACTTGGCTACCTCACTGCTTCTCCCTGTCTCCAGGTCATTCATGAACAGATTGAAAAGCACCAGTCCCAGGACAGATCCCTGGGGCACACTGCTTTTCACTTCTCTCCACTGTGAAAATTTCCCCTTGACACCTACTCTTTGTTTCCTGGATTTCAATCAGTTCTCAATCCATAAGAGGACCTGCCCTCTTATCTTCTTACTATGCAATTTTCTCATCAGCCTTTGGTAAGGGACTGTGTCAGAAGCCTTCTGAAAATCCAGATAGACAATATCCACCGGTTCACCCAAATCCACATGGCTATTTACCTTTTCAAAGAATTCTAAAAAATTTGTCAGGCAAGACTTATCCTTACAGAAGCCATGCTGATTTTCTCTCAGCAAGGTTTGTTCTTCTATGTGTTTTAAGACTTTCTCTTGGATGAGGCTTTTGCATCTTCCCTAGGACAGACGTAAGGCTAATCGGCCTCTAGTTTCCCAGGTCCCCCCTCCTTCCTTTTTGAAAAAATTGTGTGACCCCAATGCTTCATGCAGCATTGAGGTCCATCTTCTCGTATAGCACTCCAATCTGGGCAGAAGCCTGTCCACCCTGTCCATGCCTCTTCAGGGAGCCAACCTATGCAGTGGTTGACTGGTGGAGGCAGGACGGTTAAGCTCCTGCCTGGATTGGATTGCCACAGAAAAGAAGGACCCCAGTGCCAGATGAAGACTGGTGAGTGTGCCAGCTAGGGCTGTGTGATATGGATGTGCATGGCACCTGTGAAGCCGTCACATGAAGGATGATAAACGGCTCCATGCCCATGTCTACTTGCAATACAAGCAGCCACTGACCTATTTATAATATTTGCTTATATTAACCAGTTAAAAAAGATTCTGCTGCTGTAGCCTCTATTGTTATATCTGAAAAGATTTGCTTCTTGATATGTCTGAAAAGTGTGTGTGTGTGTGTGTGTGTGTGTGTGTGTGTGGTGTTAGTGAAAAGGAAATTCTTGATTCATTTCTAGGTGATTCTCAGAAATGCACATCTTCAACCTTTTACAGGCTCTCTCTTTTCATTGGCTGGTTTCATATTACTGTACACTTGGCATGTGTGTGAGAGAGTGCAGGAGAAGAGCAAAACAATCAGATCTTGCATATTGAAAAGGTTAAAGCCACCATGCAGCCGGCTGTCCTTCCAGACAATATTGGTTATCAACATTTAGAAGCCTCATTTCTGTGACAAAGATTGTAATACAAATAGATAAGGACACAGCCTGAATCTATTATTGTGACAAAGGCAATCAGGAAAATGGGAAGTGGTGGGAAACTTTGAGCATTCTCGTGACATTGTTCCGATTGCTTATTGTTAGGTGTGCTCCTCCCAGACTTCACAAGAAGAAAAGGAGCCTGGCTAATCTGTGGCAGCAGTGATTCAATAGCCTTTCACAATATGTAGTTCTGTGAGAAGTGGCCACAGATGTTATTGGCTCAGTGATTGTTTTCCATGAGACTCCAAAAGTGGAAGAATCAAGATGGATGGGGTCCCGCCTGCAGTATTTCACCCAGACACTTGAGATCCATTCCATTCCACTTTCAAATAATGCCAGGTTATTGCCTCTATACAGAAAGTATCAGGTTGTTTTATCCGTTGTTAATGGGGGAGGGACCCTTCCCCGTCTCATCCCACATTTCCTCTTTGGGCACCATTGTTGCCTAACTTTTTTCCTTCCTTCCTTTTTTAAAAAAATCATCAGCATGCTGTTTTCTCATTCAGGTAACATTTTTTCTGAACATTTTTCTGCCTCTCATTTCAATCTAAAATTGATTCAATGTAACTTTTTCCACCCTTTCTTTTTTGACTTGCTCTTTATTTATTTATTTATTTATTTATTTATTTATTTATTTATTTATTTATTTATTTATTGTAGTAGAACGGAAACTGCTAACAAACAAATTATTATCACTGTACTGTGTGGTTACTGCCTTTGACAACTCTGAAATTTTAGCTATAACTTGTGTGTGTTCAAAACCACCAGTACCGTTTATGATTATTGTGCACCATCAAGTCAGTCCTGACTTATGACAACCTTTTCAGGGTTGTCTAGGCAAGAGAAGACTCAGAAGTGGTATCCTATTACCGTCTTCACTCTGAGACCAGGGAGCTTGCCCAAGAACACACAGGCTGGCTTATTTCCTAATGGGCACAGTGTTTCAAGCCCTGGATCCACAGCCAAAGACACAGTTAGGGTTTTCAGCACCCAAGGACAAAGTGAGTTTTTGCACACATACACACACACCCAAAAGGGATGGGGATTGGCTAATGTACCACAGAGAAGGCATGGCAGCAGCAGCAACTGGGGAGCCCTCCGTGCCGCCCCTGGCAGGTCGCCTGTGATGTGCCTTCTCCTGGCTCCTGGCCGGGGAGCCATTTGGTGCCCAATTTGGCACCCCACATGCTGTGCCCAGGGACAGATGCTGCCCTTGCCCCCTAACTACACCACTGGTTACAGATGGGCCTAAACCAAACCACAAACCAGAAAAACTGATGAATCAAGCTGTTTCACAGTAGGTTTTCTGAACCAGTTTGGGAATCCTGTTTTATCAAAGCAATTTCCTCACCCCATTCAGTGCTTATTTTCATTTGGCTTTCCTCAAGCTGGACCCAACAACATTGCACATGGCCTGCCTATCAGATGACAGGTGGGAGCAGGCTGACTCCAGGAATGGATGCCAGGCCCACTGCCTCTGAGAATGGCAGTGTTATAGGAGGGGCACTGGTGGAAGGACCACGTAAGGAGGTGATGGGGCAGTGGGTTCATGGTGATCTGTGGTTAGCTATAAACCATGAGCCAGCTCAGTTCATTGGATTTCCAGTTTTGTCCATCTTCCATTGGGCTATTTGGCCATGTTCTGTGAGAAAACTCTTAGTTCTCTGAAGACGCCGGCCGTAGAGTCTGGCAAAACACCAGGAAGAAAAGCTTCCAGAACATGGCCAAACAGCCCAAAAAACTCACAGCAGCTGCCAACTACTTTGTTATAAGACTGATCATGTATGGAGCAGACTTACTAGCAAGATCACCCCAAAGTAGATATGTGGTTGCCTATTGAGAACAGGGAGGGAGATATTTGGAGGGCAATGAAAGGTCACAGAAACGGCCCTTTTTGAGAATGAATATTTCAGCTCTTGCCCGAATTCTTGCAAATAAAAAAGAAATGGGAACAACCATGTTCTTTAACGATAAACAAGATTGTTAATTGCATGAGCCATTTTAAATCTGGGTATATTTCAGGTTGTTTCTTACTGCACCAGGATTGCAACGGTTTTACGTTTTTAAAAACAACCATAACTTGAAAACCCTTTACCCAAATTTCTCCAGTTCTTGCACAGAGCAATGGCATATTGTCTGCTGCATTTATGTCAAATTTGCTGCTGATTTTAAATCCAGTTTCTAAGTTAAATTCTTTATTTGGAGTGCTCCAATTTTAGAATTGAGTGTTCATTTTCACTCCCTCACAATAATAATTTTGTGGAGTAGTTGCCCTGTATGACTTTCTGATGATTCTGTTCATTTATTCCATGCCTACCTCCTTGTCAAACAATAGCTATTGACATGGTGTCTGGTATTCTCACTCTTCCAAAGGAAAGCATATAACAATATATATAGAAATATATACATTTTTAGAAGAAAAATAAAGCCAAGTGTTCAAAGTGTTCTGCTTATATACTGCCCCATACCATTTCAAATAGTCTCTGGGCAGGTTACAGTTTTTAATTACAGTAGGCAGGCTACACATCCCCCCCCAGCAACCTGGGTACTCATTTTACCAACCTCAGAAGGATGGAAGGCTGAGTCAGCCATGAGCCTGCTACCTGGGATTGAACCCCAGGTCGTGAGCACAGTTTTACATGCAGTATAGGCATTTAACTACTCCGCCACGGGGCTCCTAAAAATGCATATATCAGTGGTACCTTGTATAACGTAATTAATTGGTTCCAAATCAAATTATGTTATACAAGTTTTCCATTGTACAAACCCTAATTTCCCATAGGAATGCATTGAAACTGGATTTAATCTGTTCCAATGCATTCCAATGGTGCTAGGTTTTTTTGGGCGAGGGGGGGCGGGTGGGTGGTGGACCCCCATGCAGGTGCCAGGTAAGGGTACCCCTCCCCGGCTCACCCCCCCGTGTCTGCCGCCCCTCCTCTCCCCTCCCTCCTTCCCTCTTTCCCCGGGCGGCCGCAGGTGGTCGGGCAGAGGGGGCCGCGGGGTGGGGGGAGGGGTGCGCAGCGCCGCTTGGCCTGGGGCAGGGGGCTTGGGTGCAGGACTGCGCCAGGAATCCCCCCCCCGCTCACCTCTTGCCGGAGCCCCGGAGGCGCCCGGCAGGCAGGAGGGCGCACTGGCGGCCTGCCCCGCCAGAAGGAACACCAGCATCCGCGGCGGCGGACTGTCGCCCCTCTCCTCCCCTCCCCTCTTTCTCCGACCACCCCGCGTCCTCTTCCCGGGCGGCCGCAGATGGCCTGGGGTGGGGGGCTTCGGCGGGACTGTGCCGGGAATCCCCCCCTCACCTGCACCCGGTGGCTTTGCTCATGGCAAATGCTCCCAAACACGCTGCAAACTCAGAAGCGGCGGGGACGCTGTTGCTGCTGCTGCTGCTGCCGCTGCTGCTACCGAGCCTGTCCAGTGCAGCCGCTGCTCGTGCCTGCAGAATCCCCGGGAAGGGCACCCAGCTGGCCGGCAAGGTCTCTCCCGTGCGGCCTCACCCACCGAAGGCGCTGGGGGTCCGGGTGGGGTGGGGAGCTCTTCAGCTCAGCGCAGCCACCGCCGGCGAGGGAAAAAGAGGGCGAGATCCTCGGCTGCTGCAGACGCGCGGTTTGTCCGCTCCAACCGGCGCCCCCACCCATCGGAGCCTCTTTCTCCTTGCCGGGGGAGGGCTCCCGGCTTCGTCCTGGTGGCCGAGGATCGGGGCCTTTCTCTGACAGGCCGCCGATCAGCTGGGCTCCCCGATCGGAGCCCTGATAAGGGCTCCCCCCGCAGGAGCCACAGCGGCCTTAGCGGCGGCGCGCAGCAACTTTTCCACCAGGCAGTGCAAGGACGTGCAGCCGGCCTTTGGGACAGGCGGGGCGGCTTCTCCTGGCCAGGCTTGCCCTCGTCCTCTGCGCTTGGCTCCCTCCCACCTTGGGAGGGGCGGCCCGGGCCGGCAAGGCAGGCAGAACGACGGGAAGGTTTGTTTAGTGAAAAATCCGGGGGGGAAAATCCGCCCCCTCCTCTTCCCGGGCGGCTGCAGGTGGTGGGCGGGGGAGGAGGGGGGCAGATCTTTTTTCCGTTGTATGGATTTTTCGTTATACAAACCCTCCGTTATACGAGGTACCACTGTATCTGTATATCTGTATATCTTTGTATATATTTCTTCTAAAATGTATATATGGTGATATGGTGTGTGTGTGTGTGTGTGTGTGTCTGTCTGTGTGTCTGCCTGTCTGTGTGTCTGCCTGTCTGCCTGTCTGCCTGTCTGTGTCTCTGTCTGTGTCTCTGTCTTTCTCTCTCTCTCTGTGTGGTGGGACTTTTCTTATTCTTTTTAGAACAATAGTCCTTTAAGCAAGCTACCCTTCTGAAATACTTTATCTGCCTCATTGAAGATGTTTTGCCAATTGCCATTTTCAGTTCAGAAAGCTCAGCAATCAGCTTAATTGGGTTTCATGCCCTGAGACTGTGAGTTTAAAATCCCCCTCAGTGTCACTTTATGCTTCAATTTCCATGCTGAACGAAACAAGCATATGGGTACAATTTATTACATGAACAGTGGTGGTGGAAACCTCTTAAGGTTGTTACTTAAGCTTGCTTTAATTGCACCCCCAATCCTTGGGTAATGATGGGTAATGACCATATACAGTTTTGAATACTTTCTTGGGGATGCTGAAAGAACAAGTCTCATGAGGCAGTCAGTGATAGTAAGACAACTAACACTAGCAGGAGACAGCCATGGGATCTTCTATTACCATCTATCCCTGGATTTCTCATAGGACTCATAGTATCACTTACAACCATCTGCGTAACAGCTCAATTAAAGAGGCAACTCATAAAATTCCATTGGTAGCAAATCACCCTCTACTTTTCCTGCAGAAATCTGAATTTTGGGGCCTTTTCAGTTCTCCTTTGAGGTTTGGGGAAGAACAGCAAAGGTTTCCTTTTTTATGCCATTCATTAATAATAATAATAATGGAATAATAAAAAGTTCACTGTAAACATCTGAGATATAGATACTTAAAAGTGTACACAGGGGATGATTCACTAGAAGCCAATACAAAGCAGCATCCCAAAGAGCTCAAGTCAGAAATGAGATGCTATCTTGCAAATTGCAATTCAGGTTCAAAGTAAACATGAAAACACATATTATTTCTTCTGTTTTCTTCCCCCCCCCTCCCACCTTTATATAAAGTACTACAGTATGCAGTAGAGATGGGCACGACTTGGAAATTTTTTTTCCGAGTTGTCGTTTTTCAGGACGGGTCCATTTCGGCTCATTTCGGTTTTTCGCGAAATTTTTCAAAATTTTGTCATTTCGTTTTTTGTTTTTTTGTTTGTTGTTACCGCCGCGATTTAGCGCGACTTGACTTCCCAGAGCATGGGGTAGGGGGTAAGGGCTAGGCTTAGGGTAACGGTTAAGGTTAGGGTGGGTTAGTGGGCTGTACCTCTGGGTGCCTCTGGCCCACTAAGAACACAGTGTACTGGCGTATGGGTTCAGGTTCGGGTTCAGGTTTAGGGTTCGGGTTTGTGGGCTTTTAATGCCCTCTCTGGCACACCCAGAAGTCTCAGCAAAACCTGGCCATGTGATTGGTGGAATGTCTCCAAAAATTTGCATGGTCCCATCCCATGGCCAGCCCATCATTGCGCCTGCGCAGGTGTAAAAAAATAAAATAAAATAAAATAAAATAAAATTAACGGAGACGTTTTGTTGCAAGAAAAACCCACTGCTGCTACTGTAAAAATTCAAGCATTTAAAATAGCTAATTTTCGCATGTTTCTGTGGTGCTTTGGTGGGTTTTTGGACCACGATTTCAAAAAAAAATTGCGGTCACTATTTTAGATCCCCCCGCACTGCATGGCAAATGGAGATGCCGAGGATGCGCCCTCCCAGCTTGGTAAAGTCTCAGCAAAACCTGGCCATGCGATTGGTGGAATGGCTCCAAAAATTTGCATGGTCCCATCCCATGGCCAGCCCATCATTGCGCGTGCACAGGTGTAAAAATAAAAAATAAAATAAAATAAAATAAAATCAACAGAGACGTATTTTGGCAAGACAAACCCACTGCTGCTACTGTAAAAATTCAAGCATTTAAAATAGCTAATTTTCGCATGTTTCTGTGGTGCTTTGGTGTGTTTTTGGACCACAATTTCAAAAAAAAATATTGCGGTCGCCATTTTGGATCCCCTCGCCCGCACTCCGCATGGCAAAGGCAGACGAGACAATGCCCCCCCTGCCTGGTACCTGCAGCGCAGCAGTAGCACCAGCCAAGGAGAGGGGGCGGGGAATCCCCCCCCAAATAAAACACCCTTCTGGCCTGGTAGGTGCCCTCAGACAGTTTTCGCCTGCTTTTAGGGCCAGGAATCAGTTTTTTTTAAACTTTTAAAAACTTTTTTTCTGTGCCACTTGGCATCGCGGGATCGCCGCAATGCCAGGAAGGACAGCAACAAATCAGACCCAATTATTCTTTAGTCGGTTCGAGTTCGAGTTCTGGTGGAGTAATTCCCGTTACCATTTCCATTCTGTAATGGAAACGAGTAACGGAAACGGAAACGGGAATTCCGCTAAGTCGTGCCCATCTCTAGTATGCAGTATGCAATCTCCAGGAGGAGAGCGGTCAAAGTGAGAAGGGGGAGAATAATACAAGCAACTTTGGGCCTCATCCGCTGGTCCCTTAAATTCAGACCAGAGATCTTGGCGGTTTTTTCCTCTTCCTTCCTCCCCACCACTCCGCACTTCCTTGCTTCTGTCTGTGTGAGGGGAGGGAGGAAAAAAAGCCTTAAAAAGAGACAAAAGAATAAAGCCTTACCTCCGGTGCCGGTGGAAGTTGCTCCGAGCTCTCTTCACTTCCTGGTTCCTCTTTTAAGTAGCTCTTAAAGGGGCGGGAGCCAAAAAAACAGCAAACAGAAGCAAGGAGAGCCCCGCACTCACTATTGTTGCACCACATCAAAGAATTTTCACCTCCGGAGAGAAGGTACAAGAAACGTTCGCTGGGTCGCGCTAAAGTGGGCGGGATCACACTTAATTGCCTGTAAGCTCCGGAGCTGGTGGGGAAACATTTTTAAGCTCCGGAGCTGGGAGCCATTTGCTCTGGAGTTTAGGGGTCGTGTATAAACGCCCTCTCTCTTCTTGTTGTCTGCTTCCACACTTAAGCTACCTGCTGTTGACTCCTGTAGAAAAATACTAGGTATTTTCTCCGGGGATCTGTGACTCCAGCTTCATCAATCTTTTGGAATACTCTGAAGATGTCAAAAAGCCAGTGGATGAAAGCAGCCTACTAGAGATCACAAACTTGGACATTTAAACAGCTTTGGCTGAAATCCCAGGCCAAGGCAATAGTAGGTTGAATGAATTCACAGAGTTTTATTTCATTTGCTTGCCTCTTGTAACCTTCCTTACCACCAAAGAGAGGGGGGGGGGAGAGAGAAAGACTCCAGAGGGCGTTGTATTTTTCTTCAAAGTTAAGGTAATTCATACAGTCATTACTGTATAATTCTCTTCTTATACAGTGGTACCTTGTATAACAGACAGCTTGTATAACAGAAAATTTGTACAACATAAAAAATTCCAGAGATAGGGGAAATTTGCTTAACATAATTGCCTATGGGGAAAATCCGTACAACATAAAAATGGGATTACTCTGCTTTCAATGCATTCCTATGGGAATTTGTATAAAGGAAAATTTGCTTAACATAATTTCATTTGGAACGAATTAATTCCTTTATACAAGGTACCACTGTATATGGCTGTGAATATACTCAGTCATCCTAGTGAGGTTATCCATATTCTTATATGTAACTCACAGTGTGGGCAGATAATGAATTCCTATAGATACATTTGTCTAAGCATATAGGCAAGTTTCATAAACCTTTTTATCTATCTTTTTCTTTAATAGATAATAATTAAATAGCATTTGAAATTGAATGTATTGCAATACATCATAGTATTATATGTTGTAAAGTGCCCAGAGTAGCCCTTAGGCTAGATGGTTGGGGTATAAAAATCAAATTGCAGGATAGATAGATAGATAGATAGATAGATAGATAGATAGATAGATAGAT
>JAHTLZ010000016.1:44752675-44763443 GCA_023846285.1 Phrynocephalus versicolor | reverse complement strand
GCCTCCCTCAGCACCCTAAAAATGGGACCTTGGGGGGGGGGTGTCGCAGTCTCAGCTGAAGCGGGACGAGGGGAGAAGAGGCGCGGGGCGGCAGCAAAAGCCCCCCCCCAAGCCGACGCTTCAAAGGCACAAAAGCAACTTTCAGAGGCTGACACGGGCGAGCGTCTCCGCGGTCCCGGTGACCTTCGAGGAGTCTGTGCCCGTGTAAAAGGCAGGTCGAGGAAGAGCCGAGGAGAGACCCTGCAGGCCAGGCCAGCCCAGCCCTCTTCCCCCTGGAAAAGAGGCAGGGATCCCTTCCACGCCCCCTTCCCCTCCAACTCCCCGGCTGCTGCTGCTGCTATGCCCGCGGTGTCCCCCCCCAGCAGAAGCTCCGCGCCCCCCAGGCCGACGAGAGGTGCCCCAGCTCCTTTTTTAAAATGATTAAGCCGGCCGAGTTGCGACGTCCTCCCCCCCTCCCCCACGGGCTCTGGGAAGGGGCCGAGCCACGGGTGAGGCGGGGAGGTGTTCCTTTTTTGAATACCCCGCGGAGGGAGCGCATTGGGCGGCCGAGCGTCTTCCCCCCACCCCCAGTGCCCGAGCGGTGAGGAAGGGGTGGGGGCGCAGGCAGTGGGCCGGGTCCGTCAGCCCGTCAGCCCCCTTCTTCTAACACACACACCCGCTTGCTATCCCCCCGCCCCCGCTGGAGGGCCATGCGAGGGAAAGACGCCACGTTCCCGACACTTCCTGTTCCTGGCTGCCCGGGACTGAGGCTGCCGCTGCCCAGCGCGTCCAGAGCGCGCCAGGGACGGGGAGAGAGAGAAGGAGGGCGAGAGACGCGCCCCCTCCCCACCACCACACGCACGCTCCTCACTACCTGAGGGGGACCCTGGGCGCCCGAGGAGCGCCGCTGCCGCCGCGCGCCATGAGCGAGTCGCGAGAGAGGATGCCCGCCGCGGCCGCTGCAGCTTCGCCTCCTCCTCCTCCTCCCGGCGGCGGCTGGTGCGCGGGCGGCGTGGGCACGGGCCCCGTCGTCCTCGCGCTCCTCTTGGTGGGCGCCTGCTTTCTGCTCAGCGCCAACACCAACAAGCTGCAGGGCCGGCTTGAGGCCCTCGAGCAGGAGCTGGCCAGCCGCGCCGGGACCCCCGGAGAGCAGCTGCTCCAGCCGCCGCCACCGGGCGCCGAGCCCCTGCTCGCCGTGCTGCAGCCTCAGGTGGATGAGCTGTTGCAGGAGGTGAGCCGCGGGGCGGGGAGGTGTGGTGGTGGTGGTGGTGATGGTGATGGGGGGGAAGAGAGAGTGTGTGTCGTGTGCGCGTTTCTTTGAAGGTTTGAGGAAAGAGCCTGGCGTCGGGCTCCCTCCCTCCCCACCCCTCCCCTCCCCTCTTTCCCCAATCGCCCCTCGTCCTCTTCCCGGGCGGCTGCAGGTGGTGGGCGGAGGTGGCTGCGGGGGTGGGGGGAGGGAGTGGAGGTGCGCCCCTTGGTATATATACACTGTACAGTGGTACTTCGTATAATGGCGGGAGTGGGGTGCGCCGGGAATTCCCCCCCTCGCCTCTTGCCGGAGCCCTGGAGGACTTAGTTCCGAGGGGCTCATGGGGGGGAGAGGGGAGGGGCAGATTTTTTTTTCGTTGTACGGATTTTTCGTTAAACAAACCGTACGTTATATGAGGTACCACTGTATGATGTGAAACTGGGACTGGCCTTGCCCCAGGCACAGATCAATAGTTCCCATAAGATCGGGGCATTTCCTGATTGCAGGCCACCTGAGTCTCCTCACTCTAGGTGGGATGCACCTTGAGGAGCCTCTTTGATCTTCCCTCTCCCAGTCCAGAAACCTCTTGATCTTGAATGCTGGGAGGGGTGGAAGCCAGACCAGCTAACACCCTCTCTCAATTTCCAATCAGCTCCCTCCAAACCAAGCAGGCAAGGCTGGGGCATGACCTGAAAAGCCAGGCCTCACTACGCTATGTCATGGAGCTGTAGCATCCTTCTTCCTCAGGTCTAGAAAGAGGCTGAGGCAGGAATTGAACAGCCTTAAATGGGCGTTCACTGTGCTCCCTCTCCCATCTTGTGATGTCATTTGCCTACAATTGCTCTTCTGATTGGGCAGGCAAATCACCCCTGCTGCAGAAGCTTTGTGCTACATGAAAGAAACGTGTTGGACTGATAACAAAATAACTCTGCTTCTTATGAAATGGTGGTGTTTGCCTTGTTGTTTGTTAAAGGAACTGCTTCTTAGACTCTGTGGTGATCCAGGCTTTGGCCTTGAAATCTCAAATATAGACTGCTGCTAACTTGGCAACCCTGTCCTTGTGGTGCAGTGGTTTAACTGCCATACAGCAGCCAAAACTGTGCTCACAACCTGGGGTTCAGTCCCATGTAACTAACTGGCTTTTGGTTAAGTCAGTCTACTAACCATCCAAGTTTGGTAAAATGAATACCCAGTTTGCTGGGAGGGGGACAATGTGAACCCTGCATAATTAAATTATAAATCACTCAGACAGTGTTTTAAGCACTATGGGGTGGTATATAAGCAGAACACTTTACTTTTGCTTTATCCAAAACACACTGGTTTGTATATCATATTTGATGAGACTTCAGCTTTCTGAATGATTTTCTAGAATTCTACAGCTTTCTGTTGCTTGTGCAATTGCATGTAAGGACCATTTAAAACCATTTATTCTGTAGATCAGATATCCCTGCCATAAGTCATAATGTCCTGTAATGTCACTCCAGGAACTCTGTGGAAAATCAGAAAGGTGATCTGCAAGAGCCAATAATTTAACATTCCTTTAAAACACTACCACTATAATAAGATAAATATATTCACAAAATATGCTCATGAATTTTATATCTCGGTTCACACCAATGTGACCACAATCAAGATCATATGTAACTGATGTATACTTGAGATCCACAAGACCTCCCCTGTAGGAAAAGGTGTACAACTGCATGATACAATCAGATCAATAAATGGTGCTATGAAGTATGCCCCAACTGTGAGGTTCTTGCCCCTGGCAAATACTATTTCATATTTATGGTCATATCGTTTCTAGAGATAGGCACAAAATAGAAAAACAGTGTTTTGTTTTGTTTCTGTAGTAGTTTTGTTTTGTATCATTTGTAATGAATTTTAAAAGTAGTTTTGTTATGAAATGAAAGAAACAGTGTTTTGTTTTGTTTCTGTAGTAGTTTTGTTTTGTATCATTTGTAATGAATTTTAAAAGTAGTTTTGTTATGAAATGAAAGAAACCGAAATGAAATGCTATACTCTCCTGGGTCCTAAGTACGAAAATGGCAGGGGAGCTGCCTCAAGTGATTCTAGGTAACCCCTTGCAATTTGGAAAGGGTGTGCCCCTAGGAAAAAACATCTTTCTATTGGAATTGGAAGCCAAGCCGCCCTTTCCCCCAGCTTGCCTTTTGAAGTTCAGAATCCAATTAGAAATTTTTTCCTAGGGGCAACCCCTTTGGAGCTTCATAACTCAGCCCCCTGAACCCCAAACCTTTCCAAATTTTGGGGGGCTTTCAAGGAAGAGCTTGAGCTCGACTGTGATTGATTCCTATAGGGCAAATTGTTTCATCCTGGGGGGGGGGCATGGCATTTCATGACAAAATGAAACAAAAGACGTCCTACCCTTTTGTTAGGTAATAAAGAAATTCGTTACCTAACAAAATGATGTAACAGAGTTTCATTTTTTATTTCGTGCCAATCTCTAATCTCCTCTCTTCAGACTATACCGTTCTCTGTAGAGAACACTCACTACATACAGAGGAATTTTTTCACCCTGATTTCTTTTCAAGGAGAAAAGAATTAAGACTAGAGATGGGCACGACTTAGCGGTATTTTCGTTTTCGTTTTCGTTTTTCGTTTTCGTTATGGAAACGAAACGAAAACAAAAATCGGCACCAACCTGGACCGAAAACGGAAACGAAACGACTAATTTTGAGCCAATTTTCGTTTTTCGTTACTGGAAAAGCACTCAATTGAGCTAAATGGAAAGAAACGAAAAATTTTTCGTTTTCATTTTCGTTTTTTCGTTTTCGTTACATAACGAAACGAAAATGAAAAATTTTGAAATTAGCCCACGAAAACGGAAACGAAACGACTCAGACCCTAGCCGAAAACGAAAACGAAAATGAAACTTTTTTTCTGAGTCGTGCCCATCTCTAATTAAGACACATGTTCTATATATTTAAGTTATCATTCCCGGACTTCAACAAATAATGAGAAACATTTTTAAAAAGTAAAAAAGGGGTTATTTCTCCTTTTTGAACACAATCCTCTATTTCCAGCTAAAGCAACAGAAACTCACCTGAGTTGGGTTAGGAAATGTAGGATCACAATTAAATATGTTGAGCAAGAGTGCACAATTTAGTTGATGAGGTGAGACAAGGTAAGGTGTTGTAAAAGTATTCATAATAATTCCAAGTAGTCTTCACCCCAGATATTTTAAAAAGTAGAGATGACATACTTGTAGGCTGCCTTAAAAGCTCACCCATCCAGAAGTGTCCTGGAATTATAGTTCATAATGAAGTCTTCATTGCTCTTCATACATTAAAAAGCCATTTTCTGGCACTCCACATCATTTTCCAGCTGACACTTACAAAATGATAGTAGCAGCTGATCACAAAATCAAATAATGATTTCTATGACAAATTGGAGCTGAATCATTGCACTCTTAGCCTGGCAGTCTTGCCCGATTGAAGCTAGGAAAAACTGAACTCTGCATGTGACCTTTCAATCTGAAAGCATCCCAAGATCTAGACAGAACATTTCTCTTGAGCATTCAATGGGCAGGTTTCTGAGTGAATGACATTGTTTATTTGCTTGCTTGCTTTAGGCCGAGTCAAACTCAAAAAACATCAGTCCTAACTAGGGATGGGCATGAAAAGGAAGAATTGCATTTTGTTTCATTCCTTTTCTCTCCCCCCCCACCCCACGCATTTCCTTTCATTTTGTTTTGTACAATTTTTTCAAAAAAAAATGTTCAAAATGATTTTTTTATTAAATAAAACATGGGGGGGGGCTCTGGAAATCCCTTTCCCAGGCAGCCCATCCCATCCTCTTGCTCCTACTTGCACTTTGTCTACTGCCAGGCTGCTCAGCCTCCCTGGCCAGGCAGGATGTTTGGCGGTGGTGGTGGCGGCGGGGGGGGGACTCCAGCCAGGCTGCTCAACCTCCCCGGCTGGGCAGGATCTTTAGCGGCGGTGGCACAGTCTACCTCCAGGCCGCTCAGCCTCCCTCGCCAGCCAGGGCCTTCAGTGGCAGGGGCACAGTCTACTGCCAGGCCTCTCAGCCTTCCTGGCCAGCCAGGGCCTTTAGTGGTGGCAGCACAGTCTACCGCCAGGCTGCTCAGCCTCTCTGCCTGGTGCGACTTTTGGTGGCAGCAGCATGGTCTACCTCTGGGCTGCGCAGCCTCCCCGGCTGGTCAGTGCCTTTGGCAGCGGTGGCATGTTCTACTGCCAGGTCACTCAGCCTCTCCAGCTGGCCAGTGCCTTCAGTGGTGGTGACACAGCCTACCACCAGGCTACTCAACCTCCCCGGCCAGCCAGGGTCTTTGGCGCTGGTGGTGGAACATCCTACTGGCCTTGCTGGGCCCCTGTGGTGGTGCCTGCAGCAGCAGCAACAATGGAATAGGAGTAGGAGGCCCAGGCTGGCCTGTTGGGCCCACTCTCACCCTCTCCAGCCTGGCTGGGTGGTCTTGGTGGGAGCAGTGGCAGCAGGACACCAGCAGGTAAGTGACCGGTTTACAGACAGAATGAAATAATTAATTTCAATGAAAAAACACTATTTCCTATCGTCTGTAACAAAATGCTGATTCCTCATTTCGACATAATGAAACAGCATTTCATTTTTCACTTTGTGCCCATCCCTAGTCCTAACAACACCCATTTCTTAAGAGATCTAACTTGGCCATGGTAAAACATGCCTTAGTTAAAGCTCAGCTGGATAACTGAAATCTGCTGCATGTGAAACTGCCTTTGGAAAGTGTTTCTAAATTTCAATGGGTCCAAAATGTTGCAGCCAGATTGTTAATTAGAGCAAGTTCCAGGGATCACATAACCCCTACTGCAATAGGTTTATTGGCTGCCAATTCATTTATAGGAACAATTCAAAGTGCTCTTTTCTGGAAGTTGAGTCATGGCAACTGGACTACTTTTCTTGAGAGATTGAAACGTTTTGCTGCTTATCCAAACAGCTTTGTCAGTATGAGGAAAGCTAGTTGCGAATCCTCCGTTTTATAGTTCACTTTGACCTAATGTCACCCTGGTCTGAAACATGCTCATAAGATGAAAAGAAGCCCCTCTGTGTGCAGGCATGGCACTAAGAAGCCCTGTGCAGGGACAAAACTGGTCCCTTAAAAAAGATTGGGGACCACCAACGTAAGCCATCTTTGTACAGTCAATTTTTTTAGTTTTAAATATGAATGTTACCAATGCCACCCTGCTTCACCAACATACATCAAATTTGAAAATGAATCCTCAAACTTGTTTTTCAACCTTGTGCAATTATGACCTGATTAAGTAAATATTTCATAGCTATGCATTAAGAAAGAATTCTACGTGAGAATAGGTGGTCATGAATAAATAATTCAGGTTTAACAGAAAAACAGTTCAAGCACTTAATGGGTGAGTGGGCAAGTGAGTGAAGGCTACCTAAGATTTCCAGACAAGTGCAACTGTAGAGTAACTTCTCTGGCAGTTAGCATAGGGAACGGCCAGACCTTTAATGGAGTTCTTCCTCAGCAAATAGTGGAGAAGGCCAGCACCAGGTCACAGCCAGAAAGCTTCATGGCACAGGGGTTAAAATGCCCGTATTGCAGCTGTAACTGGGACCACGACCTTGGGTTCAATTCCAGGTAGCAGGTTCCAGGTTCACTCAGCCTTCCATCCTTGAGAATCATGCTGACAACAAGAGCATGAAATAATTTTTCATCTGTCATGTTGTTTACCTTACACACATACACACCCACACACCCCATAATTATATATATAGTTCAAGATACCATTTGAATATGGGGATCATGTGTGGGGGAAATACTCTGTTTTTGGAAGTTGGGCTGAATCTGAGCTCAGATTTCAAGGTTAATCTTTGTTTCCCCACACAGTTGATTTCTTCAGAACAGCTGTATTATATCTAGTGACGGCTAAAGCTACAATTTCAAAATCAGTGTGCTAGTGAGAACTGTGATATTGTAGAGGGATCACAAATTGTTGCACCATACGTAACACAGATTTTTTGTTTTGTTTTCTGCCACCACATTGCAGAGGATTTGTCTGATCTTTTAATCTGTTAACATGATACATGAAAATTATAACTGCAATCAAAACATCTCTTTTCTCTTACTGGACTGAGCAATCCTTTCTGTCTCTCCTTGATAAATGGATTTATTTTCTTCCAGGAGAACTGAAGTTATCATATTTCTTGGGGCCATTTCTATTTGCAGAGGAGGTTGCTGTCTTTTTCTTTTCTAATAAATCCCTTCCCTGGCAATTCTACTATATTGCTCCCTCCTCTCTCCCTCCCTCCCTCCCTCCCTCCCCCCTTGCATGTGTCTATACATACACTATTGTTGTAGCCAGCATCAAAAGGACTAGAGTTAAAAATATCAACGAGCAATGTTATAACTTCAGAAAAGTAATAAAAAGTGCCATCAAAAAGGTAGTTCTTCTAGCATTCAACAGTTCATGCACAAGCAAGCAAACAAAACAACACAACACAAATCAAAAAGCCACACCAAAGCCAAACCTGTGACCATTTCTTTGCAAATCAAACACTGCAGTCCAGTGCTTTCATAATGTGCCATCGGAGGTATGAAAAAACCTCCTGGCTAATGCCAGCTTTCAGTGTAAAGTACTGTATTATGTTATTTCCCTTTAAAGTGCATTCGAGTGATCACATATTTGTATAAGTTACACATCTGGAAATGCTCGAAAGTTTCATGGCGAAG
Organism: Phrynocephalus versicolor; assembly: GCA_023846285.1. NCBI lineage: Eukaryota > Metazoa > Chordata > Lepidosauria > Squamata > Agamidae > Phrynocephalus > Phrynocephalus versicolor. Next base: position 44,755,515 of record JAHTLZ010000016.1, on the reverse strand, counting down.
CTGGTTCACCTAGTCTAGTTGTTTGTGAACTATATAATTCTCTCACAAGATCCTTAGGGGCTGAAACATTGTTTTCCTCACCAACAAGGCTGATGAGTGATGATGATTTTATGGGAATCATCGTTTCTGCACTGGTGCAAATAGCATCTTCTGCAACACCAGCCACTCGTTTGCTCCAACTGCTCATTTGTGTCAGATTGTCTGAACTGCTTAAAATAAGGGTGACCACTAAGAATCGAAAGGATAGGATGGGTTATTTGTGCCTCTTTAAAAAAAAAAAAAACTTGCAGTGTTTTGTTTATTTTGAGTTTGTTGCTGTGTGCACTTTGCTTCAAGGGGAAAAGGCAATAGAAACATTATGTAGGAATTCCTGGGGATGGGGGGGGAGGCCTCTCCTTACTGTCAGCTGGAAATGAGCAATTGTGCTGAATTTTAAATTTCCTGAACACTGCAGGTGCCTCAGCATGACAAGACAAAATAATTGTAAATGCATCATTTAATTATAATCCTTTGTGTTATAAGCCTGCCCTCCTTCTGGCACAATCCTCCTAACAATAAAGATCACCTCTGAGCTGCAGATAGTGAGTGAGTTTCAACTGCCATCAATTGGAGTTCTACCACCATTGTAGAACTGGAGAATGGTACACAGAGAGTTGCCTCAATGCACTTTAGCAGTGGGTCATTCCCTTTGTCAAGTCTCTCTTGAGTCATAGATCAAAGTCCTTCCTTGACCATAAGAGAAAAACATTTTAATCAGTGTTTACTGCTCTGTTATGAAGGTTCTTTCCCCTAATCTCTCTGTCTTCTAACTGCTAAATCCTCCTGTTCAGAAGCCACCCAGCGGGTATCTCCACCCAGTAGCTTCTGGACATGGTCTGATGCTGATGCATGGACAGTTTGGTTCCTGGTGAGTTGAAAAGCAACAAAAAGGAAAAAAAAAACTGGATGAAGCTGCAAGCATGTCGGTTGGAAATGGGCATATCCCCAACCACAAGTCTCTAGCCAAAGTGGTTGCTTCCTTTTGAAGTTGTTATAGTACACCTGCTCAGTATAGGGAAATAATTGACCTTACAGCATGCAGTTCTTTAGATATTGCAAGCAGCAGTAGAAACCACTTTCTACTTTATCACTGTCTTCCTTTGGGGGGAAAGCACTCAGAAATGTGCTACCTAATTTGTTTTAAGGATGGAGCATGTGGATGCTCAAGATCCTGTGTCTTGGTTGTCTTCTATGTGTAAAAGGCAAATATATAGGAAAGACGCCCTTTCCAGTTGCTTGAAATTGTTTCTTAGTAGAGGAATTCGGAGAGAGGCTGTGAAGATCTCCTAAGTGTTTAATCTCTTCTCAGAGAGTTGGCCAGCTGGTCTGACAGAACTCCATGTATATTGATTAGTTTCAGTTGCATAGATTAGCTTGTTTTTGAGTGATGATGAGTGTTTCTGTAATGGAACTTGCATGCTTGATTGTGCTGAATAGTTATGATTAGAGGTAGTAGCAGAACCCAATATGCTAACTAAATTGCTGGATAGCACAGCAGTTTAGATAACTGGCTGCAGGACAGAGATTGGGCATTCAATTCCCCACTGTATATCCTTGACAGGGATAGAATTCAGTGCTCTGTAGTAGAGATGGGCACAAATAAAAAATGGCATTTTGTTTGTCATTTGTTGTTGAGAGATCCGTTTCATTTTTTGCAAATTTTGGGGGAAAAATTGTTTCTGTTTTTTGTTTTTTTGTTTGTTGTTTCTGCCACCACATCGCAGATTGTTCCGCTTTTTGCACGATTTTTAAAAGCATTTCCGTGCATGGGCGCCCTCCAACACCCCAGACCAGAGGGAAAACACTAAAAAAAAGTGATGCTCGCAGAGACACAGTATAGACTAGGTTTGCAGGGAGGCTGCAAAGGCAGCAGCGGGCGTTGCCCAGGGTGCAAGGCAGCCACAGAGAGACTGCACTGCAGGGCAGGGGAGGGTACTCACCGAGAGGTACGCACACATGCACACAGGGAGGCTGCAGGACTGAAGCTAGAGGCTCAGAGACAGCAATCCCACCCTAACTCCCACCGGAGACTGCAAGGAGGATGGGGGCTGCCAGAGCTTTTTATGCCCTCTGTGGCTGCCAGACCTGTCCAGTCTGCAACCTGGGCATGCTATTGGTTGAAGTTGTCCAAGAATTTACATGATTCCATCACATGGCTTGCCTCCATGTTGTGGCTGGAGTGGCGACATCCATTTTGTCATGCTTAAAGGAAAAAGAAAAATACATCGCAATGGGAGAAGACAAAAACAAATGTTTTAAGGACCCCAACGCCCTGGTAGGTAATAATTTCAAATAATTATTGCATTATCACTGCATTTCTATGGATGTCCAGGGCATTTTAATACCCAAGAAATCAATATTAGGCATCTGGGAGCCATTTTGGGTCGATATCCCCTAACTCCCCTAAAAGGAAAAAAATACAGCAATGTGAGAAAAGATATAAATGCACATTTAAGGACCCCCCCCCGTAGGTATTATCAGACAGTATAAATAATTATCGCTGCATTTTTATGGATGCCCAGGGCATTTTTTAACATTAAAAACAGCTCATTTCATTGCGTGTCACCATTAACAGAAACGAAATGTAACAAACACAATTTTCATGGTTCTGTTCGTTTTGTTCCATTTTCATCACAATTTTCGTTTGTCGTTTTGTTACATAACGGAACAACAAACAAACAACGGAAACGAAAAAATGTTTGTTCCATACCCATCTCTACTCTGTGGGATACCCTCCAGCCCTTTAGATCTATCATGATGATGATGATGATGATGATGATGATGATGATGATGATGATGAT
>JAHTLZ010000016.1:44722559-44745418 GCA_023846285.1 Phrynocephalus versicolor | reverse complement strand
AGGGGGGTGAGGCCAGGACCCCCCCTCCAGACCAGAACCCCCCCTCTGGTAGGTGCCCGACGGCAGGCATTTTCCGTCTGCTTTTTGGCCAGAGAATGGGTGGGGGGAGAGTTTAAAAGTTTTTTCCTGTGCCGTCCGCGTCCGTGCCGCTTGAGCCGGCGGCGAGACTTGTGCCGTGCGGCTTGTTGCTGCTGCGAGCCTGCGGCGAGTCCCACGCCACGCCAGAGCAGCCCAGGACGGAGGGGGTGAGGCCGGGACCCCCCCTCCAGACCAGAAACCCCCCCTCCGGTAGGTGCCCGACAGTAGGCATTTTCCGTCTGCTTTTTGGCCCGGGAATGGGTGGGGGGGAGAGTTTAAAAGTTTTTTCCTGTGCCGTCCGTGCCGCTTGAGCCGGCGGTGAGACTCATGCCGTGCGGCTTGTTGCTGCTGCGAGCCTGCGGCGAGTCCCACCAGAGCAGCCCAGGATGGAGGGGGGTGAGGCCGGGACCCCCCCTCCAGACCAGAAACCCCCCCTCCGGTAGATGCCCGATGGCAGGCATTTTCCGTCTGCTTTTTGGCCCGGGAATGGGTGGGGGGAGAGTTTAAAAGTTTTTTCCTGTGCCGTCCGCGTCCGTGCCACTTGAGCCGGCGGTGAGACTCATGCCGTGCGGCTTGTTGCTGCTGCGAGCCTGCGGCGAGTCCCACGCCACGCCAGAGCAGCCCAGGACGGAGGAGGGGGGAAGGCCGGGGACCTCCAGAAACCACCCCTCTCGTAGGTGCCCTGACCCTGAGGCACCAGGCCGGAGGAGGGGGGGAGGCCGGGGACCTCCAGAAACCACCCCTCTGGTAGGTGCCCTGAGGCACAGCAGGCATATTTCCGCCTGCTTTTTGGCTGGGAACCGGGTTTTTTAACTTTTAAAAACTTTTTTTCTGTGCCGTGTGGCATCGCGCGATCGCGCAATGCAAGTAACGATCACGACAAATCAGACCAAAATTGTTTGTTCGTCGGTTCGAGCTCGAAGTCTGGCGGAGTAATTCCCGTTACCGTTTCCGTAGAGTAACGGAACCGAGTAACGGAAACGGAAACGGGAATACCGCTAAGTCGTGCCCATCTCTAACAGGCAGTCTCTAGGATTTCATACAAGCCTGCTACCTGGCAGATTCAAGGAATTGCACCTAGGACCTTCAGTAACCAATGCACATGCTATGCAGCTGAATTATGATCCCCACCCAAGGCACTCTTTGTGGCTCTTCCATGATCATTTAGAAACCTATTGCTCTATTCAGGACCCAATAGAATTAAGTGAAATTTAATTCCAAAAATAAAAAATAAAAATAAAAATCATCATCCCCATCATCATGGAACTACCAAGGAGACACAGTGGGGTATTGAACTCTTAACCAGATGCCTGAGCCACTGAGCTATCCAGCAGTTAATCTCATCATTAATATTATTTTCATACCCAACCAAAGGTATTTAGCAGCTATTACACAGGTTTATAGGTTTTGCTGTCCTTTGGGGGAAGTCTTTTCGGGAAGTCCTACCTGTCTGTTAGGGTTGTGCAGCAGATTGTGGCAACTCCCAAAATGTTAACTAAATCAAATTCAGATCAGTTTGTATGAGGTCTGGATTGAACAGAATGGTGATATTCACTTCCTTGTTAAGTCAAGGGAATTTGCAAATCAATTTGTGTCCAGAGCCAAAGCTAATCAGAAGAGACACATTTGTGTTCAAGAGATTATACTGAATTTTAGTCTGAAAAATCAGACTTAACAAGAAAGAACAGGCTTACAATCTAAACATTAATTTTTTTTCAAGCAAGCAACTTCGCATGTTACAGGAGATTAAAAAACCACACCTCCTGATATACTAGCAATGCACGATCAGCGCTGAAGGAATTCCTTCTCCTTATGATGAATTATGCTAAAGAGCATGGCTTGTTTGCTCTCCCATAAGACTAAAGTTTTCTGTATTTCTCAGTACACTGGTGGTCAATCTTTCTCTCTCCCTCCATCTGTGTGATGCTCTGACTTTCTGCAGGTTTCCTTCATTTTGTGGTCAAAATAACATGACTAGAACAATGTAAAACCAATAAGACTGTTGCTTGCATATTTTATCACGATGGAAATTAGTCAAAAATTAATAGGTATTCTTTTAGCACTAATCAGTCCTTTTCTTGTGGACTTGATTTTGCATACAAATCTGATAGAGGGAGGACAACAACAACAACAAATTTATTGATTAGCCCAACAGGCCATATCAAATACAGAAAAAGAAAAAAGAAACAGTTAAGAACACAGTTAAAACAGTTAAAATACAGTTAAAATAACAAGAATGAGATTTCTCATTCATATGTCAGCATCTCCCCTACAGGGAACACCAATTTGTTCTATGAAGGTGGATCTTACCCTGGCATCCTTACATACAAAATTAGCAACACCACGGACAACCTGCACCTTGGAACTGTTGAGCAGGAAATCAAGCTGAAAGTTTGTGTTCCAAGTGGGCAATTGTGACCATCAATTTTGATAAATGTGATTGTCTTAAAGCTGTATAAAGCTCACAATCAAATAAAATGTGAGCCATATACTCTATGTGGGTAGCACCGCATATGCAGGATCTGTCTTGATAGGGTAAGTTGTGAAACTGCCCACATCTATTCATGGACTCCAATAGATCAAATCTCACTCTGGTATAGGTTCTTCTAAGGGAGTGTGGTAGACTGATTGTTAAGTACTTTTCACACTGGAAGACCTGTTTATTTTTTGCTAGCCAGCTTAGTGCTTTATTGTTAGAGAGGAGCTCCATGTTCTTTTGGGCACTACGATCTTGTACTCGTTGTTTAAAAATAACTTTGGCTAAGTGACCATTGGAAAGCAAACTTTGGACTGACAACCCGGAGAAGGCAATCATAATACTGATTTGTCTGGCCCACGAGTTGGGAAGGGTGGAAGCGGCTTGTTCAATTAGGCAAAGCTTGGGAAGTCTATCTTGGCTCATCGACTGGACCTTCAGCCAGAATGCAAATGCTCTGGTTACTGTATGGCTGGCAAGAGCAAATATACCTGTTTCTGCCCTTATGGCATATATGGTCATATTTTTGTCTGTCCCCAATAAGTTTCTTAGGAAGTTGGTCTGTACTAACTCAAGCAAAGGTGCTTTATTGAGGCCCCAAATTTCTGCTCCATAGGTCAGCATGGGCACAATTTTGGCCTTAAAAGCACTCAGTATTGGGATGAGGGAGCCAGGGCAAGTATAACTAATTAGTTTTGTGGTCATTTACTTTGACATGAATAGAACAATGTAAAACCAATAAGACTGTTGCTTGCATATTTTATCATGATGGAAATTAGTCAAAAATTAATAGGTATTCTTTTAGCACTAATCAGTCCTTTTCTTGTGGACTTGATTCTGCATACAAATCTGATAGAGGGAGGAGAAAAGAGGGACAGTGTGGGTTAGGTTGGGGACAATAATGCTTGACTTGGTAGGGGCCAATACCGATATATTCCTATCAGTTCAGGTAGCAGAAGTATACAGTCTCATTCAATTTTCATTCATAGAAGATACTCCATTTGCTTGCAACTACGGCAGAATCAACATGCCCCCCTCATCCATTTCTTTTATCTACTCCTGTGTGATGCCATATTTTCTTCATCACAGCATGATATTTTTGGTGGTGCTAGAGTAATGGCCCACTCTCCAACATTTCATTTCCTCTGAACTGCTGGAATGGTTTTTTAGGATTCAGATTTCGTCACCTCCCCAATATGGTGAGAGCAACCATAGTACTGTCCTGGGTACTATGTATTTCCTACACATTTGTATCACGGTTCTCCTGGTGTTTGGAAAACTACAGAAGATATTTTGTTTCATGGTCAATGGGTTGTTCATCCAAATTTAGTATTTTAATTTTCTAGATTTGTTTTGATCTTGCCTCTATTATTGATGTGTTTGGTAGAGGACTCGGATCATGAGAAACAAGGTCATCACTTTCTTCATATATCAGTCCTACTTGGAGACCAACCTTCTCCTCCCTTTCATAACCTGAGATTTATTATTATTTGATTGTAGAAAGAGGCAGAGTACTTCCGGGATGGCATTTAAATATATTGCCCTGCCTATCCTCTGCTTAGGAGGCCAGGATGATTTGTACCCTGAATATACTGAATAATTTACTTCTCAGTCTGTTTGGTTAGGAATCCAGCAGCCTTTGAAAAAATACAGAGCTGGCCAATAATATTGTATACCCTATAGTTAGGAAGGAAGCTCAAAATGATTTGTGCCTTTCATAGACTATTTTATAATTTGCTTTCTCTTTGTTTGATTTGGAACAAAGCAGCAGCCTAGGAAATATGTAGGGTCAATGTTTCAGGGTCAAAAATATAGGATCCAATGCTTCCCTATCCATGTCACGCTACCTAAGAAGGTAAGAATGATTTCTGCTTTAAATATAACATGAATAATTCACCTTCTCAGCCTGTTCAGAGCCAGCAGTTTTTGTCCGTGTCCCACTAATGTGAAGGAACTAGAATCTTTTCTACTTTGAATATTTATTGCTTCTTGTTTGTTGAGCTGGGAGACAGAAATTTAACTTAGAGGGAAACTTTGAAAGATGGAGGAGCAACATGTCCATTCTCCCACTGCCCTTTCCTAAATCCACCTCCGGCCACAACAGTTCTGCCTTAAATATTTATCATTCTTAGTCCATTTAGGTTGGAAGCCAACATCTTGGATGCAGTCTTTGAAAAGTGCACTGGATGTATCATTGTTGTGTACAATACAACCCAGAGCCTCACAACAGACTGAACATTTAAAGCCAGGTAGAAGCATAACATTCTCAGGGGGGGAAACAGAAGCTGAAATCAATGGCCACAAAAATGAATGGGAATGATGAAAATACACAAGCCTTCATGATTAAATAACTACTATTCTGACAAATAGAAAAAACAGAGAAAATTATATCTTATAGGAATGGAAAAAGAATGTCACAATGAAACATGTTTTTCATGTGGAACCTTGTTCAAATATTATTTTTGACTGCACATGGTTTCCCATCACAGCATCTTTGTGCAGAACATCTTTGTCAAAATCCTATTCAGGCATTTGAAAGCTGGTGCTGTGACTACACCCAGGCCCTCCTTCACCACATTCATGCTTGAAGAGAAGTTCCTCCTCAGGTGTAGTATTGAACAGGACCTCTGGGAGATCTGGGATCTTGCACATGTGTGAGTTTCCATCTGAGCAGGACTCTTTACCTCTCTAGAATTTGGACTGAAATGCTGTGATGGAGCTTATGAGCATGGCCATAGTATTTCTTAGGGGTCATGATCTTTAAGTGTATATATACCACCCAGTACACTGTTGTGTACATAGTATGCCATGTATCTACTTTTGCGTTTATAAAACAATATATGAGAAGCAAGAGTATAAGTTCCAACTTACAGTATTTTTATTTATTTTAGAGTATTTTTATCCCACTTTTCTCCTTGGAAAAGGACTCAAGTGCTCTGAAAGACTGTGTCTCTCTTTATAAGCCCCTGGGTTTCAAAAGCAAAGGGAAGGCTTTTCTCTCAGGTGTGTTTGGTGAAGACATGAGTGAGGGCCTTCTCTCTTCCAGAGTCTACCCTGACCTCCAGCCCAGTCTTTGTCTGGAGCCCTGCAAGGCAAGCACTTACCTCCGAGTAAGCACTTACTTGGAGGTAAACACTTCCCTTCCAAACTGCCTAGGCTGCTCGAAGTTGCATTGTTCCCTAAGAATGATGCCACTTCGGGCAGCCCAGGCAGTTTGGAAGGGAGGCGCAATGGCCACCTCCTCCTACTTCTTGGTTGCTTCGATCTCTTTTGCAGAGATGGAAGCAACTAAGAAGAAGGAGTTGGTGGTGATGGTTGGTCCTGTCAAAGTCAGCTGTCATGAGGAGCAGAGAACAGTGTCTGTAAGTCGAATGATTCGGTTGTCAAAGCAACCGCAAGTTGAGGTACCACTGTATCCATTTCTGATTAGGGATACAGAGATGAATGCATTCTGCAAACACCAATATCCTTCCTTTCCCCTAATTCCATGCCTAGTTCTATTGTTTATTTACAGGGAAGGATTTGTTCCTTTTCTTGCTTATTTTCCCACTAAAATTGTATCTCTCTCTCTCTCTCTCTCTGTGTGTGTGTGTGTGTGTGTGTGTGTGTGTGTGTGTGTGTGTGTGTGTATCATTGTTTGAACTTATTCTCCATCAATGAAAGCATGCTGAAGCAATTTTCTGTGCTCATTTGAAATGTGTGGAATTTTTCTAGGTGCACATTTCAAATCTGCACTTCTTTTTCTTTTCTTTTTTGGCACATCTGAAAGTTTCCATCAAGGTGAGGATTCTGGAGAATGCCTTGTGGACAGTCTGGGAGTTGAATACTGATGCAAACATGTCAAAACTTTGACTGAAATAAAATTTCTCTCACGTCCCCAGTCCTGAACACACCAATGCGTGCTTCAAAGAAGGTTATGACTGTATTCTCGAAGGCTTTCACAGCTGGGATCGTATGTTGTGAGTTTTTCAGGCTGTTTGGCTGCGTTCTAGAAAGTTTTTCTTCCTGACGTTTTGCCAGACTCTGTGGCTGGCATCTTCAGAGGGCAAGGAGCTCAGGGAACTAGGAGTTCTCTCTGTGCTCTGTGGTATAGATTGTGTGAGACTGTGGGGCTTTAAAGTTGTGGAAAATGGGAAAACTTGTCCTATGCAGGAGAATAGGTGTTAGTCATTGTATTATGATGGATGGATTAAGAAGCTTCACTGCAGTCAGGGGAGACAGTGATCTTTCTCTGTGGTTGATGGGTGTTGTTAGCTGTTCTATGAACTGATCACAGGTGCTTGTGGTTGGGTGGAAATAATTGATCTTTGATCTTTTGCAGGTTGTCATTTTCAGTACTGGAAGCCAGGCTTTGTTGATTTTTAAACTTTCTCTTTTTGTTGAAACTCTACTTGTGTTTGTGGATTTCAGTGGCTTCCCTGTGTAGTCCGACATAGTGATTTTTAGCATTGTCCAGTACTTCTGTGGCCTGGAAGAACGTATAATATCAAGTTTGTTTCAGGGTGTGTTCAGCTACTGCTGATTTTTCTGGTTGTTGATGACTATGATGATTAGGTAATGACTATCAGCATAGATGAGCACAAACCAGAAAACCAGTGGTTCATGATAGTTTGTGGCTACTTTTGGACCACAACAATTTGCTTTGGATTTGTTTCAGGGGAACCACCTGCTCCTCCTCCTCCCACTATCCTTATCACCTCCCTCTCTTCTCTTGATGCCTCTACTGCCACAACCATTCGAACAGGAAGCAGATTCAGCTTCATAGACCTGGCCTGCTGCTTCGGCACACTCACTCACCTGTCAGCTGAGTGGTGGGTGCCTGCACATATGCAGCAAGGACAGCTCTTTGCAGGGACCTGGGCTTGCTGCCTGTGCACCTGCACCTGCTGCTCAGCTTACAGGTAGGGACAGGGGCACATCCAGCAGGTCTGGTTTCAAGGACCCAGGTTTTCTTCTTCTCCATAGGCACGAACTTGTCAGCTGAGTGGCTGACACATGTGCATGCACAGGAGGCCTAGCTTAAAGACCAGGTCCTGATGCTTCTGTGCAGGCACCTGTTTCTCATCCTGGGGCTGCTACTTTTTAGGATGGCAGCAGCAGTGGCAAAGGGAGAAGGCAGCAGCAGAGGAGGTGGTGATGGCTGCTTAAAGGCAAGGTAGGGAGGTGATGGGAACAATGGAAGGTGGAGGCAAATTGAGATCCACAAACCAAACCATGAACCAGCCCAGTTTGTGGCTTTTTCTGGTTCATGGTTCAGTTCATGTCCATCTCTATTTATTTCCAAAAATGTATGGGCTAGTTCACCAGCAAGTAGTCATGAAGAAATGGAATCTTTAAGTCGGTAACTCTTCTGTGATGTACCAGAAAACTGAGTCTATTCCATAGCATGTCTCAGTAAGCTAAAATCTTTTTCCGCAAATAGTCTACAGTCTAGTATTGTCCAAAGAGATGGGCAAGGTTTTTATGTTAAAGGTAGGCTGTGAGAATGCTCAACAAGAGCCACTCTCTACCTAAATCCTGCCAAATGCAAGATTTTTCCACAACATTATAGTTGTTTGTAGACATGGCATGAACTAAAAAACAAATTGGAAAATTCATTCCAAAATCATTAATTTGTGGATTTGTATTTATACAAATTGATGTCCCTAATGGATACAAATTTATGATTTTTGGTGATTTTTGATTTGTCTTTTTTTTGGGCTACAAAATGTTCTCTAATGCACCTGTGTGTTGTGTCATTACAATTGTGACCGACTCTCTGTGACCCCATGTCCATGGAGATTTCTTGGCAGAAATACTGGAGTGGCTTGCCAGTGCCTACTCCATGCACCTACAGTACTTGGTATTCCCTGGTGGTCTCCTATCCAAGTACTAACCAGGGCTTCCGAAATCAAGAGAGATCGGATGTGCTTAGGGCATCCAGGCAGGCCTCTAATGCACCTAGAGACACCAAATTTTCAAGGACGTTTCCTCTGACTCTCTTTTATGAACCCTCCAGATATGGTGAAGATTCAGCTTCCCCAAGCCAGTTTCTAAAGGGTAGTTTTCTAGGGGATCCACTTTGTGGGTGTATAACTCAGATTTCTGAAACCAAACATTAACCAAACCTGGAGGGGTTGTAGAGGAGACCACTTGGTAGTGGGGTGGCTAATTTTTAAATAAATAAATAAATAAATAAATAAATAAATAAATAGTAAGTAAGTGATGGAAGACTCCCCTAAAAATTTAGTCTCTAAGTTCCTGGGGGGCACCTTCCTGGGGGCCCTCCTTGGAGGTGCATAACTCAGACATCTGGAATGTAAATTTCACCAATCTTTCAGAGCACATAGTAGAGCATCATGGGAAGCTTTCCAGCAAATGTGGTCCCTTTTATGGGGTTTTATAGTAAAAATGTATTTATGAATTGGTTCATCATTTCATCAGAAAACAATCATGAATTAATTTTTGTGATTCATTGACCTTGATGAGACAGGAATAAAACAAATCAAAAATTTTATGATTCATACCCATCTCTAGTTATTTTTATAGGGCACACACAACTATTTGGGCTCCTTATTGTTGCATAATTTTCCTTTAAATAAATATCTCCCTCCTTCTTTCATTTATTCTCTCTCTCTCTCTCTCTCTCTCTCTCTCTCACACACACACACACACACACACACACACAAACTTTTAATGCGTAAATAGACAATTCTCCTTTACTGTCTAAAATACAACTGATATTTTTATTTCACAAAATGTAAACCTTTTTGAATGTAAATGCTTTTCATTCTATGAATTTTATTTTCTCTTTGTGTTCCATTTTTAAATGCATAGAGCTACAATAAAGTTCAACAATAAAGTTTCTGTCATTGTGTTACTACAGAGAAAAATAATTGTCATAAGATGCTCAATAGGTCCAACGTGACTAGCAAACACTGCATGAAAAATCGAAGATTTCCAAAGATGTACTCCTTTATTGTTTGCACTACTGTGTTCCTCAGCTGGGCATCAATATAACCTATTTATAAAATCGCTCGATGATGGCCATTCTCAGCAGCTGATCAGCACAAAGTCACTCATATTGTACTATATCTTTTGAATACACATTCTTTCCAATTTGGCATGTAATACAGAATTTCAACAAGCCTGTTTCTTTACTTAGGTAGCTATAAATAACAACTGCTCTAAGGGAATTTACACATTGATGGATGAAACAAGCATGTTATTTAAATTAAATTTGTTTTTTTTTAAGGCAATTTCAGCATACCACCAAGAGCTGGGTAATAAAAGCCAAACATAATGGCTGAAACCCTGTGGCTTAACATAAGCCAAACAGTAGCTTTTGGTCCATTTCTCTCCTGTAAACAAGCTGTCATTGCTACAGTTTCTTGGTGGTACACACACAGTAGCTTAGTACATGTATGCATGCATGCGCTCCAAGAATTTTTATGGGTTCGCTTTTTTCACCAAGGGGGAATAGACCAAAAGTTACTTACTATATGGCAGATGCTAAGCAACAAGTTATCAGCCAGTGTGTTTCCCCATTTGGTGGAAAAGTCCCTCATACAGATTGTTCCTTATGGTACTACATTTTATTTTGAATCTGTTTTGTTTTACGATATTCTTATAAGATACACTTTGAACATAGGATAATGCAAATTAGGGAAATGTGACAATCATTCTTAAACAGCCATGACAGCACCCCTTTCATGGGATACATTTCACTAAATATACAGACATAAAATGGCACTGCTGGAAAAGGAAGACTAGCTGTTAAACATACATCAGGTGTTCCCTAAAAAGGACTAGACATTTCAAATTGCACGTACTGTGAAATTGCATCAATAGGGAAAAAACATTTGAATAGTCCCACCTGTTTCATATGAGCAGTAGATTTTTTTTAAAAAGCAGGAAACACCCACCCATCAAACAAATCTAACTAAATCAGCGGTTCATGGACTCCAACTCCCAGAAACCTCAATCAGCACAGCTAGTTGCGAAGTCTTCTTGGGGTTGCAGCCCAAAAACATGTCGATTACCCAGGGTTCGGAACCACTGAACAAGATGGTGGACACAATTTAAAGAGTTAGGGAGGCAAAGATAATAATGTGTTCATGATTAGCAGATCAGTTGAGTGTGAATCACATTAAATAAAATGCACTTCCTCATGATGCTTATATCATGCCCTCTATATTTATACCCATCTCACTGGTGTTGGGGAGGTTATGACCCAAGTAAGCATATGGGCAAAAACATTCCATTGGGAATGCAGCATTAATGAAAGAATGGAGTTACAGTCATCCCCCACTATATTGTGGTTCATATACTGAGGTCCCAGTATACCACAGTATATGAAGGCAAGGGCTCCTGGGGCAAGCTGTCTGGGCCTGTTTGTGGCCTCCAGCATTTACCCTAGCCCTGGTACTGTCCCGAACAGGCCTCTAACACACTTCCCATGCCTGTCAGAGGTCCCCAAAATGGTTACAGGTGAACTGGAAGTGACTTCCGTTTTACCAGAAAAAAACTCTGGAGCCCCCGACAGGCCTCGGAAGCCTGTTGGAGGCCTGTTCAGGGCACTGCCAGGCCTGGGTAAAGTGTAGAAAACCCCAAACAAGCCCCTCAGACCCAAACCAACCCAGTATCCACATAACATGGATTTCCCTTCATTGTGGGTGGGGTCCCAAACCCCCACAATAAATGGGGGATTACTGCACTGAGATGTTAATTACTGAATGTTGCAAGTCATAGCTGGGTGGTAATGAGGTATGTTTGGCTGTCACAACCATGCTAAGATTTGTTTCTGGGACAGAGAGCAGAGTACATAAAAGATAAATATGCCCATAGTGGCTAAAATCCAATAGTAAATCACAACCAAACTCGGCCCATTGAATCAGCTCAGGTGAGTCATTTCCTCGATAAATTCCATTTTCCATGGGCCTCCTCTAGCTGAAATTTACTTCTGGATTTCAGCCATTATGGTAAAGATTACTATCTTATAGAATCCTTGATCTTTAATTAATCCCTTAGAATTTACAGGAATTTCCTCATGCAGACACCTTAAGTCCTATTGGGGGGATAGGTGGAACAAAAAGATTTTAAATACATTATTTTCTTTTAGATAGGACAAGAGGAAAAGAAAACACCACTCTATGGATCAGTTCAACTGATAACCTGACTATGTGTCCATTAGAGATGGGCACAACTTAGCGGTATTCCCGTTTCCGTTTCCGTTACTCGGTTCTGTTACTCTACGGAAACGGTAACGGGAATTACTCCGCCAGACTTCGAGCTCGAACCGATGAACGAACAATTTTGGTCTGATTTGTCGTGCTTGTTACTTGCATCGCGCGATCGCGCAATGCCATGCGGCACAGAAAAAAAGTTTTTAAAAGTTAAAAAACCCGGTTCCCGGCCAAAAAGCAGGCGGAAAAATGCCTGCCATGCCTCAGGGCACCTACCAGAGGGATTGTTTCTGGAGGTCCCCGGCCTCCCCCCATCCCCCGTCCTGGGCTGCTCTGGTGGGACTCGCCGCAGGCTCGCAGCCAGCAAAAAGCCCAGTCTCGCCGCCGCCCGCCGCAATTAAAGCGCAAGCAAGCGGCACGGACGGCACAGGACAAAACTTTTAAACTCTCCCCCCACCCATTCCCGGGCCAAAAAGCAGGTGGAAAATGCCTGCCGTGCCTCAGGGCACCTACCAGAGGGGTGGTTTCTGGAGGTCCCCGGCCTCCCCCCCTCCTCCGTCCTGGGCTGCTCTGGTGGGACTCGCTGCAGGCTCGCAGCCAGCAAAAAGCCCAGTCTCGCTGCCGGCCGCGGCAATTAAAGCACAAGCAAGCGGCACGGACAGCACAGGAAAAAACTTTTAAACTCTTCCCCCACCCATTCCCGGGCCAAAAAGCAGGCGGAAAAATGCCTGCTTGACTAAGGGCGCAGGGCACCTACCGGAGGGGTGGTTTCTGGTCTGGAGGGGGGTCCCGCCTCCCCCCCATCCTGGGCAGCCGGACTCGCCATGCCATGCGGTGCGGGCGGGGGATCCAAAATGGGGCGGCGAACGCAATATTGTTTTTGAAATCGTGGTCCAAAAACACACAAGCACAACAGAAACACGCGGAAATTTATAAACTGCCAGATTTTTCACAGTAGCAGTGGGTTTTTTCTTGCAACAAAATGTCTCTCCTCTCCTCCTCTGTCCTCCATTGATTTTATTTTATTTTATTTTATTTACACCTGCGCAGTGCGCAATGATGGGCTGGCCCAGTGGCCTGGCCAGCCATGTGGGAATGGACGACCATGCAAAATTTTGGAGCCATCCCACCAATCGCATGGCCACTTGGCCATGGAGACTTCTGGGATGTGCCAAAAAGTCCCCTAAAACCTGCCCTAGCCCCCTAGCCCCCTAACCCTAATCCTTGACTCCTTACCCATACGTCACAGACTGTCTTCTTAGTGGGTCAGAGAGGCACCCAGAGGTGCAGCCCAATAGCCCACCGTAACCTTACCCGTCAGTATCCTAACCCTAGCCCTTGCACTAACCCACCCTAACCCTAAGCCAGATCTACTTGCATTGCACTACACGCAAGTACAATTCCTTTCTATGTGAGACATGGCAGATGCGACCCAGTCCTGACGGAGCGTCGTACCAGTTGACCAGGTCTCACTGTCTGGCTGGTATGCATATCCATATATGGTTATGCATGCCATTTTGCAGCAGCAGGTTAGGAGGGGAGACCCCCATGATGAGGGGTCTCTTGAAGCCTGCTGCTGCCCCTTCCTACAGTGGGTGTGGATAGGAGGCACCCACGGGTGCCTCCAGGAGCCCACTTTCCCTTTATAGCGGGGCCAGAGGAGGCACCCACCCCACAGAGGTGCCTCCAGGAGCCCGCTACCCCCCCAAAAAAAACCCAGTACTAACGACAATGAAAAAACAAAAAAACGAACTGACTAATTTTTGCGTTTTTTCACGAAAAACGGAAACGAGCCGAAACGGGCTGCCTCCGACACATGACAACTTGAAAACGTCATTTTCCCTAGTCGTGTCCATCTCTAGTGTCCATGATTCCTCTTTTTAAGGAAATCATTTTAATTATTATTTATTATTATTTATTTGTGAAACTTATATCCCGCCCATCTTCCTGGGAGGGAACTCTGGGTGGCTAACAACAAAGAGATGCAACAATAAACACAATAAAATAGCACAAGAGGTGGCAAAAGAGAAGGCAAAGATGGCGGGGGGGGGGAACTTAAAATGAAAGGTCGCCAAATGCCTCCCTAAACAGATGGGTCTTTAGGGCCTTCTTAAAGGTGGGCAGGGACTCAATTAGGCACAGCTCACTGGGGAGGTGATTCCAAAACATAGGGCCCACCACAGAGAAGGCGCGGTCACGCGTACATGATTTCCATGCCTCCCTGGGTGTGGCCACCCTCAGTGAGCGCACCTGCGCCAGTCTTGTGGGTCTGGCCCTAGTTGATCTCTGGGAGA
Source organism: Phrynocephalus versicolor (assembly GCA_023846285.1). Classification (NCBI taxonomy): domain Eukaryota; kingdom Metazoa; phylum Chordata; class Lepidosauria; order Squamata; family Agamidae; genus Phrynocephalus; species Phrynocephalus versicolor. The sequence continues at coordinate 44,731,406 of JAHTLZ010000016.1, read as the reverse complement.
TACGCTCCGCCAGATACTCAGGTCCCAAGCTGTGGAGGGCTTTGAATGTCAAAAACAGGACCTTGAACCTAATCCGGAGGACAACGGGCAGCCAGTGCAGGCGGACCAGGACTGAGGTGATGCGCTCGTATCGACGAGCACTCACCACCAGCCTGGCCGCCACATTCTTCACCCGCTGTAACCTCCGGACCAGGGTCAAGGGCAACCCCACGTAGAGGGCATTGCAGTAGTCGCTCCTCGATATCACCAGAGCCTGCACAACTGTCCTCAGGGAGAGGAAGTGTATAATGTGCATTATATGTTCTGGTAGTTTCTTGCTGTATTATGGGTAGAGATGGGGATGAAACAAAAAAATTCATTCTGTTATTCATTATTCATTTCATTTTGTAACGAAACAAATAAAATTGTGATGAAATTCGAATGAACCGAACAGAACCACAAAAATTAGGTTCATTACGTTTCATTTTCGTTACGCGCAATGAAATGAGCTGTTTTAAAATATTAAAAAACATCCTGAATATCCGTAAAACCCAGCAATAATTATTGATTCTGCCTGATAATACCTACCCGGGGGGTTGGGGTCCTTAAAACATGCATTTATGTCTTTTCTCAGATTGCTGTATTTTTTTCCTTTAAGGGGAGTTAGGGGACATTGACCCCAAATGGCTCCCAGATGCCTAATATTGATTTCTTGGGTATTAAAACGCCCTGGACATCCGTAAAAATGGAGTGATAATTATTTGAAATTATTACCTACCAGGGGGTTGCGGTCCTTAAAATGTTTGTTTTTGTCTTTCTCCCATTGCGATGTATTTTTTCTTTTCCCTTTAAGGGTGACACAAAATGGATTCCAGCCACAAGATGGATGCAAGCCATGGGATGGGATCATGTAAATTCTTGGACAATTTCAACCAATAGCATGCCCAGGTTGCAGACTGGGTAGGTGTGGCAGCCACAGAGGGCATGAAAAACTTTGGCCGCCCCTGTCCTCCTTGCAGTCTACAGTGGGAGTTAGGGTGGGATTGCTGTCTCTGCAACTCGTTACTTTAGGCCAGCCAGGCAGGTGTGTGTCTCTGTGTTCCTGCTGGCTGCAGCCTGAATTTTAGGGGAGAGAAAGAACAGATTTCTTTTGCAGCCTCCCTGTGTGCGTGCATACCTCTCGATGAGTACCCTCCCCTGCCCCGCAGTGCAGTCACTCTGCGGCTGCCTTACACCCTGGGCAACGCCTGCTGCTGCCTTTGCAGCCTCCCTGCATGCCTAGTCTATACTGTGTCTCTGCCAACATCATTTTTTAGTGTTTTCCCTTTGGTCTGGGGCATTGGGGGACATCCGCACGTGGAAATGCTTTAAGTCGTGCAAAAAAGCGGGTAAAATGAAAAATGAAAAACAAAAAAATGAAATGAATTTTTTTCAAAAAATTCACAAAATAATGAAAATGAACCGAAATGGACCCGCAATGAAAAATGAAAAACCGAAATGTCATTTTTTCGATTCACGCCCATCTCTAATTATGGGTGTCATCTCATTAAGAGATGTTCCACCATGTAGAAGTGCAGCTGTGTGAACATATTTTTCTATTGTTTTTCATACATTAATGGGTGTCAGGTCTTGGTCCTTGGAAGTACCACTCTAATTCAATGAAAAGTTGATCAACACATATACGGTATCTAGATTTCTGCTAAGCGCAATTGCACCAGATTGTCCAGTCTGGTTAAGAGATTGGGAAAATTATTTTTCAGGCTAGAACTTGAACCAAGCTATCTTGGGCAATGTGGGCCTTTCTGTCTACAAGAAGGATTTTTGCAAATTCTGCTCCAGTTGTTTCACATGGAAGATTTGGCACTCTGCATTTTGATCTGGAATGTCTCAAAGATGTGATGTACACATCATGATAAAATGGAAAATTAATTTCTATTATTTGTTTTAAATACATATTTATATTTATTTATTTACTTTAAAAAAAGCCTTCACATGGTGCAGTCCAGTAACACCTATGAGGAAAAATCATTCTGGTGGTCTCAATGGCATGCTATTTTGAATCCAACAATCATTCAAACCCAGAAAGACCTATCACTGTTCTCCCTCACTACTTCAGCAATGAGAAGCAGTATTTTTCCTTCTCCAAAACCTCCAGATGCAACAAAATATTTGTTAAATTCTGCAAATTCTACCAGAAGATTTATTGGGGGGGGGGGGTAAATGAAGGAAGTAAGTATGTGTGGTGAGCACTCCTCTGACAAGCCTTGATTGCAAGAGACTGTGGGATTTAACAACTGTGGTGTTTCACTTCCACTGACTTGATTAGGCTGCTGGTAAGGGACTCTTACAGATGGAACAAAATTGTTCATTTCAATGGTAAAACAGCAGTTTTGTTTCATCTGTAACAAAATGCTGCTTTCTCGTTTCATTTTGTTTTGTTTTGTTTCATTTTGTTACACAACAAAATGACAAAACACCATTTCATTTTTCATTTCATGCCCATCCTTACTCCCTTCACAAACAGTCCAGTTCCGGATGAACCTGTATAATGCATACAGTATAAAAATGTTGTGGCATGGTTCTTTGTTGCTGGACAGAATCAATGTCAATGAAAAGGCTAAAGTAAGATACAGTGGTACCTTGTATAAAGGAATTAATTCGTTCCAAATGAAATTATGTTAAGCAAATTTCCCTATCTCCAGAATATTTTATGTTGTACAAGTTTTATGTTATACAAGCTGTTTGTTATACAAGGGTCCACTGTATTCAATTAATCATTCTGAAGGACTTGCTGATTGAAATGTTTTATGTGATAACTATTTACAATGGAAAACTAGGCAGCAGAAGCCATAGTTTCCAGTCAGTCATGGCAACACCACAGAGTAATAACTGAGAACCCAGCACCTCATCATCATCTCTTTCCTTTATTTAGTACCAGAGGTTTGTGGTGTGTCTAACTCTTTAAAACAAAAACAAAATATATAAGGACAGTTATGTAAATGTCAAGATAAATTTAGAATGAATAATTACCATCAACTCAATAATTTCTAGCATATGAAGAAAATGCCAGACAGTTCATTGTTTACGCAACTTTCCAGCCTAGATTTTTATTTTTAGATGTTACATTGTGTTGCATTTTTGAGCATTCATTAATTATTTGTAGTGGAGAAGAAAGCATTAACTGGGGTTATATACATGTCTAGGAGACAGTTCTTAGAATAATATCCATTTTCTTTGTAAGATGAAGTATTTTTTCTAATGATAAAGATTTGATGAACGGACAAGCTTAGAAATTTCTGACAGAGGCTTAAAAGGGATTTACAAAAGGAAAGACTCTGAGGCCATAATTTCTCTATAGCTCAATGACATACAGCTTGGAATTTACCAATACATTGCACTTCAAATGTCTCTTGACATAACTAGACAATTATCTATTCATAAAGAAGGCACCAAAGACAGTTCATCAATAGAAACCAATATTTAGTAATTCTGTGAATCAACAAATCAATTGATGCAGCTGATTGGCCCAGGGTCATTTAAGTACTTCCCTCTCACCACATCAAGATAAGTATGAGTAGATGGTTTGTTTCCTCTTTCATTCTCAGTAATAAGAAAATTAAAGAAGATCCCACTATTCCATCTCTCTGGAATAATTCTTAGGTGGGATTTGTCTCCTTGAGAGAAAGCTCTTGCTCCTAGAAAAACCAGCAGATCAAATGCTACTGCTGGCCAAGCACCTGTCACTGAGTCCCAGATGGCAGTTCAGTTAGACATAACTTAGACTGAGATGGGGGGCTTCATTTAACAAAGTAACTGAAATCCTTAGCCATATGAAAGCTAAGATACAACTTTTAGAAGCAAATAGCTATATATTTAGGAATTGTAAGTAGAGATGGGCATAAAATGATTTTTGTTTCATTTTTCATTTTTCATTTCATTTCCTAACAAAATGCAAAATGAACTGCCCCTTCAAATAAAAACAAAACAAAACAAAACAAAAAGAAGAATTTCTGTTTGTTCTGTTTCATTTTTCATTTTCCCATAAGAATGCATTGAATCAATGCATTCCTATGGGAAACCACTTTAAAAACCCCACACAATTCCCACCAACTCACTTAATTGGGTGGTAGAAAGTATGGGCTTTTAAAACTTTTTTTTTTTTTTTTTTTGCTGTTGAAGCAAGTGCCAATAAGCTGGCACACAAGGCTTGGTGGGAAAAAAAGTTGAAAAAGCCCGCTCCTCTGGGGGGGGGGGAGCGCAGGCTTTTAAACCTTTTTTGTCACTGAAGCCCTGCACACCAGCAGATCGGTGCTTGCTTCAGTGGCAAAAAGATGCTTTAAAAGCCCACACCATTTCCCCCAATGTGCCCGATCAGGTGGGGGGAAAGCACACACTTTAAAAACTTTTTTTCACCAGCTACTGAAGTCCCATGCGCCAGCTGATTGGTGCTTGGAAGGCAGCCAGCACAGCTCAACACACCAGCTGATTGGCGCTTGGTGAAGAAGTTGGCAGGGCCCCATGCTGATTGGCACTTGGGGGTAGCCGAGAGGGCCCCGCAAACCAGCTGATCAGCACTTTTGGGGGCAGGTGGCATTGCATGCCACAACCTGTCAAAAATAGATTTAAAAAATGAAAAATGACACAAATGAAAATGAAAGGATTTTTTTTAAAAAATGTTTCAAACAAAATGAACAGTAACGGAATGAAAAATGAAACAAAACACCATTTTCGCATTTCATGCCCATCTCTAATTATAAGTTGTTCTCAAAGACACACAATTCAATGTGCAAAAGGTAACTTTGTTATTATAACATACAGAATATACTGCCCTATTGTGCAAAAGCACTCTTTGGATGCTTTACAACGCAACTACTGTACAGTATATGGACAATAACTTGCCCACCCCCTGCCAGCAAGCTGGGTACTCATTTTACTGACCTCAGAAGAATGGAAAGTTGAGTCTATTGCGAGCAGGCTACCTGAATGCATTGGGGTCAAACTAGGGTCTCAAGTCGAGACTGCACTGCAGTGTGCCTATAGTGCCAGGGATCTTAATGTTCCTGATTGGGAACATTAATTTGAAATTGTTTTCTTTTGGATATTAGAGACCAAATTATAGCAGAAGACAGATAACTAAAATTAATTTCTGCAGGATCAAATTCTGAAGTTGTGAGGGTTTTTTTTAAATCAGTTGTTACAGCCAATGTTAAATCAGAATGATAGTGTTGCTAGATAAGATCAAAACTATGTGTCACATATGAGGTCTATGATTAGAGTCCTGTTGCCGCTATTTTCTAAAGGAGAAGCATGGTTCCCTAAATGGAGCTTGCTGTTTTTCTGATGTCTGTGAAGATTTTCAGTCATCCAGGTGAGTTTATCTGGAAGTTGAGTCATGGCAACTGGACTTCTTTTCTTGAGAGACTGAAACATTTTGCTGCTCATCCAAACAGCTTCACCAGTCAAGGAAAGCTAGTTATGAATCCTCCACTTTATAGTTTACTTTGACCTCATATGACCCTGGTCTGAAATAGGCTCATAAGATGGACAATGGCCTGAATAGGCTGATTTTTTTTTCCCTTCCTGGCCGCCATGTTTGCAGGGACTCACATACCAACTGTGTCGGACTGTGGGCGGTACGCTTGTAGCCGGGGGGTTCGTCAGATCAGAAGAACCAGGGTCAGGCATCTTGTGCCTGTCCCTCGTTCTGACCCCTCGGCTCCCTGCCACGTGTCCAGGAGTCACTTCTCCAGCGCCTCCAACCTTTCTTGCCTCCTGTTAAATGCCAGGTCAGTCCATAATAAAATCCCTGTCATATACGATGCCATCTTAGATGGGAGGGCTGACCTGGCTCTTATTACTGAGACCTGGGTGGGTACGGAGGGGGGGCTTCGCTCTCCCTCCTGTGCCCACGCGGGTATCTGGTTCAGGGTCTGGGAAGGTTGGAAGGTCAGAAGGGAGGAGGGGTCGCAATCGTTCATCGGGATTCTCTTTATGTCTGCAGGGCCTCGACATTGGTTAGCCAGGGGCTAGAGTGCCTTTACCTGCAAGTGGGACAGCGGGACAGATTTGGCATTGTGCTGGGTTACCGTGCTCCCCGCAACCCAGCACAATCCCTCCTGGAGCTCTCTGAGTTCATCGCGGCTGCTCTATTGAAGTCCCCGCGCCTTTTGGTTGCGGGTGACTTTAATGTGCATGCTGGCGGTGAACTTTCCGGTGCAGCTCTGGAGTTCATGGAATCCATGGCTTCCATGGGTCTGTCCCAGCATGTTGTATGCCCCACTCACAGATCAGGCCATACCCTGGATCTGGTATTTTCCTCCATGTAGGGGACTTCGAGTCTGGAAGTAGGGGGCATTGTCTCCCTGCCTGTGTCATGGTCAGACCATCACCTGCTTTCTTTCCCCCTGGCGATTCTGGCCCCTTCTCGCGGGGACCATTGGACTCCTGTTTTGGCCCGTCCCCGAAGACTTATGGACCCTTCTCGGTTCCAGGAGGTCTTCGGGGCGTTTCCTGGAGAACTGACTGGCGCGCCGGCCGAGGTTGTGGCCAACCATTGGTTTGATACAGCTGCCCAGACCATCGACCGGATCGCCCCTAAGTGTGTTCTCCGGTGCTGAGCTCAGCCCTCGCCGTGGTTCACGACTGAGTTCCGAGCAATGAATCAGGTGAGGAGAAGACTAGAGCGCAGCTGGAGAAGAACCCGGACGGTTATTAATAAGGCTGCCATTGTTTCCCAGACTAGGCGCTATTCCAACGCAATCAGGGAGGCCCAAAAATCTATTTTCTCCCTGAGAATTGGTGAGGCCTCTAACCGCCAGACGGAGCTCTTCCGGGTGGTTCGGGACCTCAACAATCCTAGTCTGGCCAGGCCTCCTCCTACTGATTTCAGTAGTGAGAATTTTGCAGCCTTTTTTCGATCAAAAATTGAGGCCATCCGGGCCGGCTTCGACTCCGGTTGCAGTAGCACTGTCCCGGCATCCCCAGTTGCTGGTCCGCCTTCGTCGCCTCGGTTGGATGTGCTTGGGCCTGTTTCTGCTGTCGAGGCCTCTAAGGCTGTGGCGCATTGTCGGCCGGCGTCCACCCCTTTCGATCCCTGCCCTGCCTGGCTAATTAAAGCTGCCAGCGGGACTATGGCCGAATGGGCTTCGGTCATCACCACTGCCTCCTTCAGCGAGGGGTTTTTCCCCTCCAGTTTGAAGGAGACGGTAGTAAAGCCCATTCTTAAAAAACTGGGCCTTTCTTCCAACGATTTAGCAAACTATCGTCCTATTGCTAATGTCCTGTTTATGGGCAAGGTGATCAAGAGGGTGGCGGCGGTCCGGCTGCAGCCGTACCTGGAGGATCGGCAGTGCCTCGATCCTTGCCAGTCTGGGTTCAGGCCTCGTCGGGGGACCGAAACAGCTTTGGTTGCGCTGCAAGATGACCTAATCTGGGCAGCCGACAGGGGTTGCTCTACCCTGTTGGTTCTCCTGGATTTGTCAGCGGCCTTTGATACCGTCGACCACGGTATCCTGTTGGATCGGCTCTCTGAGGTGGGAATCGGAGGCACTGCTCGCAGTTGGCTCCGTTCCTTCTTGGAGGGCCGTCCACAGTACGTTCAGCATGGGGGGGGAGTTATCGGCCCCTTGGATACTCCCTTGTGGGGTTCCACAGGGGTCGTCTCTGTCCCCCATGCTGTTTAACATCTACGTAAGGCCGCTGGCTGGGGTCATTAGGCGATTTGGAGTCTGCTGTCATCAGTATGCTGATGACACGCAGCTCTATCTCTCCTTTTCGACCTCTGCAGTGGAAGCTGTGAGGATCCTTGATGAGTGCCTGGATGCCGTGCTGGCTTGGACCGGGGCGAACAGGCTTAAGCTCAACCCCGAGAAGACGGAGGTCATGTTCTTTGGGAGTTAGCCGTCTGGGTACGGTGACCCTCTCCCCAGTCTGGGGGGGGGGGTCTCCCTCCAGCCAGTGGAGAGAGTGCGAAATCTGGGCGTGGTCCTGGACCCGGGTGGAGGCCCAGGTGGCATCGGTGACCAGGGGCCACCTACTACCATCTTTGTCAGATTGCCCAGATCCGCCCATAACTGGACGCTGACTCTCTGAGAACAGTGGTCCAAGCACTGGTGATCTCGAGGCTGGACTACTGTGATGCCCTCTACATGGGGTTTCCCTTGACTCTTCTCCAGCGTCTGCAGCAGGTACAGAATGCAGCGGCCAGGCCGGTGGTTGGTGTGCGTCGTTACGACCACATCACCCCAGTCCTGGGGTGCCCGTTGCAGCCCGGATTAGATTCAAGCTCTTGGTTTTAGTTTATAAAACCCTCCATGGCTTGGGACTGGACTACCTGACAGAGCGTATCGTCCAGCGGTCCACCTCGGCCCGACCTGTTCGGCAGTTGTGAGCGCACTCGCTGAGGGTTACTACACCATGAGAGGCCCGGAAGACAGTTACCCGGAACCGGGCTTTCTCTGTGGCAGCCCCCTCTCTATGGAATTCTATCCCCAGTGAAGTGCGCTCTGCAGAGTCCCTGCAGGCCTTTCGAAAAGTTTTAAAAACATTTTTATTTCGAGAGGCCTTTGGTGAGGCCTAATTTGTTTTTCTGCCATCTTTATTGATCATTGATTATTGGGGTTTTTGACTCCTAGCTGTTAAGATTTACGCCTTCGTTGGCGTCTTGGGACACAAAACGATTTTATTCATTGTATGTGTTTCTATATTGCTGTTATATATATTGTTGTAACTGTTTATTTTGTTGTACGCCACTTAGAGTTATCTATAGAAGATAAGCGGGATATAAATATAACAATAAATATAACAATAAATAAATAAATAAATAAATAAATAAATAAATAAATAAATAAATAAATAAATAAATAAATA
>JAHTLZ010000016.1:44699078-44713660 GCA_023846285.1 Phrynocephalus versicolor | reverse complement strand
GGGGGGGGGGGGGTCCCCAGCCTTTCCCCCCCTCTCCTGTCCTGGGCTGCTGGTACCAGGCTGGGGGGGCATCCTCGTTGTCTCCATTTGCCATGCAGTGGGGGGGGAACCAAAATGGCGACCGCAATATTTATTTTTAAATCCTGGTCCAAAAACCCACCAAAGCACCACAGAAACATTTGAAAATTAGGTATTTTAAATGCCTGATTTTTTATAGTAGCAGCAGTGGGTTTTTCTTGCAATAAAATGTCTCCATTGATTTTATTTTATTTTATTTGTATTTGTATTTTTTTACACCTGCGCATACGCAATGATGGGCTGGCCATGGGATGGGACCATGCAAATTTTTGGAGCCATTCCACCAATTGCATGGCCAGGTTTTGACTGAGACTTCTGGGTGTGCCAGAGAGGGCATTAAAAGCCCACAAACCCTAACCCTAACCCTAACCCTAACCCTAACCCATATGCCAGTACGCTGTCCTTCTTAGTGGGTAAGAGGCACCCAGAGGTGCAGCCCACTAACCCACCCTAACCTTAACCGTAACCCTAACCCTATCCCTTACCCTAACCCCAACCCTAACCCAGATCCATACGCAAGTACACTTCCCTTCTCAGTCGGTCAAAGCGAGGCACCCAGAGAGGTGCCTCGCAGAGCCAACTATCCCCTAGCCCTAGCCCTTCCCCTAACCTGTACGCCAGTACGCTAGTACGCTTCCCTTCTTAGTGAGTTAGAGGCACCCAGAGAGGTGCCTCTGCCACTTACCCCCCACCCTAACATAATGTAACGTAAATGTATGGTACGTGGCAGCTCCGCGAAACACTTCCCTTCCCTTCTTAGTGGATCAGACGTCAGAGGCACCCAGAGAGGTGCCTCCCAGAGCCCACTTACCCCAACCCCAACCCCAACCCCAACCCCCAAACGACAAACGACAAACGGAAACAACAAATTTTTGAAAATTATTGCGACAAACGGCAACGACCCGAAACGGACCTGTCCCGACAAACAACAACTCGAAACATCATTTTTTCTGGTCGTGCCCATCTCTACCATGGACACACACTCAAAAATAAATTCTGCCTAAAAATGGTCAATAATGCCTTCCAGCAACACAATTAGCAGGGTGGATGATTTCAGTGGGACCAATTGTCATTTTAAATATTTGTTGGCAGCCCAGGAAACCCCAAAAATAAATTATGCCTAAAAATGGTCAATAATGCCTTCCAGCAACACAATTAGCAGGGTGGATGATTTCAGTGGGACCAAATGTCATTTTAAATATTTGTTGGCAGCCCAGGATATGAGACCGGCATATGAGCTTAGCATCATTTTAAAGAAATCCCTTGATTTAATTAAAACATGATAGTTGTGGTACTTTAATAACTTCTTTCAGCATGCTTAACAAGCAAGCATGACAGAACTCTTCACGTTCTCTCTCCCTTATTCACCCATACTGACAGTGTATTTGAAAGCACATTTAGAAACCTCTGGATTTCTTAACTGCATTTTAGCACTAGCACAAGAAAAAGAAAGACATATTACAGGTGAGAAGGACCATGGAAGTCCCAGTGCACATTCACCTCTCGCTGTTCATGACAGCTCAAATGTCTTTATTCGGAACCCTTTCATATATTTTTGTTCTATTTTACCTCTAGGCCTTTATTTTTCCTGCCAAATGTTGAAACCCATAACATGCTGGAGGAGTCCTCTCCTCTTTTTCTGAGAAGCCGATTCTCAGGCTTACTCACAGTCTAGTTGCAGCGAGATTCTGAGGGAAATAACCATCCTTCTTCATTGCATTGAAACAGAAATAACAGTGACAGATGAACACAACAGTAGTCCTTCTGTATTAGATCAAAGGCTTCTCGAGTACTTGCTCCTGTTCAGTAGCTTTCAGAATACAGTGGCACCTCTACTTATGAGCAGCTCTACTTACGAGCAATTTGACTTAAGAGTGGAAAACGACTGGTGTTCTAACTGCTGCCTTACAAATTTTAGATGCGGTCTGCTCTACTTAATTTTTTTATTTTTTTCAATTTATTTATTTATTTATTTATTTATTTTTGATTTTTTTAAAAAAGATACGGCTGCTTTGCTTACGAGTTGTTTGACATGTGCATGCATTTGGAATGGATTAAACTCGAAGGTAGAGGCACCACTGTAATTACTCCTGTTTGGTAACCAAAAAGCTTAGTTGTCCCCTAGTAGACTATGCTAAACAGGATGCCAAATATTCTTACTATGATTTTGATGTATTCCATCCCTTTTCTTCTCTGGTTGGCCTAATAAAAATACTAGCAAAGGAGATATTTCTGTATTTGTCCTATGACCAACGTGGCTACTTCTTTTCATATCTCTGGATGACCCCCTGGCTTGTCAAACTCAATTTAATGAGCCTGTGTATCAGTAATACATGTGAAAATCTTACTAATCCTATGACTATTTTTACAATAGACTTCTTGAAGAGTTAATTAATAGAACTTTTTCTCAATGAGACAGTTGAGAGATGATGATGATAATCAGCATTGACATCATGTCCGAACAGCAAAGCTGGAAGGGAACCAATATATCATCAAGTCCACCTCCTGTCAAGGTGGCACAGTTGGGAATTGATCTTCCAGACACTCAAGCAGCCAAGCTACCTCTCAAGTCATTATGAAACATTTTAAAACAAAAAAAAATATTTCTACCTTCTCTGCCACTGAAATTTGCTTCTACCACCAATCTCATTTCTTTGGGAAACTGACATATTCATTGAATTAATGTATTTTTGCAGACATTCACTTTTTTTTATTTGAGAGAATCATGGTAAAGCAGCATTTTTGCAAGAAGTAATCAGACCTCTGGCTCATCTGTCTTAATTAGACTTGAACTCTAGTTGCCCTTTCCTTCCCAGCACACAATATTTTGATTCTGCTGATACTGAGGATAAGCAGGAGGCAACCAATTCTGAAAGTCTAGTCTCTTCATTTAAAGGGTGAGATGAGGATGTCACTGCATATTAAAGAAGCAGATATGAGTAAACATTAAATTATATGGGTAGGAAATAGGTCCCGTTAGTGTATTAATTATTCAAATGATTTATTTGGTCCAAAGAAAAGCTCCTGAAATGCAAACTAATATTTAGAAGAATGTAGTGATGCAAACTTTTCCAAGGAGAAAAGTGGGGTAAAAATACTCTTTAAAAAAACTCTGTAGGCTGCAGATGATAGTTGCTTTTTGCTCCCCTGGCTGCTGTGGGACACCCTTGTCCCTCCCAAGGGCTTCCACCCATGCCTGGAACTGAGCTCAAATGAGCCAATCTTCCTCATCAGAGGAGGACTCAGGCAGCAAGATTGCTGGGGTGGCCTAACTCACTGGCTGTTTCTTTTTTGTGTGTGCCCCTGTCCCTTCTTTGCTGCCATTAGGGCAGCACTGGGGGGGGGGGAGATGGGCAAGGTCTGGAGGCCCATCCCATGACCAAGCAATGTCTCCCCATGAGAACCCTTGAAATGCTGCTAGAATAGCGAGCCTGGGGAAGCCTGTGCCCTCTCCCCAAACAGCTCACAAGCCCTCTCCTGCTGTATGTGCATCGCCAAGCCCTGCCTCAGCCATTCTCAGCTCCTTCTGGCATTTCCTAGGGCACCACCTCACCCCAACCCTCCTGCGCTTCAGCGCTACCTGTCCAATCCACCTCTACACCTCCTGCAAATGCATCCCCCTTTTGATCCAACCTTGTGGAAGTGCAGCTGCACCCCCCCCATGCCATGCGTGGCTGCACCTGCTCAGTCTGATCATCCCTCTCATTCCCGGCCACGTTCCTCCTTCTGCCTTGGCACCAACATACACGCCGCTCCACTCTCCCTGTGATGTGTGAATGTGACAAAACCAGCCTGGGTGCTGTGTCACAGCACCCCCAAAATGGCATTGGAGCACCCCAAATGGTGGGCACCTCATGGCATGCCACCGCTGTCCACCGGAGCTCCTGTCTCTGTAAAAGCTGGCGAAGAAAAGAGGCTGAACAAGCACAGAGCCCTGTCTTATACAGGGCTCTCCTCGCCCTTGACTCGTGAGAATGAGGTAAGGGCACATGTCCATTTGCCTGGGAGGGCAAAGTGGCTCCACACTTCAGAGCCCCTCTGCAGAGTCGAACCTTGGTGGTGTCAATACCCAGGATGCCCATTGATTGATTGGTATTCTTTTTCCCATTGACAATGTGGGCACAATACTATGCAGCCATATTGTGCCATTTCCTGGCAGTTTATTTAACATTTTTATTTATTTTCTACACTGAACCAAATAAAATAAATAATTTCCTCATCTCCTGTCATGTTACTAATTCAATCACAATTTCCCCAACATTTCAGCCCAGTATAATTCATACCTCCTTTCCCAGCATAAAAAAAACATACTTTCATACCTAGTTTCCTTACTGTCTCGTCCATATTCTACTTTTACTTACATCTATTTTCTAATACAAAAGATATAACCTGCCTAATCTCAACAGTATATTCAATCTCAATGTTTAATTCTTCAGTTAGCTAAACAACTTAGGATACATAATAAATATCCACAGTATATTTACCTATTCTTATAAAAATATCTAATTTCAAAAAGCCATCTCTAATTCAAGTTAGTACTTCATGGGCTATTATAAAAGAGCTATCTCTTGGTCTACAGATTTCACTTTATGCATAGAAGTTCTTATCTGTACCTAACTACCACAATTCGTTTAAGGATCTAACAAATTAACATTTATTTATATTTCAGGTTGATCTTCACATTTCCATTTCCCATTTCCCATATCATGCCAGTCAATTAGGAGCTTTCCACAATCAAAATATAGAAAACAAACATTTTTATGTAATTGATTCACTAAGCCAGAAATTCTCTTTCTTAATTTTCTCTTTCTCTGCCAAGTCCATTATCTTCATAAGTTGTTCTGGTATCTTGATAGCAACCTTAATAGTTGCCTTACTGCTGAAAAGATCCCTAGCTCTTCTCTCTTCTGCATCCATGTTGAGTAAAGCAGATGTGTTTATCTTGCTTTGTGAATTTGGCCTACCCAAAGGTTTATCTTGCACTGATCTTGTTGTATTTGTCTGCAGATTAAAATCAGCTCTCTGTTCCAGCTCTATCTGCTGATCGAGGCTAATTTCACAACTTTTTCCACAAGTTCATCCTGCATAATTCTTGTTATAGTTATCTGTAGACTAAAATCAGCTCTCTGTTTTGCTTCTGCATCTGATCAGGATTAAAACTCTCTGTATCTTCAAAGGATGGGTCCATCTATGATGTATAAATGTCTATTTTTTTTGTAACCCATATAGTATTATATTGGCAAACTCGTCATCTGATAAGATTTCCCAGCTCATTGTGTTCTTATATCTCACAGCAAAGAGTTATTATCACTTGTAATTGTAGTTTCTGCCACTCAGTTTCCAAAAGGGAGGGGTATAGAGGAAAGTGATTGGATTGAGGGAAGAAGAGCAAAAGAGGTGGGAAACAGAGATTCTCCAGCAATTGTTTTCAAAACATTGAGTCCATCCAAGGTCAAATAAGCATTGATTTGAAAAGCAGCTTTTTCAGCACTGCCCTTAAACTGTATCTTGAAATCCACCACATAAAGGACAAAACAAAAAGGAGTTTCCTCAAGTTTTTTTTCTCTACCAGCCCAAAAAACCAATAGGCAGAAAGGCAAATTCATAAAATAAATGTGAGAGTGATCACTTCTTCAGATATGTGCTTGTCTTTCAAAACATTTACTCTCCTTTGCTAAAAGCTGTTTCCACAAAAAAGGGGGTGCTTGATAGAGGGATAAAAGCAGTTTTACTCATGACATGCCAAATATGTACAGCCTCCTACAGTTCTGTGGTACCAACAGCTCATGCCTTCACCAGCTGATGGTGTTGGTTTTCCTCTAGTGGGAGATAAGGCATTCTCCTGCTTCCACAGAAGTTCACCACCATTCCCTTCGTGTTCTGCAGGCACTGCCTCTTCTTCATTTCCTCTCCAAGGAAACTTACCCGTCTTAGCATCCCTTTTATCTGGATGAATTCAACTTGATAAACTGCAGCACTTATCAAGTTGTCTCACTGCAGTGTAACCAGAAACAGAACTCACATTTCCTGGCATTCTGAATCATGGACACAGAAGCACAAAATACCACACCACATTCATAAAATGGAAATGTGAATTATTTAATTTATTTAGAATCAGTAGTTTCTAACAATCCTTCTCACTCCACAGGCCTAACTGGGAGGAAAGATTGCTTCCAAAATGTGGCATAAGTATGGCAATACTCTGAAATGAAGAAAAGTGGAGGTGAGAAGATGAAAGAAAGAAAGAAAGAAAGAAAGAAAAAGAAAAGGATGGGCATTAAGTCAATTTAATGGCATGAGACAGTTGAAGTAGCTATTTTTTAAAAAAATCAGAGTTAAAATTGCTGCCTTATGGACTATCACCAGCAAGGCCGTCATTTTTGTGAGCCGTTTGATGAGTTTTTCTTTTTAAACAGTGTTACACAATTTGACTTTCCTACTGTATGATAGTCACCCATGGAATAGCATTGACCCATCCTCCTTTCTCCCATATCGCTTCTATGTAACAAAGTAATTCAGCTGCTGTCTTGCAGTCATGAAACTGAGATATCACCAAAAAGCCATTTCAAATCACATTCTGTGAAATCTGCAGTTCCTTGAAGGAAGGATATATCTCTCCTGTTATTACTGTGCTTGAATCATTTTGTCTCGCCTTGAAGACTTGAGGTCATCAGACATGAAAAACATGGGATGCTGAAAGATTGGTCAGTGATGTAATTTAAAAACAAGACAATTGTGGTTCATCCTCTGGGGCAGAAACCTCTCATTTATTGCAGATATATGGGGGTCTTTTGGTCCTGCTCACAACACTCCCTTTCCATGCCTTACAAAAAAGTTAAAAAGCATGGTGCATTTTTTGGTAGCATCAAGGTGTAGGGAGGTGTTTGGTTACTTCAGAGGATCAGACTGGATTGAGCCCAGAACATGTGGGGGGCATTTTAATTCATTTATTCCTCATTGCATTGCCCTCAGAAATCACAATTGTGTAGGAATTAGGCAGAGTAAAAATGAATCCCACTGGTTGCAATGAGAATTATCTTAGCCTTGCTGACTGTTGTTTTGGAGGGGGGCGGAGATATAATTTGAGGAGAAAGGAAGATTTTCTCCTCTTTACTGGCTGCAATCCAAATATGGAATTGTAAAGTTACAATGAGTAAATACAAACCCCATTTAGTCCCATATACTATATACTGGCAATTTACACTAAACTGCAAGACCGAGCATGCAGCATTTAATGTCTATACTGACTTCTTGACTTAATATTGCATATTGCTTCCACAGCTATACCATTTGCATTATTACACTGGCATGAAGTAACAGTAGGGTTTTGTAAGTGGTGCTGTGCCAAAAAAGGTTTCTGCATCCCCCCCTTTCATTCCCATTACATTTGGCATAATATGGGTTGGTTTCAAAACACTGTCAATGGAGGAAATAAATTCACCTAATTTGTGGTGAACAGGAGTTTGGTTTCCCCTGCTGACCTCAGTTTTGGCTCAACCAATGGGTGGACATTGCTATTCCTATCTGTCAAGCTTTGAGGGTTCCAGTCAAAGTCAGTAAGAAATAAATAAATAAATAAATAAATAAATAAATAAATAAATAAATAAAAAGGTGGACAGCAAAGAATGATGACTGGGAGCGGGGGAATGTTTGAAATGTGGTGCTGGAGGATAGTTTTGGGGGAAGCCTAGATAGCCATAAAGATAAACAAGCAGGTCTAACCTCAAGTATCTCTGGAGGCAAAAATGTTGATGCTTAGGCTACTTTGAGGCTACATAATGAGAAGTCAGAATACTCTGGAACAAACAATAATGCTGGGGAAGGTTGAGGGCATCAGGGAAAGAGGAAGACCAAATACAAGATGGATTGACTCCTTAAAGGAATTCATAGTCTTGAATTTGCAAGAGCTGATGAGGGCAGTTGAGGATAGGACATTTTGGAAATTGAGCATTCAAAGGGTTGCCTTACATTGGAGGTAACTTTACAGTATACAATAACAAAAAAGAATTTCCCCATCAGTATGCCCACTGCTGATTACTGTTTATGAGTGATTTGATTAATCCAAAAAGAAACTTTTCAAAATGACACCCATTTTCTTTCTAAACTAAGGATTAGGCAGGGTTCTCTTTTTATTCTGCATGATTTATAGTCAAAATGTTGTGAATTCTCTTTAAATCTTCATCCTGATGTTTGCCAATAAAAAAGAAATGTTCTGAGCCAAGAGACAGAGGGGTGTTAATTGACAATAAAAAAGAGGACAGAACGTCAGTGCACTTTAAGTGACAGATTCAATTTGATATAGATTTAACACAGTAACATTTTTGAGGCACTTTAAAATAACACCACCCCCCAACTATAGTTGCATGGGTTTTAAGAAAGATAATTCCTCCAACACTACATTCATTTTGATTATTAATGTTATCTCAAAATCAGCCGCCTACTCCTTCATTTGTCCTGTGGAAGAGGAATTTTAGAAAGGAAATCGTGTGCTGCAGATTCCTGTTGTCCAATAAGGACACACTAACCAATTGTGTCAGTAAATCCACCAGAAAAGAAGAGGAAATAATTAACACCTACAAGGACTTCAGGAAAGGAACATTTGCTTGTTTCTTTTGTATCTGTGTCTAGAATTAGTAATGGTTCAGCTTGTGTGGGGGAGGGCAAAGCTCCTTCTGTGGGTGTTACTTTCTGACCTCATTCCAGTAGTAAGAATTCGAACTTGCCCTCCTCCATTGAAGTGAAATGAGAGTCAAGAGGAAAGGGAACTCTTGTTTCTCCTAATCTGAGAAAGGAGTGAACAGCCTATGTAAGGTGCCTCTGCTTTCACGGATGATGGCACAGAGACAGAAGTGCTGCTGATCACCCTTTGACAGCCCAATGTGGAGCTGGCAGAGTGATCTGCAGGGGTGAAGTGTCATTTGGCTGTTTGACAGTGGTGTAAGCACCACCACCATGTGTTTAGTTGGGCTGGTAGACCCAGAACTTTGCTGGGACGGTGATGGTCCTTGGGCTGGGGGAGAGAGGGGGTGGAGAACTTATTCCCTCACTTTCTTTATTGATGGACCTACAGAGCACATTATGGGACCCACAGTGATTTGACCAAGTTCTGGTGGGTAGAGGAGGAGATCCTGAATACCTCCTAGAAAGGGGAGGACTTTCTCTTGGTTCCACTTCCCCTACAGACATACACTTTTTCAGAGTTGTGGTCCAGGGCCTTGAAGACATGCAAGAAGATTCCCGTGGCTGATAAACAGCATGAAGGGATTTTATGAATAGTTTTCCGTGAAATTCTATTTTAAAGCTTGAGGCTAGCAGGTACTGGAGGGCTTCAGGATTCCTGGGGCAATGGGCAATGTGACCCCAAAAGCCACATGTGGTCCTGATCTTAAAAAAATTGCATTCACACACAATTAACAGATTTGTACTCATATAATCAGATAAACAAGATTTTTTTTTGAAAAAAATAGGGTAGCTTGCTTAAATAAAGAAAAGATTGAGGAGGGAAGGGGTTGAGATTCAGACAAAGACAATCATGTACTGAATCTTTTTTCATTGATTCAGAGCTTCATGCTAGAACTAACAGAGTGAAAATGACTTCACAGTGAGTTGTTCTCATGTGCACATAGATGGAGGTGCCATCACATATATGTACACATATATACACATAAAGAAACACTTGTTGTTTCAACTTATATATTGCCCCACAGTACTAAAACACTCTGGGTGGTTTATAAAGCAATTAGAGATGGGCACGAAATGAATGTTTTTTGTTTTTTGTTTTGTTTTGTTTTTCCTTTCATTGCAGAACAAAATGAAAAATGAAGTGCCCTTTCAAAAATACAAAATGAAATAAAACGGAAATTTTCATTTCATTCCGTTCCATTTTCATTTATTATTTATTTTGACAGCTGGTCAGTGCTAGACTAAAAAATAAAAAGCCGCCTACCAGCCTGTGGGCCAGCTGATCAGCACTAGAGTAAAAAAAATGCTGACCAGCCTGCAGGCCAGCTGGTTGGTGCTAGACTAAAAAAAAAGGGGGGGGGAGGGACCAGCAGGGCTGGGTTGGCTGTAAAAACAAACAAACAAACAAAATGAAAAATGAAAAGAAAAATGAAATGATCTTTTTAAAAGAAAAATGCATTTGTTCCAAATGAAACGAATAAAAAAACAACATGAAAAACAAAGCAAAACCCCATTTTGGTGTTTGGTGCCCATCTCTAAATACAACTAAGCAAACAAGTTGCCCTCCAGCAAGCTGGGTATTCATTTTAACAACCTCAGGAGGATGGAAGGCTGAGTCAACCTTGAGACATCTACCTGAATCTGGTGACCGTGAACTCTGGTCATTAGCAGAGGCCTGACTGCAGTTTAACTCCTGGACCATGGGGTACCGTTTTTATGTCAGAACTGAGAACAGGAAAAGATGTTGCTGGCTTGAGAAAAATGTATTAAAATATATAACTTTTGTGAGGATCAGGAAGATTCTTACAATAAAAGAATGAACTGTGTAAATAGAAAAGTGGTAGTTTAGTAAGAATAGACAAAGCAATGAAGCTCCCTGAGAATGGTCCCCCACCATGTTTTTTTGAAAAACTTCAAGGAGAATATCTAAGTGTGTATGTGTTTAAATGTATATATATGTATATATTCATGTACATGCGTTTGAAGTCTTGTGAAAGCATGAATGAAAATTTCAAGTAACTCCAGAAAGCTTAAAATTCAACATCAGAAACAGGTAGGTCACCCAGCTTGACATTTCCCTGATGAAACATTCTGAATCACTCTCAACAAAGCAAGGACATTTAGAGTGATTGTTGCCTTCAGCATTCTACTCTCCCCCACTGAGCAGGAAGCAAGTCAAAGTTTGGTGCTGCTGAGAAATTCTGTGTCGGCTCAGTGGGGATGTGCACTTAATCGTAGACGTCTATGTGGACCTGGGGGGGCTTTCATAACTTCATTTCTTTCAGAGGGATGTTACACCTAGCTCTTTTTTTTTTAAATCCTAAATGCTTCTATTCTTAGTTAACGAGGATATGAAATTCTGATCCTCTGGGACAACAGAAAGGGGCACAGGCAAAAACAGCTTCCATCTGAGACCAAACCAACATAACAAACAATTTTTTTCACCCTTGGCACAACCAAGAACAAGGGTAGGCAACCTCAAAGGAGAAAGGCTAAATTCCAGTTTTATGTACCAGAACCATCTCTCCCAAAAAAAAAAAAAAAAAAAAAAAAAAACGGCTCCATTATTGTGAAATAATTCCTACAGTTTAATCCAATTTGTTTTTATTTATTTAGTATTAAAATGTCATTTACAGCCCTTAACTTTTGTTCAAAAGAAGATTTGTTTGCCTTTATTGGCTTAATTGGTTACAGAAATCCTTTGACTGTACAGCCCAGAATAAAGTGATGAGACGTGTGACATGATTAAAACTGGGCCACAACTTTATCAAACTATTTAACCTTCAGCTTCCCCTTATTACTGGGGGACCTGAAGAAAGTGCAAGCAAGGTCTGGGCCTTGAGTCTAGCTTGACCTCCAGCCCATGCCTATTTTCAGTGAGTTCCTACATCAGAAGACGTTGCCCACCTGTTCAGCACAGTTCCTAAACGTTCGAGACCTGAGTGCTCTGAGGCAGCCCTTAAACCAAGCCCCATTATCCATTTTTGCATATCCTACAAGTTTTCATAGAATCATAGAATCATAGAATCATAGAGTTGGAAGAGACCTCAAGGGCCATCTAGTCCAACCCCCTGCCATGCAGGAACCCCCATCACAATATTTCTGACAGATGGCCATCCAGCCTCGGCTTAAAAACCTCCAAAGAAGGAGACTCAACCACCCTCTGCGGCAGCATATTCCACTGCCGAATAGCTCTAACTAGTCTCTGAAGCCATGGAAAACAAACCTGTTCCCTCTTCAATATGACATCCTTTCAAATATTTAAACATAGCTATCATATCCCCTCTCAGTCTTCTTTTAGAGAGGCTAAACATTCCCAGTTCCCTAAGCCGTTCCTCATAAGACATTTCCTCCAGACCCTCAACCATCCTGGTAGCCCTCCTCTGCACCCGCTCGAGGTTGTCAACATCCTTTTTAAATTGAGGCGCACAGAACTGGACACAGTACTCCAGGCGGGGTCTGACAAGAGCAGAATAGAGTGGTACTATCACTTCCCTTGATCTAGACACTATGCTTCTGTTGATACAACCAAGAATCGAATTGGCTTTCCTGGCTGCCGCATCACACTGCTGACTCATGTTCAATTTGTGGTCCACCAAGACTCCCAGATCCCTTTCACAGGTACTGTCCTCCAGCCAAGTATCCCCCATCTTATATTTGTGCAATTTATTTTTTTTACCTAAATGTAGTACCCTACATTTCCCTCTGTTGAAATCCATTTCGTTAGCTTTGGCCCAGCACTCTAGTCTGTCAAGGTCTTTTTGGATTTTCATCCTGTCCTCTAGGGAATTTGCAGCCCCTCCCAATTTGGTATCATCTGCAAATTTAATTAGCATACTCTCTATTCCCTCCTCCAAGTCGTTAATAAATATATTGAACAGCACTGGGCCCAGAACAGAACCCTGGGGCACCCCACTGGTCATGTCTCTCCAAGCTGAAGAGAGGCCATTTATGATCACCCTTTGGGTGCGATCAGTCAACCAATTACAAATCCACCTAACAGTAGCACTATCTATCCCACTTTCTACTAAGTTCTTAGCAAGAAGTTCCTTCCTATCCTTCAATTTGCTCAGTACTGACAGGAGGGATGCCTTGCACTGCAGGATGCCTTCCCAGGGAACTCACCTGATTTCCCCCCCCCCCCTTGCAATACTTGCAGCTATGACCAGGATGCTTGACAAGTAATTTACTACCCTAAACCTTTGGGAGTAAGAATGGGAGGGGTGAACACTCATCTGTACCCTGCAGCCAATTCAAGTACCAGTCAAAAATTCCCATCCAGCCCACAGATGACCAGCTACTCTCATTCTCACTTCCTCAGGGTTGGTGGGAGGGATGCTGCCCAGATTGTAAAGAAGGATGAAATAGGTTTGCGTAGTTTTTTTAATTGGCTGACTAGGCCCACCTGCCTGACCTCGTAGCTAGCACTGTGGGTGCCTCATCTGGATGGGCAAGCAAAGAAGCTGCAACTCTTGAGTTTTCTGTCACAGAGGTGCCCTATTTGGACTAAGTATTTCTTGAATGGGTTCATTGGTAGTCAGTAACTAAGAAAGCAGCTACTCTGTAAATAACTCAATCAGCTGAACCAATTATAAATAAATTTATATATAAATACTACTTTAAACAAACGGGAAAGCCTTAAACAATGTTTGACAACTAAATAAATTAAAAGAAATTGAATTAAAGATTTTTTAAAAAAACAACCTACAGATAAACTAGGAAAGTAGTTGTGGACTACAGGTAACACTGAGGTTTTAATAAGAAAAATAATATTTTGGGTGCTTGGGGACTCTGTGAAAATTGGCTTGGGGGCTACATACAGCCCAAGGACTGCATGAGGTTCAGGAGACACATGTGAATCCAGAACAAAATTTTCCCAAGATCCTGAAGTATTAAAAGAGCTACCCAATCCCATGGTTTTGAAAGTATCCAGAAAAACTAAGGGAAAGCAAGTTTCAAGAAATGACTTTACCAGATTGAATTGCAACTAGCCTGATATGCAGGAATATTTGTGTGCATTTGACAATCATGGATGCTCCAAACAGCCATAGTTACATGGGAAGAAATATTCTTATAAGTGTATGTTGAATTTTTCCTTATTGGTTAATGATAATTGTTGAGCAAGATAAACCATAGTGACTTGATAAAGTACAATCAATTTTCCTCTTCCAACAAATCTGGTGAATTGTGGCCAAAGGCGCTATGTAACTTTTCTACTAGTAGGGAACAAAATTTGGTTCAGGGTGCTATATGCTTACAGCATCCAAGTCAAGTTAGTTGGTAATGTAGGAACATACTGAGCAAGTTACATTACATTGTGAGTAAACATGCTAGTGCACATAGTATAGAATCATAGAGTTGGAAGAGACCTCAAGGGCCATCCAGTCCAGCCCCCTGCCATGCAGGAATAGAGATGGGCACGACTTAGCGGAATTCCCGTTTCCGTTTCCGTTACTCGTTTCCGTTACGTAACGGGAATTACTCCGCCAGAACTCGAACTCGAACCGACGAACGAATAAATGGGTCTGATTTCTCGTGGTCGTTCCTGGCACCACGGTGATCCCGCGATGCCAAGCAGCACAGAAAAAAAGTTTTTTTAAAAGGAAAAAAACCCGATTCCCGACCAAAAAGCAGGCAGAAATATGCCTGCCGTGCCTCAGGGCATCCTCGTCGTCCCGCCAAAGTCGCCGCGAGCCACCGGCCGCCGCAATTAAAGCGGAAGCGGCACAGAAAAAAAGTTTTAAAACTCCCCTCCCATCCCGGGCCAAAAAGCCGGCGAAAATATGCCTGCCTGAGTGAGGGCTCAGGGCACCTACCGGAGG
>JAHTLZ010000016.1:44673863-44684942 GCA_023846285.1 Phrynocephalus versicolor | reverse complement strand
TTCTTCTTCTTCTTCTTCTTCTTCTTCTTCTTCTTCTTCTTCTTCTTCTTCTTCTCTGTTTGCCTTTTCTAATAAACTGCCCTGGAAGCTCTGCTATAAGGTGACATAATTTCTAAAAAAAAAAATAATAAATAAAATAAAGGTGTTAATGAAAATTAATTTTGATTTGACACAACAGAGAGATGAAAGACATATCACTGATGCACTTTCACCAACCTGGACATATACTTCAAGCAATTTTCTCACCACTATGAAATTGGACTTTAAGTTTGCACCATTTTAAATGCCCTAGTGTTATGAAACAGTAATAGGCATCCTGTGAAAGCTAGAAGAAATCTGATGAAATCTGAAGAATAGGAAAATATTATCTACTGATAACCAGTTCAGGTGTTCAGCCAACACCTGAACTATTATGATCTTTTGCATATATTTTCAAAAATATATGCAGAGGTGCTCACTTTAAGATGTTGTTCAGTTCATTTTGATACTGGAGTGCAGAGATTTCACATTTTCCCCAATAATTACTACGCAGCCAAACCAAATTATAACTGAAAGAAATAAATTATACATTTCTAAGAGCCTCACCCAGCTGTCTAAATAGATAAATGGGCCACCCAACAAGCATACCAAAACACAGAAAATATTAGATAAGTTCCCTGTATCAACTCATGGATTAAGTGGAATGATGAAGCACTCATATTAGTGAGCTCTTGTAGAAGTCTTCAAAATTAACAGAATGGATAATGGCCAGCATTTGCAATACGAAGCAGCCATTGCCAGCTGTTAATATTTTAATATTTCTTCATTGTACCATGGAGAGAGATAAATTGTATGAAATAACAGTATGCCGTTGGGGGGGGGGGGGGAATCACAGCAGGATACCACTCACTCAAGTTCATTTAAAGTCTATATCTGATAGACAGCTTCTTCTCTTCTTGCAGACTGTTAATATTTCCACGTGTGTGGAGTTGGCAATAGTATATGGTACCCTGTTTAGTAATGTAGACTAGCAGAGAGTAGCAGTAAAGGGGGAGGTTTCACTATAAGCAGGATTCCAAGGATAAGAATTGGCACTGGTGCTTTACAACAATGGCTCCAAACTTTGTAGTCTCATGTGCAGTTGGAATACAAATCTCAGAAACCCGACCACCAAATAATAGTCCAGACACATATGAGGGCTCACCAAGTATTGCTTTATATTCATTAAATTACTTGAGTTAGGGGTGAAAGCTGAATTGATCATGATCAGGATGATGAAAACCTTCTCCAGACTAGGTAAATGGCCAAACAATTGTAGTATGGAAAATGAGATGTTGACAACCTCGAGTGGGTACAGAGGAGGGCGACCAGGATGGTTGAAGATCTGGAAGAAATGTCATATGAGGAATGGCTTAGTGAGCTGGGAATGTTTAGCCTTTCAAAAAGAAGGCTGAGGGGGGATATGATAGCCATGTTTAAATATTTGAAAGGATGTCATATTGAAGAGGGAACAGGTTTGTTTTCCATGGCTTCAGAGACTAGGACTTGGGGGAATGGTTTCAAACTACAGGAAAAGAGATTCCATTTGAACATCAGGAAGAACTTCATGGCAGTTAGAGCTCTTTGGCAGTGGAATATGTTGCCACAAAGGGTGGTGGAGTCTCCTTCTTTGGAGGTTTTTAAGCAGAGGCTGGATAGCCATCTGTCGGAAATACTGTGATGGGTGTTCCTGCATGGCAGGGGGTTGGACTGGATGGTCCTTGAGGTCTCTTCCAACTCTATGATTCTATGATTCTATGATTCTATGCATTGGAACATAAAGCGTACTGAACCCAATGCTGGGGGAGACTGGCAGCCACTACACTAGATGAATATACTTTGTGCGAATGACATCACATCTAGCTCACATCTAGCTGGTGATAAACTTTCAGCCCCAAACTATCTGGGGTGATGGGAAAGAGATACAGTGGAACCTTGTATAACAAACAGTTTGTATAACATAAAATCTGCACAACATAAAAAATTCCAGAGATGGGGGAAATTTGCTTAACAGAATCGTCTATGGGGGAATCCGTACAACATAAAAATGGTCGCTATTAGGGATTGCTCTTTTTTCAATGCATTCCTATGGGAAATTTCTATAAAGGAAACTTTGCTTAACATAATTTCATTTGGAACGAATTAATTCCTTTATACAAGGTACCACTGTATTTAATTTGAATTAAAACTAGGATGAGACCAAGAAACTGACCTGCTGTTTCTGTTTCAGAGTTTGGAATTCTGATAGAATTCTTTTTGCTACACAGTAGAAGTACAAGTATACAGGTTCCTCAGAGTCCACCTCTTTCTTTCTCATAAACTGGCGCTTAAAGTCTCAATTAACTACTCTTCAACCTTTTTTTTGAGAAACTATAAAAGTTACTTCCAGTTGAAATTACAGTCTTGTGTTACTTCTTTCTTAACTGCACATATGCTAGCAACCAACTGCAGAGATCAACAACAAACAAGCAATGAAACAGAATAATAGTACATTCATCAGAGAAATTGATATATTTTTGAATTTTAAAAAATAGAAGGAATGGTTGCTTAGTGCTGGGTAGATAAGTAATTATTCCAGACATGTCCCTCTCAGTCACTAAAGAAAGCATGTGAGTCTGTAAATAAAACTCCCAACAGTTTCTATGCATTAGCTTGGACTGAGATTAGGTCCATCAGAGCTGTATGAAGCACTTGTAGCAGACAGCATTGTTGCTTTGGCGCTATCTCACAGAGGGCTCTAGAAACAGAAATTCAGTTTTTTTTCCGTAACTTGGCAGTTTTACTGGGGAGTTGACTGATACTTGATTAAGGCTAGTATGATGTTTTTACGGTAATGTCATACATGAAGGGAAAATTGCATTTCCCACCATGATAGTATTTTCCCTTCAGGTAGCAATTCTATTAAAGCATAACTGGACTCTGCACTCAACCTCCTCATGGAAAGCACACAAGAAAGGCAAGTTCATATATAAAATCTCTCTCTCTCTCTCTCTCTCTCTCTCTCTCTCTCTCTCTCAAAAACAAACAAACAGCAAACAAACAAACAAACATTTAGATTATAAATGTGGGATATTGTGCTTCTGTATCCATGATTCAAAATGCTAGGAAATGTTCGAATAATCCAGCTCAGTATTGTGTAGGATGCTAAAATTCTAACAAATCACCAGGACCAGATGGCATCCATCCACGAGTTCTCAAGGAACTTAAAGATGAAATTGCTGAGGTCCTAGCCAAAATATATGATCTTTCCCTCAAATCAGGCATTGTGCCTGATTACTGGAATGTAGCGAATGTAACACAATCTTCAAAAAAGGATCCAGAGGTGATCCAGGAAGATACCGACTGGTCAGTTTGACATGTGCCCCAGGTAAAGTGATGGAAACCATCCTAAACGTTAAAATTTATAGGCACATAGAAGAGAAGGTGCTGCTGAAAAAGAGCCAACATGGCTTCTGCAAGGGAAAACCATGCCTCACTAATCTGTTGGAATTCTTTGAGAGTGTCAACAAGCATGTGGCTAAGTGAGATCCCTATTACACAATACTAGAACTAGGGGTCACTCCATGAAACATTTGGGAGCTAAATCTCAAATAAATAAGAGAAAGTACTTTTTCACCCAGAGGATTACTGGTCTGTGGAACTCCCTGCCAGAAGAAGTGGTGACATCTGTCAGCCCTGACAGCTTTAAGAAAGGATTGGACATGTTCATGGAGAACAAGGGTATCGATGGCTATCATTATGGATGCCTAAGGACAGCCTCCAGGTTGGAGAGATAGGCAGGATATCTCTCGATGCCATTTACAGGGAATCTTAAGCAGGTGAAGACAAATGTTCTTGTCTTCTTATGTTCTAAGGATGCTAACATTTACATAGCAGTGGGCAGCCTGAATGTTGTCAACACCCATATCAGCAGCCAAAACGATCCGTAGCAGGCATTCCCAACAGCAGCCATATGCCCCCCCCCCCGAGGAGGTCTGGCACATTTTAAAAGGGGCCACAGACCAGAAACAGTTCTTCACATATCACCTTTAAGGCTCATTATGCAACTTCTTTCATATTATGGTTATGTTGTGGAGAACTGTGCCTACAGTTCTTTCATATTATGGTTATGTTTGGCCAAAATAAGATTGAGAATGGCTGAACTAAAGAATACCTTCTCATACTCACTGCCAATCACTGTCATTCACAAAGGCACTCCAGAACCTGGCTACTTTTTTCATCAGTTATATATATGAGAGGCAACTTGTCTGGATGAATAATAATAATAATAATAATAATAATAATAATAATAATAATAATAATATATCACACAGCAGAAAAGATAACTACGCTGGATTTTGTATTACAAATCACTAGTTGAATGCTTCCCAAGTGTTTAGGACTATGTGATGTATCAGTGAATTCTGCGAGCAGATCCCAGTAAGGTGGTTTTCTGCAGCTGACTGATGGTGAATTTCTTTTAAATACTTGCTTAGCTCTTTAGGCACTGCACCCAGCGTGCTGATTACCACTGGGATCACCTGTACTGGTTTATGTCAGAGTCTTCAGATCCTGATATCAGGTTATTTTTTTTCTCAGTGACTCTACTATCAATGATCCACACTTTTTTCTTTTCCACAATCATAATATCCACGGTATTATTCTCCAAAACCCTGTCTATCTGTATTTGGAAATCCCAAAGTAATTTTGCATGCTCATTTTTGATTACTTTTTCAGGCTTATGATCCCACCATCTGCTACGGGCAGATGCTGATTGTGACACAAATTCCAGTGGACCATTATGATGATGTTTGTAATCAGTCTGAGCAATTTTCTTGCAACAACTCAATATATGGTTGATAGTTTCATCAGCCTATTTACAGATTATTATTATTATTATTATTATTATTACTGAAGGGTTTCACAGCCAGGATCTGATAACTGTTGTGAGTTTTTCAGGCTGTCAGTGTTCTGGAAGTTTTTCTTCAGTCTCTGTGGCTGGCATCTTCAGAGTGCAAGGAACTCAGGGAACTAGGAATTCTGTCTGTGCTCTGGGATATAGAATGAGTGAGGACCAGAGTACGGAGAGCTCTAATTTAGTTACCCCCTAGTTACCTGAGCTCTAATTCTTACTTAGATGAAATGTTATTTAAACTCAATGAGTTATTTCATGCTACTGCTGATCATAACTATGAACCAAGCAACTGAACCAAATGTTATAATAATGTGTAATTAAAAACTCATATAAATTGCTAGTTTTTGAGATATAGCTGATATCACCTCAGGCACATCCAATAAACTTCCACAGGTTTAGCAGTTAAACCAAACTTAAAAAAAAACTATTTAACCTTCAGCTTCCCCTTATTACTGGGGGACCTGAAGAAAGTGCAAGCAAGGTCTGGGCCTTGAGTCTAGCTTGACATCCAGCCCAAGCCTATAGTTGATAACTGATGCCAGAAACATGGTGAAATTATACAGGAAAAAAAGTTGAAGCTTATTTTGTCTGCACAAATAAAAAGTAAAAGCCTTCCAAGGTCAAAAAGCTTTCCCCAACTACTGAATCTTTGCTGTAGATTAGATGGGGGGTGGGAGGCTATCTGTGTGAAAACCAGTATCTATATTCTACTCTGAAGCAGCGTGGACTCACAGGAATAATAGAAAATAAAAAAGTACTTCAAAGAAACAGCTCTCCTTCTTTGGATCATTATTTGTTCAGAAAACAATAAAAATGCTTCTCATATAGGACTTTTTCTCAGCAATAAGAGAATTCATCAAATAAATGCATGAAGTCTATTCTGTGTATCAACAAACCAAGCTTGGCATTATTTCTTTGGTCTCTTCATTTGATTTTAGTAGGCCCACAAAATTCCCTTTGGAAACTCACACGCTCAGAATGACAGGCTGAAATATAGCTGGAATTCACTGTTAAAACTGCAGCATCTGACACCCTTGAACATTGTGAACAATCATAGTTCAGATAGGAATCTTAAATAACCACTAGCCAGACCGTTCCTCTTGAGTGCAACCTAGAAGAAGGTGGAGTTCAATAGTTCTGATCTCTCCATTTCCACTGCCATTGTTCTCCCACATGTGTAGAGTGACATATCTGAAGGGAATAGGAATAGAGCCTCGTGGCACAGTGGTTAAATGCCTGTACTGCAGGTAAAACTGTGCTGACGGCCTGGGGTTCAATCCCAGGTCGCAGGCTCATGGTTGACTCAGCCTTCCATCCTTCCGAGGTTGGTAAAATGAGTACCCAGCTTGCTGGGGGGGGGGCAATGTGCAGCCTGCATACTGTAATTAAAAACTGTAAACCGCCCAGAGACTACTTGAAGTGGCATGGGGTGGTATATAAGCAGACCACTTTGCTTTTTTGCTTTGCTTTTGTGGAAGTTCTCCACAGGAATGAAAATCTTTTTCCTAGAGTTCCAACTCCAATGGAAGCTTTCTAGTAGAGGCTTTCCTGTTGTGAAATGGTAATGGCAGCAGCCCCCATCTCAGTGCTCCTGACAGATGGCCATCCAGCCTCTGCTTAAAAACCTCCAAAGAAGGAGACTCCACCACTCTCCGTAGCAACATATTCCACTGCTGGACAGCTCTAACCGTCATGAAGTTCTTCCTAATGCTCAAATGGAATCACTTTTCCTGTAGTTTGAAACCAAGTCTCGAAAGCCATGGAAAACAAACCTGTTCCCTCTTCAATATAACATCCTTTCAAATATTTAAACATAGCTATCATATCCCCTTTCAGCCTTCTTTTTTATGTTTGGTAACAAGTAAGTGACATAACGCAGCACAACTGGTAACTGTTATCCTTTATTTCTCTTCCCTGTCCCCCAACAGTACATAGTCCAACACTGGAGTTTACAGAAAAAATTAAATCCATTTTGCATACAGAAGAGGCTTTCAAACACCCATTTGATCTTAGGCTTTGTGGTTAGCAGAGATTAAGCTGCCTTCCAGAGTGACCCTTGGTCAGATGGTGCGGTATAAAAATCAAATAAAGAAAGAAATAAAGAAATTCCCTTTAAAAAAATCTTCATAGGCCCAATCTGGCAGCTTTTGTGAGAAATTGCTTGTATTCCAAAGTGAACAGTTATGCACGTGTGTCCTCAGTTTAAAAACATTGTTGCATTTTTTACAAAAATGCTTTTTATGCTCCACCCTCAGGTCCTCTTAAAGAAATATTGCTTTTCCATAGTGTATACATATTTGAGTCATTCAGACTGCAATCCTATTTAGAGTGGAGGAAACAGCATTCCCCCTTTCCCCACAATTTGTGGGTCCTGTGCAATTGGGGAAGACTCTTTTTGTGTAGAGCTAAGACAAGTTTTCTTGGGGGGCTACATCATCCAGACTCCCTCATCCAACAACTGGCTGTTGTTGTAGCTGTTGTTTTAAGGAACGCTAATGTAAAGTAGAAGGCCACTTGGCAGAATTACCTCCAACTTGTCTCCAAACTTTTTTCCCTGACAGCTTTCCAACTACTAACAAACTGTCCAGAGCTGAAAGGTGCAGATTTGCACTACAACTCTTAACAATCTGTAGGCAGTAGAGATGGGCACGACCAGGAAATTTTTTTTTTGAGTTGTCGTTTTTCGGGACGGGTCTGTTTCGACTTGTTTCCGTTTTTCGCGAAATTTTTCAAAAATTTGTCGTTTCGTCGTGTCGTTTGTCGTTTGTCATTACCGCCGCGATTTAACGCGACTTGACTTCCAGTTCCCAGAGCATGGGGTTAGCGGGTAAGGGCTAGGCTTAGGGTAATGGTTAAGGTTAGGGTGGGTTAGTGGGCTGTACCTCTGGGTGCCTCTGGCCCACTAAGAACACAGTGTACTGGCGTATGGGTTAGGGTTAGGGTTAGGATTAGGATTAGGATTAGGATTAGGGTTTGTGGGCTTTTAATGCCCTCTCTGGCACATCCAGAAGTCTCAGCAAAACCTGGCCATGCGATTGGTGGAATGGCTCCAAAAATGTGCATGGTCCCATCCCATGGTCACCCCATCATTGCGTGCGCGCAGGTGTAAAAAAATAAAAATAAAATAAAATAAAATAAAATCAATGGAGACGTTTTATTGCAAGAAAAACCCACTGCTGCTACTGTAAAAATTCAAGCATTTAAAATAGCTAATTTTCGTATGTTTCTGTGGTGCTTTGGTGGGTTTTTGGACCACGATTTCAAAAAAAAAATTGCGGTCGCCATTTTGGATCCCCCCGCACCGCATGGCAAATGGAGACGCCGAGGATGCCCCCTCCCAGCCTGGTACCAGCAGCCCAGGACAGGAGTGGGGGGAAGGTTGGAGTGCCCCCCCCAGAAACCACCCCTCTGATAGGTGCCCTCAGGCAGGCATATTTTCGCCTGCTTTTTTGGCCGGGAATCGGGGTTATTTTATTTTTAAAACTTTTTTTCGATGCCGCTTGGCATCACACAATCACTGCGATGCCAGGAACGACAACGACAAATCAGACCCAATTTTTCTTTTGTTGGTTCGAGTTCGAGTTCTGGGGGAGTAATTGTCGTTACCGTTTCCATTGCGTAACGGAAACGAGTAACGGAAATGGAAACGAGAATTTCGTCATGTATTGCACATGTCTAGTAGGCAGCATAGTGGTCTGGGATCCAAAACAGAAATCTGCACTATTCCCGTTTAGAACAATACTAGGAAAAGGGCATTGCAGGTGACCAGATTCTGAACACAGTTGCAGTTGTTTCTATTCACAGTGGTATTATTAAACACATATGCATGCACACACTGCCAATGCAGGAAATTATCCCAAAACCAAGGGTGAGCTGCCCTGCTTCTTGGAAGCTGCTGCAGAATTTGCCCACATTTGCACATATATATAATGCCCTAGAACTTGGTTCCTACAAATAGGGCAGAGAATTGCAAGAGGTTATATTATGTACTAAGCAAGAAGGACAGCAATGGTACTTGAAAACTGATAGCGATATTGTATGCATGCAAACTATTAGGACTATGTTAGGAATCTGTATTTTATGCATTTTCTGAAAGACTTATGCTCCCAGGAAGAAATCCCATATAAATGTGTCTCCTGTGAACCAGTATTAATCAGCAAAGCTCAAGTTCATCAGGGTTCTTCAGTTTCCACCATAAAATTCATTTGAATCTGTAGGTTATTTTTCTCTGCATGGAGATTTTTGTATTTTTAATGTTACTTTGAATGTTACCAACCTAGAAGTTCTAAAGCATGTAAATGCAAGTAGATAAATAGGTACTGTTGTAAAAAGCAGGAAGGTAAAATAGTGTTTCCTTGCAGCCATGCCGGCCACATGGCCATGGACTTGCACAACACTGGCTCTTCGGCTTCAATACAGAGATGAGCACCGCCCCTAAAGTCAGACACGACTAGCACACATGTGCGGGGGGAATCTTTACCTTTTTTAAATGGGATAAAAATATTCTAATGAAACCTGAACTGATACAAAACTCTCACCTTTCTTAGCCATTCTTTTTATTTCAACAGAAGTGGTAGCTTCCCATTGAAATCCTTTTTTCACAAATAGCTTCCATAGCTACACAAGAAAATAGAATGTCCTTGAAATCACTGAACTTGGGAATCAATCCAAAATCTTCTTGTCTGCCGTGTGAGAGTTTACGAACCTGCCTTTCAGATCATCTCAATCAGCCTTGACTTCCCTAACAAAGATTCATGTTTCTGTGATATTTTTTTCTCACACCCTCCACAAAATTATGAAGTCAAGGAACAATAATGTAGATGCTTAGAAAACTCTTCACACAAGGATATCAATTAGCCTTTACCCAATGACCCAGAAATTGCAAATCACATCTTTAAAGTCCCTGGCAGTGTTTTGAAACCACAATGATTTTGTACTGAAATCTAGATGGGATTTAGCTGAGCACTGAGGAGCTTCAGGTAAATATTTGAGTAATTAGTTTAAACCATAGCTTTGTGTTGTGTTAAACCATTCACAGGATGCTCTCAAAGTCTATACACATTGATTTGTTTCACTAAAGTATTACCCCCTCTACATGCATCTTATTGTCATTCAAAAAGGGGACATGGAAACATACAATTTTCCTTTATGAAGTGCCCTGTTCTAGCTTTTCTCAAAGGGTACCACTTCCTAGATCCCAAGAGTTCACAAAGTGATAAGAAACAAGTGTTGTGGACTGGGGATTAATTCAAATGTGTTCTCAGCTGCAAGAATTAAATCAGAAACAATTTACCTCTCCATGATGTACTAATAAATATAGAAATCCTTCCTCCAATGGTAAGGTAGATTTTTAATTGATCCCCACAACACTTATTTTGTTTCTTCTTTGGGAACTCTTGGGATCTTTCAACCTTTTAGTAAAGCTGGAAGAGTTCACTTTGCCCTCCCACAGCAAAATAAGTAGGCAAGACAAGATAGTTGGGTGTAAACCAGGGCTGCACTTTATTAATTTGTTTAAACCAAATATGTCAACAATAACTCCAAGAGGGGCATGCAGCTGTGCGGATTCAAAGTCAGAGCCCCAGGGTCACCCGGGACCACTCCAACTAGCAAGCTTTTGGGTGAGTCACAGCCCCCTGTGGATGGATGCCCTCTGGTCCTGGTGATTTGTTAGCATTTAGTTTAACCAGACATGCAAGAACCTCCTTCCTGGTTATTTCTATTTGGCTTAATGCTTTGGCTTCCCTCCCTATGAAGATAATTTCTGTTCTGGGCATGTGTTCTCTGTCTTCTTCAGTGACTACTGAAGCAAATAATTCATTGAGTCTCTCTGCAATCTGTTTCCTCTTTAACTATCCCTTGCCTTCCATTCTCATCTAATGGTTCAATGGCCTTCCTAGTTGGGTATTTACTTCTAATGAACTTAAAGAACTCCTTGTTACTTCTTTGAGTGTTTTGAGCTATATGCTCCTCCAAGTCTTGCTTTGTTTTCCTCATTGTTGCCTTGCATTTGTTCTGCCAGCATTTATGTTTCTCCCTGTTGTTCTCATTTGGACAAGCCTTCCATCTTCTCAATGAGTTTTTCTTGTTTTTGATCACGTCCTGAAGAGCTCCTGTAAGCCACGTTGGAGTCCTCTTGGACCTGGCAGTGCCCCTTTTCCTTTTGG
>JAHTLZ010000016.1:44659329-44673853 GCA_023846285.1 Phrynocephalus versicolor | reverse complement strand
TTTATTTATTTATTTATTTATTTATTTATTTATTTATTTATTTATTTATTGTAGGCAGCTTCCATGCCTCTTGGGGTGTTTGGACTCTCTGAAGTTTTCCATTTCAGCTTCTTTTTACTAGTTTCCTCATCTTTGAGAATTTTCCTTTTTGAAAATTTAAGATCCCTGTGTTAGATTTTATTAGTGATTTGCAGTCTATGATTAAGTTAAAAGTGATTGTGTTGTGGTGGTCACTGTTCCTATTGGATAGTCACATTAACATTTTGCATCAGATCCTGTGTATTATTCAGGATCAAGTCAAAGATTTTTGTACCTCTAGTTGGATCTTCAACCATCTGTTCCAGGGAACAATCATTTAGCATATCTTGGTACCTTATCTCTTTATCATGTGCTGAACAACAGTTCACCCAATCTATGTGAGGGTAATTGAAGTCCCCCATTATAACCAGGCTTCCCTTTTTGGATGTCTCCTTTACAACATTCTCCAACTGCCAGTCTCCCTCATGGGCATGGGTCTACTGTTAGACCATCCTTGTGGCCTGATACTCTTTTCCACAGAGTTTCTAATGCTGACTCCAAATCACCTGGATATTTCAATTTGTATGATTTTTTTCCCTTATTTGACATACAAGGCTACACTACCTCCTGTTTGCCCCTTCCTGTCCTTCCTGTACAGTTTACGGCCTGGGATAACTGTATCCCATTGGTTATCATCCATCCATGAGGTTTCAGTGATGCCAATAATATCAATATTTTATCTATTGCTAAGTATTCCAGCTCCCCTATTTTGTTCCGGAAGCTTCTGGCATTTGCATACAAGCATTTATAGATGTATTTTTATGAGTCCAGTTGCATCATTAGACTGCCTCTTGCATCCTTCTGCTGTAGTGCTGGTGACTTTATCCTCACTCTGCTCACTAATTAATGCATCCTTCATACTATTCAAGTAGACACATTCCTGAACTGGATGCTGCCCAGCTCCTGTTGGCTTCCCCCCAGTAATCAGATTAAAAGCTGCTCTGCAGCCTTCTTGATGTTGAGTGGTCCCATCATGGTTCAAGTGCAACCTGTCCCTCTTGAACAGGTTTGGCTTGTCCCAAAATGTTCTCCAGTTACTGACAAATCTGAAGCCCTCCTCTTGACAGCATCACCTCATCTACGCATTGAGGCTTCTGATCTCTGCCCTCCTGGTGGGTCCTGCAAGGAATGGGCAGCACTTCTGAAAATGCTGCCTTGGAAGTTCTGGACTTCAATCTTCCTAACAACCTGAATTTGTCTTCTAGGACTGACCACTTTGCTTTCCCAACATCATGTTGGTAGGCAAGACCATTGGCAATGCTGTTATCCAAACCAGGCATGTGGCGGGTGTGTATGACAATATTATACAGTAGGAAACTAAGAGTAAATGCCCTGACTAAGTCCATCACTCTCTCAGATTTTGATGTGAGGTTGTTAATGGTGTGCACTACAGCCATATTGTCACACCAAAAAACGGACAACCAAATTGGCCCACTCGCGATACCAAAGCCAAAAGGCCCCCACAGCTGGGAACAACTCCAAGAATGTCAAGTCTCTGGTAATCCCTGCCTCAGCTCATTCAGTGGGTCATAAGCCGCAACACCACTTCCCCCTCCAGTATATGCCATACCCCACAGGTCCCAAAGCATCCATCTGCACCTGAAAATTTGTCCCATATGCACCTCTGTCCTCCAGAACGAAACCCTATTAAATCCTTCCAAAAACTGCTGCCACACCCACACATCTGCCCTCATTCCCGCTGATGTCCTTGTTCTATTATTAGGCTTCCTAAAACCCTGCATTGCAACACAAAATCTGTGGAGGAACACCCTGGCTGGGGAAACAACCTTACAGGCAAAGTTATTGTTTTTGTACCTCCTCTTGTAGCTCCCCCATGGTCACCCTACTGTGCCAAAGCAAACCGGACACTCACTGTCTCAACCTCAACAACTTATCCCCCAGCAATTGATATGATTGCTCCCATGTGCCTATCTCTACCTAAAAAGATCAGCACTGCCACCAGACCCTCGGTTTTGTTCTCACCTAATAGCAACCCCAACTCCAGTGCCTGAAAAGCTTCCAACAGGAACTTGCAAGCTCCCGACACCTTCCAGCCACAAAAAATAAAATCATTGAGACAGTGGGATATCCCACCCAATCCCATGAATTGCCTAAGCTTCCATTCAAGGAACATGCTAAAGTTTTTGAATGTGGCACATGAAATAGAGCAGCCAAATGGCAAGGCTCTATCCATGTAAAATTGGCCTTGTAACTGAAAACCAAGCAACTCAAAATCATCCAGGTAGACTGGAAGGAGGTGAAATGCAGACTTTATGTCATATTTGGCCATTTCTGTCCCCACGGCACAAACAGGAACCATGCCAATTGCGGAATCAAAAGAAGTATATCTGACTGAACATGACTTCCTATTGCAGAATCCCTGCCCGTTATACTCCCAACAGACCAGCTGGCATTGAACCTGCTGGCCCGCAACTGGGTGGGCAATCGCGACAGCAGGCAGGTGCCTAATAATGTGCCCAGTGTCATATCACTCACCCAAAGCAGGCCTCACCGGTGTCATGATCTGCACTCACAAAACTGGCAATGGCTCATCCCACCTCTGGTGGGGCTGGGTGGCCACTTTCATATGAACGTTTTTATCATAATTCAGCCATGCAAACTCTGGGAAATCAACATAAGCCTTGTAGATCATGCCCTGGTACTTTATCATAGACTGGGTTTGGCATGGGTGAGCCTGTAACACCACTGACATATACAGTGGAACCTTGACTTATGTCATTAATCCGGTCCGGAGGTCTAGACATAAGTCAAACATTCCTGAACTTTTCCCATAGAAAGTAATGGGAAACTGGGTTAATCTGTTCCAGATGATGAAAAAGACCCCCGAAAACAGCAGTTTAACACAAATTTGACTAGGATAGGAGATTCTTTCCGGGGATGTAAATGAAATGTCTCTTCAAAGAGAGGAGGAGACAGTGGAACTATAGTCCACAAGTTATATGCCTCCACTTTTTAATGTTCATAGCAACAATGTCTAACATTTAAGTTTTACTGATTTTTAACCTGACATTCCAAGTTCTGAACAACTCTATGCTTACCACTAGAGTCCCACAACTGTACAGCTCCCCAACTAAAATGCTTCCATTGTGGACCAGAATTCTGCATCCAATTTTTTTACAAGACTGAGCCAACTGTCTAACCAGCGAGGCCAGCCCTGAGCTCCCGACCCTTCTTCTACTTTGGCAGTAGCGGCGGCTTTGGCGAGGCCAAGGACCAGCTCCAGGTGCTCGGAGCTGGCCTCGCTGAAGCCGCTGCCGCTGGACGATAGGAAGATGGCAGGAGCAGTTTGGAGGTGGTAGCTGCAATACTGGGTCGTGGCTGCCACCCGATTCCGGGGCCTTGCGCCAGGGCTCCGATATGTAAGTCAAAGCCTACAGCGCAAGTCAAACAGGCCCCTTCTTGCTGCAAGTCAAATATGCTGCAAGTCAAGCAGCATATAAGTCAAGATTCCACTGTAAATAGAATAAGCCAGCAGCCAATTGGACCAAGAGCGGCCGGGCTTCTTATGGAACCTGTGCTCCCTATCCTTGCCCCCTCCCCCCACACCGGAATAACCATGTGAGGTAGTGTATTGGGTATAACTCTGGGCCACACTTTATTAAATCAACTGGAACATAAACACAACTTAGAACAGGGGCCTGCTGTAGTGCGACTTTCAAGTTGGTATGCCGGGGTCTCCCAGGACCCCGCCAACTGGCAGTCAATTAGGGCAAGTCAATAGCCCCGAGGTTGCCCTGTGTACAGGGCAGCTTCGGCCGGCAAGTCCCCTTTCCCCAACCAGGATGCCCAGGCCCGCCGTTTGGGCCTGCCCTCCCAGTGGGCCGTCCAGGTGCATCCTTCCCCTCAGCGTTATGATCTCCAGATCTGCAACACCACGAGGTTGAATGGTCCTACAGGGAATTTGAGATCTGACTTACCTCCTGCCTTACCTTTCTCTGCACTACCACCATGGTAGGGATCTAGCCTTGCTATGACCCCTACCACCTCCACAATCTCTGAATCTCCTCCAGCAGGCGCCGTTTCAAGTCAGTTAGGAAGATCACCATCCCCTGATCGGACAGGTGAACCCCATCCGGGCAATACAGCTCCATCCTTGCAGCGCAGATTGTCTGGTGGCCCACCACGGTACCCAGATGCCGCACCACCTCACGGCACACCTCCTTGTTCACACCTCTGCATGCTCGATTTATGACCTGTGGGTCACAGTCTGCACTATCATGGACCAAACTATCTTGGATCCCGGGAACATCCCCTGCCACTCAGCGAGGTCAGCAATAATTTCCCGTATCAAAGACTTACCAGACTGCATCGTCAGGTCATTCCCTCCCAGGTGTACAAGCATTATGTCCGGTGGTCTGCCCAGG
Source organism: Phrynocephalus versicolor (assembly GCA_023846285.1). Taxonomy (NCBI): domain Eukaryota; kingdom Metazoa; phylum Chordata; class Lepidosauria; order Squamata; family Agamidae; genus Phrynocephalus; species Phrynocephalus versicolor. The sequence goes on along the minus strand of JAHTLZ010000016.1, from coordinate 44,669,390 downwards.
GCCGCCGAATGTGCTGCCTGCTTAAACTGGCACCAACTCATCCCCCTCTGGCCCTTTCACTCTATGGCTGACATGATACCCATCCCCAAATTAACCTCCCATGTTGACCTTGTCCAACTCAATAAACATAACTGTGGCCTAGGATGAAGACGCGGCATCTGGCCCGGCCAGGCCTAAGCCCTGAAACAGAACAAAACCAGAACATTAACATTGTGGTAACAGGCGAACATACATTTTGTAACACGCCGATGACCACCTCCCCAGCTCCTTAATTGACGCTGACCCATACCCCAACACCGCTGCAGTAGAAGCCACTCCTATACAAAAGGAGTGGGTTCCATACTTCACACCTAGCATACCCATATTGGACAAGGCAATTTCCGTCAGCCTCCAAAACTGGAACTTAGTGAGCGGGTCGCCGTCTGCATGGCAAAAGAAATAGCCTTCCCCCTCCCCACTGCTCAAAACATAAGCTTCCATGGTCCTGCACAACCCTCTCCCTGGACAAACACTGACAAAAGAGGCTTGGGACCTGTGGGATCCCTGTTTTATACAGAATCCCCCCTCCCCTCGCCTCTGAGATCACAAGCTTCCAGCCCGGTCTCATGTTACTTCACCCCACGATGGCAGAGGCTCCTCCATTGGAAGAAGCCTCTGCGGAGTCCACCTTATAAAGGCAAATTGAGTATTTTATCCTGCTGCATCAAAATTTCAGCACTTGTTTTGCCAAATATTCATAACTTCATTGAGCAAAGGACAAGTTTTTGACACAAATTGCAAGGTTGATAATGATGCCGATAATAATGTTGGTAATAATCACAGACAGTAACTGAAATCCTGTTCATGCAGTTAGGCCATATAAGCCATGGCGATTTTTTAGCAGTAAACATTTCAGATGAGTATCAGGAAAAACTTCCTAACTGTTAGAGCAGTATGGAAATGGAACCAATAGTGAGTGATACAAGATACTGAAGAGCTTTAAGAGAAATCCAGACAACCACCTGGCAGATATCTATGATTTCTATTCCTGTATTGAGTGGGGGTTTGGACTTGATTGCCTTGTATGCCTTCTCCAACTTCATGATTCTGTGATTTCATACTGAATTTCCAAGGTAGATTCCTTTTCTTTGAGAATTTGGCAGTGGTAGTAATTTTCAGAAATTAAAGACTGCCCTTGTTCCATGCACTCCAAAAGCTTCCTTGTGGAAAGGAGATTCCATGAAAGCCCTGGAAACCTGGGGAAGAATCTGAAATATTTTATTTTCAATAAATTGCCATGAATGATTATATTATAAATTATAGCACTAGGATTTAACCTTCAGACTTTTTCTGAAAAATTGTGATGTCAATCAAAATGTATTTCTTGAGCCAGGTTGAAAGTTTTTGTTCCCTTCAGATAAGTTGTTGCATTCTATACACCTGCATGACTAGATGGCACTAAATGGAAGACCACATATATTTTCAGTGTAGAACACAACCATAGTTTTGTAGAAAATTGGATTACGTTTCTAGGCAGTGGCCTACTGCTAAAAACAAATAGCTAATGTTCCTAGTTGGTGTGTTCAGAATTGCAATACTATAATATTAGGGTTGTGTAACTTTGAGTTCCCATAATATTATGATGACTGATGTGCTAAAAAGACAGATGTGGGGGGGGGAGAAACATTAAGAAAACTATTATCCCATCTGGCTTAGCAATGACAAATTATAGATGAATGTTATTAGGAAGACACTAGAGAATTTTCTACAAGCATTTGACATGTACAAACACAAGAAAAGCTAGAACAAAAAATCTGGAGGGTAATTTGTAGTAAGTAATTAGGGAAATGTGGTGAATATCAGAAGATATATTTACCTCAGTTATATCAGGGCTTTGATGCATTCCTTCTTGATTCTGTTTCTAAACATTGCTACTTGGTAGTCACTTGGGAATGCATGAAAGGGCCTTCTCAGCTGTGGTGCCCAGATCTGGAACTACCTCCCAGTAGAGGACAGGACTGCCCCAGGCAAAGACCTTTCTCTTCAGACAAGGTTTCTCTGAATGATGGACTATCTATTAAGTGTCTTTCATATGAATCTATAGGATAACAAAGATTCATGTCCCTCTCATGGCGGTGTGTGGTCCCGCTTGGGACTGGTAAGAGAAAATGTTACTCCACGTCCATTGCGTGACGGCGGAGTCTCGTCCCAACCACACCCCCTGAACTGGGATTTAAGCATGATGCGCCATACCTCTCCCTAGCCTCGGGAATCTTCTTGTCTCGGTTCTTGTTTTGAGATGAAAGCCCATGAAGTAAGGCCCGTCACGCAATGTGCCATTCTCCATCTAGTGGCAGGAGTGCGGAGTACCATTCGCCATTACATTCCCTATGGCATCTGCAATGCAATGCAATGCAGAGAGATAAGAAGGCATAAAACCTTGAACTGTGCTGCTTGAGGCATGAAAGGCAAAGTTACGGAGAATCAAAATATTGAAAAACAGAAGGTCAGACCAAAAATGGGGCAAACGAAGGCAGGCAAGTATAGATATCTGGGCACTTACATCTCAGAGGACCTCTCATGGACTGCAAACACCAATATGGTTGTGAAGAAGGCACAGAAGAGGCTGTATTTCCTGAGAATGCTCAGGAAGATGAATTTATCTCAGCATCTACTTCTGTCTTACTATAAGTTAGTGTCCTAACTTATGGCATGCTATCATGGTATGGGAGCAGCTCTGTAGCGGACAAAAAAGCTCTATAGAGAATAATTAAAATTGCCCAGAATGTTACCGGGCTCCAGCTACCAACCCTGGATGACATCTTCACATCTCGCTGTTTGAGGAAGTCACACAACATTCTGAGGGACTCTACTCATCCTGCTCACAATTTCTTTGAACTGTTGCCTTCTGGCAGAAGATACAGAACAATTAAAACTTGGACCACACGTCTTCTGAACAGTTTTTATCCCAGAGCTATAATTGCACTTAATAATGAACTCAAGAACCACCAGTAGTGAGCACTTGGACAGGATTACCTAGCCTGTTGTGTAGATGCTTGTGTTTTTAGGGGTGGGGGTGGGGTGGGGGGAGTGTTCAGGAACTTTTATGTGTGTGTGTTGAAGGGTTTTTTGTTTTTGTTTTTAATGTGTGTGAGAGTGTTTGGAGATTTGTGTGTGTGTGTGTTGAATCTGGTCTCTGGGTGTCTGAATTTCGTTGTATGTGTATACTGTGTATATACACACAATGACAATAAATTAAAATTAAATTAAAATTAAATTAAATGTTGTCATGAAACAAGGACATGCAGTAACGGTCATCATGATACCTTCAATCATGCCTGTGGATTAACGAATACAGGGACAGAACTGGGACAAGACCACATGACTGTGAATGACGTTATCATGAAACGAACGTCATCTCAGAACAAGGAAGGACGTGAAGTAACCGTCAAAGACTTTGTGTTTATAACCACTTATAATCTTGTGTGATTGCACTGACATTATGTTTTCAATGTTAGTTTTCATCACTCATAACTTTACATGGGATGTTACTCTCCTTTTAACTGCTCACGTCCTCTTGTAGCTGTAATGTATTATTGCATATTAATGCTGTAAGATGTCTCTGAGTTCCCTGTTCTCAATACTTGAATTGTACTTAATTGTACTGAACTCTATATACTGAACAAAGGAAAATGAAAAATGAAATGAAATGACATTTTGGTGTTTCGTGCCCTTCTCTACTCCCATGCTCTTTAATATTTATATTAGTCTGCTGGGTGAGGTTGTCAGGAGATATGGGGTTTCATGTCATCGTATGCTGTTGACTCCCAACTCTCGATCTCTTTCCCCCCCATCTGCAGTGGATGCCATTTCCTCCTTGGAGCACTGCCTGGATGGTGTTCTGGAGTGGATGAGAACAAACAGACTGAGGTTGAATCTGGGCAAAATGAAAGTCCTTAGGGTGAGGACTCCAGGTGTTGGTGGTTTGGGAAACTCCCTCACACAGGATGAGGTGCACAGACTGGGCATTCTGTTGGACCCGGTGCTCACCATAGAAGCCCAGGTGGTGTCAATGATCCGTTCCACACATTACCAGCTGTGGCGGATCACATAGATGCATGCCTTTCTCAACCCCGGCACCCTCACTACATTGGTCCATGCACTTGTAGCCTCAAGATTAGACTACTGTAGTGCACTCTATGTGGGGCTGCCTTTGAGATTAATGCAGGGGCTCCAACTAATGCAGAATACTGTGGCCACGTTAATAACGAGTGTAAAACACCATCAGCATATCACCCTGACACTGACTGCACTACACTGGCTTCTAATATGTTTCTGCATTGACTTCAAGGTTTTGATGTTGACATACAAAGCCCTAAAACAGCTTAGGACCTTGCTATCTGTCAGAACGACTCTTACTTCAAAATACTGTCTGGAACATTCATTCTTCCTAGGCAGGACATCTGAGAATGCCAACTCTGAGGAAGGCCCATAGAACAATTATCAGGAATCGGGCTTTCTTGGTGGTGGCACCTCAACTTTGGAATCAACTCCCCCCGAGATGTGCCTGGCACCCATGCTGCAAGTCTTTAAAAAAAACTCTTGAAGGCCTGGCTTTTCAAAACGCCTTTCCCTGGATATTAATTATCATTGCTGCTGATCCGCTTTCAAAATCTTTTCTTTACCTCTGTTAGGGCATCTTGGATTGTAATATTTTCTTTCTGATATCATTTTTGATTTTAATTCTGGTCTATGTCTGTTATTGTGTTTTATTATTTAGTATTTACCTTAAAATTCTGTAAACTGCCCAGAGTGGCTTTTATACCAAATGGTGTGGTATATGTCAAATAAATAGATAAATAGAAAAATAAATAGAGATGGGCACGAATAAAAAAAATGGCATTTCGTTTGTCATTTGTAGTTTGGAGGGTCCGTTTCGGTTCGTTTCCATTTTTCTTGAATTTTGGCAAAAAAATCGTTTTCATTTTCGTTCGTTTCGTTACCATTTTGTTACCATTTATTTCATTTTTTGTGATTTTTTTAGGATTTTAAGCAATTGACTCATATTGCAGTAACGGAAACGAAACACGCGACAAGATTTCTGGTGTTTCTGTTCATTTCGTTTCATTTTAGAGACAAAATTCGTTTGTCATTTCATTGTGTAATGAAATGAAAAAACAAAAATGGAAACAAAAAATTGTTCATTTCGTGCCCATCTCTACAAATAAATATGCAGCAATACTGGGCCATTCCCTGGTATTTTGAATCATGGATACAGGAGCACAATAAAAAGGAAGGGTTTTTTTCAAATAATTGCATCAACAACTGGAATGTTAGGATTTCCCTAAGAAACAAGTTACTCTGTGTGGGGCTTGTTATTCCTGATTAAAATTAACTCCATGTGAGTTTGCTTCTTGACACCCATTGCTGGTCCATACGCCTTTTCATAACATCTGTGCTGCCACTGCCACATTATTGAATTCAGCAGCAAAATAAATGTATGTGTGGGGGCAATGGTGTGCCATTCTGTGTAGATAAGAAATGGAAAATATTCTGTTGGATTACGACACCCAGAGTACTCAAGCCTCACTATCCTGTGTTCTGGGAGATGTAGGAACATTTTCAATCTCTGTGGAAGATAAGCACTTGTCACCTACATATGCTAAATGCCTGTTCCAGGAGCAATTTTTAAGTATTTATTTACTTTTGAATAATGTTACCCCACCTACTCCTTGGAAAAGGACCCAAGTTGGCTTACAATAATGAGGGACATATTCAAGTTAATAACAGGGAATTAGAAGAGGCATCTTAGAACATTAAAGGGTAACATTAAAGCTACAAAGAACTTGCAAAATGAAAACAAATCCATTATGAGAGGTGGAAAGTAAACCTGGAAAACCCTGGTGTTCTTGTGAAATCAGGCAAAGCAATCATGTATGGTAATCCATATAAAAGTCACATAACAGGTAGTCCCTCATTCAGGGAAAGCTTGCCTGAAGAGGAAGGTCTTTGCCTGCTTCCAGAAAGACAGCAGAGATGGGGCAGACCTGTCCTCCAGCGGGAGGGAGTTCCAAAGACTGGGAGTAGCAACAAAGAAGGCCCTTTCATGTGTTCTTCTGAGACACACCTATGAAGGTAGTGGGATGTAGGGAAAGGCCTCTCCTGATGACCTTAGCACCCAAACTGGTTCATACCACAAGATTTGATCTTTGAGGCACGGTGACCCTCCACCTATCGCTGGGGTTAGGGACCTGAGCCAACCCGCGATAATTGAAAATCTGTGATATGCGGATGCAGGTTGGGTCAGGCCTGGAGGTTCTGTCAGGACCCTGCCTGCCGCAGAACCTGACTCTGAGGGGTTAAATGGTGAAGAGCTGCTGGAGGAGCCTTGCAGCTCAAATCAGCAAGCAGCTGGGTCTGATGACTCAGCTGAAAACATATCTTCACCTCCTAGAAGAGCCATGAGCAGGATTCTGCAATGATGTGCTACTAGAAGAGCTAGGGAAAGAGTCTTTGATGCTAGATGGGGAATCAGGTCAGAAAGCCGTGAATACTAGCAGAAGCCTTTCCAGAAGTAAGGGTGCGTTCCTTGTTTTGTGATAAAGCTGGCAAGCTCACCTTGAGCTCTCTGTGGGAGCAACATGTCATTTGAACTTGCAGCCACGTTCCTGTCTGACCTTGACTCTGTTTCCTGACTTTGGACTGGTTTTCTGGACAATGGCTTAATCTGTTCCCTTTGGCTTGGCATCTGGTTTCCGTGAGATATTCTGGTTTTAACTTGGGCTGGTAATTGCTGGGAGTTGGATTCTGTTACTTATCTGGCACTTGATTTTTTAGCAAAGGACTTGAACTTGCTTGATTCTCCACTAAAGACTTTAGCAATGAACTGAACTCTGTGTGTGTGCTCTTTGTGTGGGGCTTGACAGGTTCTAGCTGGGGGCTCTTGTACTTACCCCCAGCCTGGTGCTGCCGCAAATGGGCCTGCAAGGGCCTTCCTGGGCCTTCTGGAGGCCCCCAAAGGGCCTCCCTGTGAACCAGAAGTGACTTCCGGAAAATTGGAAGTGACTTCCAGATCACCAAAAATCATTTCTGAGGCCTCCAAGGGGCTTTTCCCCTTACCCCAGAGGGCCTTTTTTCATATACTGTGGTCCCACAATATAGCAGGACCACAGTATATGAACTGCGAAAGGGCTGGGGACCACTGTAGCTTGCACCCAGGCCATTTTTGTGCTTTGCAGGCTAAGGTCAGCATCTTGAGTTGTGACCAATAGCTGACTGGCAGCCTGTGGAACTGCTTTAGTATGGGTGCAATGTAATCTCTGTAACCTGCCCTAGTCAGTAATCTGACCACTGCATTTTGGACCCACTGAAGCTTCCCGAGACTTTCCATTGGCAGTCCCACATACAGCGCATTACAGTAGTCCAGACAGGATGTCACTAAGGCATGTGTCACAGTGGCCATAGGAGGGTTCTTAAGAAATGGGTGTAACTGGTGTACTAGTTTTAATTTTGCAAATGCATTCCCGGCCACAGCTATGACCTCGGCATTTGGGGTCAAGAATTGAGTCCAGGACCACCTCTTTATTCAATGGGGGTGGTGTAATCCCATCCAGTACATGTTGCATCCCTATCCCTTGATCTCCTTTTTTGACTGACCAGAAGCAGCCCTGTCTTATCCAGGTTTAGTTTCAGTTTGTTCTTCCTCATCCAGTTAGGTAGTGGAGCAATGGTGAGCAATGTAGTACTCATGTTGCACTACAAATCTCTGTTTCGATTTTTTATTCACTGCTGTCTCCCAAGTGTGTGCCAATTGTTTGTAGAACATATATATATACTTCACCACATATGCAGGTCATGCATTGAAGGTTTCTAGAAAAGAGAAATGAACAGTAGGTAAATTTCTGTTGCCTGTATATTTTTTCATAAAAGCTTTTAAATAAGCTTTCCTCAACCTAATTTAATTCTTACTTTTTTATGTATAGTTAGAAGTAACCATGGCTACCCATGGCTGTGGAACTGCATGATTCATATATAGGAAGTAATGGCAATAATTCTACAGATATTATTTATGGCTGCAGGTATAAGCCCATAGCTGTACAGTTATTTATTTTATTTATTATTTATTTATTTTTGAATTTATACCCCGCCCATCTTCCCACGGGAACTCTGGGCAGCTTACAGAGCTGAAACAGATCAGCAAATACATAGCAATCAATAAAAACACACAACAAGACAATCAAAACATATAATTAAAATCGCAGCATAGATTTAGTGCTGAATTGCTGCTAATTACAAACTAAGCATTAGTGTTTGATTTCACATGTTACTTGTATGACAGAACATGCCTACAGTGATACTTTAACCAACAGTGGTTTGCTACTGCAACTTACTCTGCTGGACTCAATGCTGGTGCAATTTTCCAGTTGGATTCCAGGCAACAACAGTTTTGAATTAATTCTAGACTATCTGCATTGATAATGTTATTTATCCATCTCCCAGAAAATCAGATTAGATCTTTGCCTAACGGTAAATGAGTATAATGTTGCCATCGTGAAGAAAATGTAAGCTAATCTTGGAATGGAAAGTAATGTTGCAATGATATTTTATAGATAATTTTTGAAAATTACTGATTTTTGGAGTGTGAATTTAAGACGAAGCAGCTTGGTGCAGCCAGTGAATATAAAAAAGCTGAGTCTAGAAGAGCAATGATTAGTTTGATTGCTTCAGTTCCAGATAATTATTTATTTATGATTTATATACTTATGATTATATAATTAAGCTTCATATAATTATGATTAACTCATGCATATTGAAACAGTACTATAACAGCTACAGTTCTCCAAGAACAAAAATGAGGCAAGCATGCAGGCGCCTCCCTTCCTCCTGCCAAAGCCACGGCAGCATGTACCCGATCGGTGTATGTTTGGGCAGCTCGGGTGGATGGAGGGGGTGAGCCGTGCCTGCATGCACACACCTACTTTTGACCTACCCGAGCCACACCAGCATGCACACGATCAGTGCATGCTAGTGCAGCTCGGGCGGGTGGATGGGGCAAGCCATGGAAGCAAGCACATGCCTCTCTTCCACCCTCCTGAGCCATGCAAGGATGCACGAGCAGCCCAGGTGGGTTGGAAGGGAGGCGCAATGGCCACCTCATCCTTCTTCTTGCTTGCTTCAATATCTTTTGCAGAGACCGAAGTAATCAAGAAAGATGAGCTGGTGGTGGGTAGCAAACACTACTCTCTGTTCTGCACTTTGGCACTGTAAAAGTCAGCTGTAGTGCGGAGCAGAGAGCAGCGCTTGTAAGTCAAATTGTCCATAAGTAGAGCTGTTCGTAAGTAGAGGCACCACTGTATATTTTCTTACAATGGTTACTTTCTGGTTTCTTATCCTGTAGTTTCTTCTTCTTCTTCTTCTTCTTCTTCTTCTTCTTCTTCTTCTTCTTCTTCTTCTTCTTCTTCTTCTTCTTCTTCTTCTAGGATGATCACATTCAAGTCATTTGTGGAATATCCCGGTAAATTAAAATGATGTGAAACAGGATTCTCTGTGTTGCCATTTCTGTTTTCTGATTTATGTCCATCAATCTGCTTGCATTTCTTTTTACTTTTTGCCAGCCCAGCCCCAAAATAAAGGTATGAGATAAGAATTGTGGAGTTCAGTTTGGGCCACAATTTATTGATTAGCTGTATTAAGTAAACTGTAAAGAACGAAAATCCAAGGGGAGGCTCAGAATAATGCAAGTGGCATGAATTACAGGGTCTAATTAAATTTAGGCAGGTGCTGTCCACTAGCACAGCACCCATCCCAAAGAAACGGTCTGGCCAGCCCTCATCTAACCTCTAGGGGCCAATTTTAATGCTCTAACTAATAATCTTAATATTCTAGACTACTAGTATTGAAGGCTTCTGCGTAGTCCACAACAAAAGGAGCCCCTCCCAGCATTGAAAAGATGTTTGGAGCATCTTTTCTATTTTGCTTTTACCAACACTTCTTGCACATACTAATGTGGGCAGCCATCCACAACTACATGTTTGCAAATAATAATAATAATAATAATAATAATAATAATAATAATAATAATA
>JAHTLZ010000016.1:44635487-44659186 GCA_023846285.1 Phrynocephalus versicolor | reverse complement strand
ATAATAATAATAATAATAATAATAATAATAATAATAATAATAATAATGGGCTTATGTTTTTCACATATACTCTTGCTGTGTTTTCTCTCATTGCCTAATCTATGTCTCTGGGTATTTTCCAATGTACTCATTTCATAGCTGGATTTTTAAACCATGTACAACTTGAATATGTTTCAGTACGTAAATGGTGGTTTCCTGATTGCATTGCAATATGCACAATGTATAAACTTTTGATTGCAAATGATACTGAGGACTGCAACTGTTTCCAGGAGGAGTAGATTGGTAAACATTAAAACAGACATCTAGCCAATATATCATCCATCTTTATGTCTTGTGTGACCCAGGTAATATCGCTAAACTTCATTAGCTGCAGTATTCTATGTTAGTAAGGTTCTAAAATTCATTTGGGAACAGCATCAAATTTGACTTGGAAGATCCAATATATATATAGTTCCAATTTTAACTAATAATACGACTATGCATGAAAGTAATGAGAAAGTACTGTTCTTAGAGGAAACTTGTTGAAAATGAGAAAAGTTTGTCCTGTGATTAGGGATTCTTGGAAGATATAACCATTGTGTGTCTTCAGTGCTTGTTCTTAAACCTTGATGTTTATTTATGCTATCCATCTCTGACAAGATTTTGCACAGCAAAACAATGCGGACACTAACATAATAGACATTTTCCCTGGTTTTCATCCAATTGGCTTTTGCAGAGGATGGATCTGAAATTATACAAAGGTTTACTACCATAGGGATATGGATCCATAACGCCAGACTTTGCCAGTCTGTGGTGTAGAGAATAAATCACACAACTCTAGAGAAAAGCTTCCCTCAGAATAGACAAACAAATGTATAACAGACTTACACCACTCTGTCTCCTTGGTAACTGGTTTTTTAAATTGTTCACACAACCAATCTTTGTTTATCCAAGCAGATAACAAAAGAAATGAAAAGGTATAAGCTAACAATTCATTTCTCTGATTGCTAGGCCAATTGTTTGTCTCAGAAGAGCAGTATGATTTCTTATCAGCCAACCTATTGTCATTTTTAAAATATATCCATAAATATAATATGCATCACCATAGGCCAAGGAAACCCAAATTCAGCTCTCAAGATGTGCTTCAGGTAATTATATTTCCCAGCCCTGCTTCTTGGCTGAGTAAACAGTGTCTACGGACATATGGTCATCATAATAGGATATAAGTAATTTATTAGAACTATGGGCACAGTGTTATTCAACATCTGATAATGTTATATAAACGTATTGAGTTCAAACTCAAGGCATCTGGATTGAAAATATTGCTACTAAATACTTGGTTGGTAAATGGGAAATCCACAGCTACCTAGAACCTGATCCTGGATGAGCATCCAGACCTGGCTTGTATTTCAGAGAACTGGATGGAAAAACCTGGAGGAGGGGCAGTTAATCTCATAAGAACATAAGAACATAAGAAGAGCCATGCTGGATCAGGCCAAAGGCCCATCTAGTCCAGCTTCCTGTATCTCACAGCGGCCCCACCAGATGCGTTTGGGAGCGCATGAGACTAGATATCTGTCTCCTGATACCACTCCCCTGCATCTGGCCCTTGAAGTACCCTGGTTTCTCCATCATGGTTTGTAACCTGTGATGGACTTTTCCTCCAGGAATCTGTCCAATCCCCTTTTGAAGGCATCCAGGCCAGATGCCATCACCACATCCTGTGGCAGGGAGTTCCATAGACTTACAACGCGCTAGGTGAAAAAATATTTTCTTTTGTCAGCTTACTCAGCTTTGTCCACCAGGGTTCTGTGTTAATGTCCACACTGAGGAAGCATTGTTAGAAGTGGCTCAGGACTTCCTAGTCTCCATGATGACTATGAGTCTGATATCTTAACTATGGTCTTAACTATGCCCAAATCACTTTAGATCCTCTTATCTGTATTGGAATGAAGTGTTGGTGATTTTGGTATGATGGAGAAATTACTACCAGTGGGGATTTAGGTCATCAGAATTCAGAGCCTCTGTAGGGTGGAAGACCTATCAAGATGGTCTTCCCAGGAGGCTAATGGATTCAAATTATTCCATGGTAGTTCCTGGGAAGTTTTATGTCTCCTTGGTAATTGATTTAGTGAAGTATTGGAGCAGGCCAGTAGACATGATCTTTCCTAAATCTCTTACAGAGTGGGGCTTCCCCCTTGGTTTACTATGGGGCTAAACATGATGAAACAGGTGGAACAGAGACTGGAATATAGGCTAGATAGTAACATAGGTGGGATGATGATTGCCAACATCACATACAGCAGCAGTTGGATAAGAAGGTCCTGCTAGCACAGAGGGATCCCACAAAACAGGAAGAAACTAGCCCTGTTCATAGCTAGTGGATGGAGATGGACACAAAATTAAGTCATCCCACTTTGTCAAGAATCATAAGTTCCTTCCCCCTGGCCAGCTGCCAAACTTACTTGCTGAAACACAGTGGCCTGGACCTCTTCCTCAGGTGAGTGGCCAGTCAGGGCAGGAGCATGGACTTCCCTTCTTTTGTCTCCTCGGGCAACTGCCCACTCAGTGGCTGTGAAGTTGGAAATCCCTGAGCCTGTCTGTGTATCACACAGTCCTTGCATCTAAAGTATTAAATGAGCTGGGCAAAGCAAGTGATATGTTTCCACTCATAGCACTCTGTTGTGCATGAATCAGCTTATCTGTGACAATCCATATGCTTCCAGAGGCAAGGGGAAAACCAGAAATATACCTTTGAATGTTCACTTTTAATAAAATGGGGAAAGAACACACTGGAGACACAAACAGATGTTCAAGATAGCTTGTGAACAATAAAGGTAAATATTTTAGTGTTGAAAAACTATCTGAATGTCAAAGTGTGCACTGAGCTCACCTCCTGGAGTATGCCAATACACTTACTTTGTTTTTAACTCTTCATGACTTAAGGGGGAGCTTTAATCAAAGTGTGCTTTCATAAACTCCAAAAGATTGACTTACAGTCACCACTCGACAACAATAACATGCTTTCAGCTATATTTATGGACTGTCTGCACTCTGCAATGTCTCTGTTGGGCCTAAAATTCTGGAGTTCACTAAGCTAAGGCTCTGCAGTAGAGTGTAAATGTTCAGACTTCTGAGAGATATTGTAACACAATCCATACTCAATTTATGTGTTCACACTTCTTCTAGCAAAGGTAGGAGAAGCATTAATAACACTTGGGATTCAATCACAAATTTATGTATTTCTGTGACATTTATAAATAGCAATTTGTGTCTTTGCAGTGCAGCAGCACTTCCACAATTACAGTATATTCAATACTGATTCTTTTATAAATCTTATTGCCAGTAAACTCAGAACATAATAATCAATTGATTTTCTTGGTAACTGCTCTTTAGAGGGTTCCTTTGCTATATAGTAATAATTATTTATAGTTCATCACATACCCCTTATCATTTAACACCTTAGCACTGTTGCAATGCATTAGAAGAAGGATAAAAGTTAGAATATGAATTAATCTTTAGTAACCTTCAGAGGTGTCGCAAATTTTTAAGTAAAAGACATTCTAAAAATGGCCTCTTGTACTCTCTAGGAATATTTTTAAAATGAACATTGGAAATGGTTCTCAATTTTACAAAAATTTGCATATTAATGTAGATATTACACACACACACACAAACACACACACAAGATTGTAACCTGATGGTGTTGTTTTTAAGTTGCTTGTAAGTTTTTATCCTCATCATAGAATTGCACAGCTGAAAGAGAACCAGCGGGGAATCAAACTCCCTACTTCTAGCGCCACAGCCAGATGTCCAAACCATTGAGTTATCCAGAAGTCCTAATACATCAATGCTTCTTTTAAGAGAGTCTGAGTGGTATAGTTGACAGAGTGTTCAGGCAAGATCCAGGAGTTCAAATCCCTGTTTAGCTAAAGAAATACACTGGGAATCAATTGTATGATAGAACAATGTATTGTACAATAGAAGCTTTCACAGAATGTTATAAAAGGAGGAAAAAAGATGGATGTCATTTTGAACTGTTTAATGATAGGCAAGGAGAGAACAGAAAGAAATTTGTTATCTGCTTTATAAGGTTTTAACTTCATTGTTGTTGTTGTGTCATTACAGTTGTGACTGACGCTTCGTGACCCCATGTCCATGGAATTTTTTTGGCAGAAAGACAGAGTGGCTTGCCAGTTCCTACTCCAGGCACCTACATCACCTGCTATTCCCTGGTGGTCTCCCATCCAAGAACTAACCAGGGTCGACCCTGCTTAGCTTCTAAAACCAGGCGAGATTGGATGTGCTCAGGGCATCTAGACAGCTTTTAACTTCATACTTTATAATAATTAAGTGATTTGAAGAGGGTACAAATAATACATACAGTTTTCTACTGTATCAATGAAAGTAATATACATGCATATAGCAATGAGGACAAATTAAAATGGTGATTCATCATTATTTGTGATTCATCAGGGTCAATGAATCAAACGGATGAATCAATGAATTTCCAGTGATGAATCAATGAATTGTTGAATTGATTAATGTCCCTTTTAAAAAACCACCCTGGCATCTAGAGAAACCATATTTACAGGGATACTTCTCCTCTACAAGTTTCGTAATGACTGGGGCTCAGAAGTCTGATCTATATACCCCGCAAGTGAAAGTTTCCTCCCAGGCACCTAGAGACACCAAATTGCAGAGAGGCTTCTCCCAACTCTCATCTTCAATAGCCCTAAGGTTGGTGAAGATATACACCCACAACTTGGGCCCTCAAGGAACGTGTCCTTTAGAAACTAAGTTGAGGAAAACCAATTTTCACCATACTAGAAGAGATTCAGAGGAAGCGGCTCTGCAAGTTTGAAGTTTTATGTGCTACCTTTAAGATTGGAGCCACAATATTAGAAGATATCCACCTTTATGCTTTTCTCCATTTATTTGGAATATTAGATGGGTGTTAGCAATCTCTGGGTATTGTATTGTTATAAATTTATAAATTTATTGTCAGCATAGACCATCCTCTGTGCTGACAATGTCATGCTTGCTGTTACTACTAGGAAAAATCTGCAGTGGCAAGTTCACACATGGAATGACCACCTCAACCATTTTGGATTCTGCCTAAACATCATGAAAACAGAGTACCCAGAAAACAGAGTTACCCCTTGTGATGTCAACCCTTTCCCAGACTGGGTTTTCAAAGGCACAACCGGGTTTATTTTGACATCCCACTGCTGTGCCACTAAATTGTGATGACGCCTCCCTTTTACACAATGGATTCTGTGATGGAAATGGTACTGCTACCACCTTTTATTCACTTGGTAATGCTGCCACCTTTTAAAATCGTCGCCTCAGGAATTGGGACAGACTCAGATGTATAATATAAAAATAATAACAAAGTTTATTGAGAAAATAATAAATATAAAAATATCTGAGGATGGTATGTGTTGCCTTTAACATATAATAGATTTCATCAACTCTACAAGCCTCCCTGTCTTCGCTAAGTAGTAAACAGTATAGCCCTCACTGCCAGACAGAACTCTCACAGAGCAGTGCTCTCTCCCAGCACTCACCCTCAACACCTTCAACTTAACGTAACTTCACTGAACCCCCTCAACTGACTAGGCTCCACCCTTTTTATATCATACCATTCCCCACCCTCCTGCTGGGATTGGTTGATGATTTGTATATTCATTACTCCTGTTTCCAGGGTTTTGTCACACCCTCCCCCACAATTACAGTGAAACTTCTTAATCCCTCCATCACACTACAATGACTAACACCTATTCTGCATAGGACAAGTTTCCTCTTTCCCACAACTTTGAAACTCCACAGTCTCACTCACTCTACACCCCAGAGCACAGAGAGCTCCTAGTTCCCTGAGCTCTTGCCCTTTGAAGATGCTGGCCACAGAGTCTGGTGAAATGTCTGGAAGAAAAACTTCCAGAACACAGCCAAGCAGCCTGAAAAACTCACAACAGCTATCATTGTCAGCATAGAGCACGGTCCAGGGAGCATTTGCAGCAGGTCATGTGTGGTGATATCCATTACTAGCATAAAGAGGAGCATAGACAGTGCAGCAGCTTGGTGAACTCCAATTGTCACTGGATAAACTGCTAGAGAGGCCAGCTGAGCGTCGCACACTGCTGCTGGTATTCTAGCATAGCATTTTGACCCAGCAGACGAGTAGTTCTGGTATCTTGTTGTTACAGAGGGCACACCAGATCAATTGATGTGGACATAATCAAATGCCTTCTCCATGTCTAGGAATGCCATGTAAAATTTCTGGGTCTTCTCTTGGTATTTATGAGTTGATAAGTTGTAAAGAAGACTCTGTCATTCTGCATACTTTGACAAAGCCTCACTGGTTGGTGGTGAGTTCATAAGAACATAAGAACATAAGAAGAGCCATGCTGGATCAGGCCAAAGGCCCATATAGTCCAGCTTCCTATATCTCACAGCGGCCCCACCAGATGCGTTTGGGAGCGCATGAGACTAGATATCTGTCTCTGGATACCACTCCCCTGCATCTGGCCCTTGAAGTACCCCGGTTTAAAGCCTGAAGACTACACATCTCCCTCATGGTTTGTAACCTGTGATGGACTTTTCCTCTAGGAATCTGTCCAATCCCCTTTTGAAGGCATCCAGGCCAGATGCCATCACCACATCCTGTGGCAGGGAGTTCCATAGACTTACAACGCGCTGGGTGAAAAAAATATTTTCTTTTGTCAGTTCTTACTCTCCCAGCCCTCAATTTGAGTGTATGTCCCTAGTTCTGGTATTTTGGGAGAGAGAGAAGAGCTTCCCTCTATCCATTTTACTCATACCCCGCATTATTTTGTATGTCTCAATCATATCCCCCCTCAAGCACCTTTTTTCCAGACTAAAGAGGCCCAAATGTTTTAGCCTTTCTTCATAAGGGAGGTGCCCCAGCCCAGTAATCATTTTAGTCGCTCTCTTCTGCACCTTTTCCAGTTCCACTATGTCTTTCTTGAGATGCGGTGACCAGAATTGTACACAATACTCCAGGTGGGGCCTTACTATTGCTTTGTATAATGGCATTATAATGTTGGCTGTTTTATTTTCAATCCTCTTTTTGATAATCCCTAGCTTGGAATTGGCCTTCTTCACCGCTGCCACACATTGGGGAGACACCTTCTTTTTTTTTTTTAAATATATTTTTATTAGAGAATTTTGATATACAAAAAAAGAAACAAATTCAAAACATTAATAATACAAAATCATTCTACCACTAAAATTTGACTTCCCTCTGTTCTTTCCGCGGTTTTAGCGATATTCATCTCCTAGCCTTCCTTTCAGACAAACCCCTTTTATATACCTATAAAAAAGATTTGAAAAATAAGTAATAATCCCTCGAGCTCTATCCTAATCCGGTAAGAGTCTTTAATTCCTTGCAATAAGTCTCCATGTAGTTCTTAAATTTTTGCCAATCATTTTGGAACTTCTGGTTATCTTGATCCCTCAGTCTGCACGTCAGCCTGGCCATCTCTGCAAAGTCCAATATTTTCGCCCTCCATTCATCCAGAGATGGTATATACGTTGTCTTCCAGTTCTGTGCCAGGAGCATTCGTGCCGCTGCTGTTGCGTATAAAAATAGAGTCCTATCTGCTCCTTTGATTTCATTATCCACCAACCCTAACAAAAAAAGTTCAGGTCGTTTTGGGAATGTACACTTTAACATCTTTTTGAGTTCATCATATATCAGTGCCCAATATTCTTTCACTTTCTCACAAGTCCACCACATATGATAAAAATCACCTTGCTTCTCTTTACATTTCCAACAGTGGTCATCTTTCATCCTATACATCTTTGCTAACTTCTTTGGAGTAATATACCACCTATACATCATCTTCATCAGATTTTCTTTTATCAAGGTACATGCGGTAAACTTTATATTCTTTTTCCACAATCTTTCCCACACATCTAGCTCAATATTATGACCCAGATCCATAGCCCATTTTACCATACATTCTTTGACTTGTTCATCTTTTAGGTTCAACTCCAACAGAAAGTTATATAATCTAGTCAACAGTTTCTTTTTTGGGCCCATAATTATGCTTTGGAACTTAGATTCCTTCTCTCCAAACCCAGATACCTTTCTATCTTTCTGAAAAATGTCATTTAGTTGATGGTACTGAAACCAACCTGTTAACTTCTCTTTCAACATATCATAAGATTTCAGTCTGGGACCTTTTTCTGAAAAAAATAACACATCGCCATATGTGGTCCCCACTCCTTCTTTATCTTTCCTCATAATCACCAATGCCTCAATTGGGGATAACCATCTTGGTGTATGTCTTTCTAAGAGAGGTTTCAACCGTTCCCAGACCTGAAGTAATGACTTTCTAATTACATGATTCATAAAACTTTTATGTACTTTCACTTTATCATACCAAAGATAAGCGTGCCAACCAAATCTGTTATCATGACCTTCCAAATCCAATATGTCCTCATCAACTAGAGTGATCCAATCTTTTATCCAACCGAGGCAGGCCGCTTCGTAATACAATCTCAAGTCTGGCATGGCAAATCCTCCCCTTTCCTTAGCATCTGTTAATAATTTAAATCTTATTCTGGGTCTTTTACCTTGCCAGACAAATTTAGACAATATCTTCTGCCATTCTTTAAAGTGACCTATCCCTCTAATTATTGGAATCATTTGAAACAAAAATAACAGCCTTGGTAGCATGTTCATCTTTATCACCGAAATTCTTCCCATCAACGACAAATTCAATCTATTCCATGTTTCCAGATCTCTCTTAATCAAGTTCCATACCTTATTGTAATTATCCTCAAAGAGATTTAAGTTCGTAAGAGATAAGTTAATTCCCAAATATTTAACTTTTTTCACCACTGAAAGGGCGGACAATTTTTCAAATTCTTCACGGTCTTTCTTTGTTACATTTTTCAATAAGACCTTCGTCTTATTCTTATTCAATTTGAAACCAGCTAGATTACCAAATTCCTCAATTATTTTCATCACCTCAATAATACTTTCTTTTGGATTCTCTAACGTCAGGACTAAATCATCAGCAAACGCTTTTAATTTATATTCCTTGTCCCCCACACATATACCTTTAATTGTCGCCATGTCCCTCAGTTTGACTAACAATACTTCCAGTACAGTAATAAATAACAATGGGGACAGTGGGCACCCTTGTCTCGTACCTTTCCCAATCGGGAAACTTTCTGTTATCACATTGTTAATCAATAAACTTGCGGTTTGATCCTTATATATTGCATTAACACCATTCCAAAACTTTATTCCCACTCCCATATTTTCCAAATTCTTTTTCATGAATTGCCAAGAAACATTATCAAAGGCTTTTTCAGCATCAATAAATATCAAAGCAGCTTGTTTCTCTTTCCTGACTTCTAGATACTCTATTATATCAATTATATTTCTCATATTATCTTTCATCTGTCTGCCAGGAAGAAACCCCGCTTGATCTTTGTGTAATAACTCATTTAAAACCCTTTTTAATCTATTAGCTAAAACATCGGCAAATAATTTATAGTCTCCATTCAAAAGGGAGATGGGCCTATAATTCTTAACATCTGTCGTATCTGAGTTCTCCTTTGGAATCAGTGTTATATACGCCTCCTTCCAAGTATTAGGTATGACTCCTTTTTCAAGAACTTCATTCATGACCTCCACCATTATTGGTAACATTTCTTCTGACAATTTTTTGTAATATTTTGCAGTCAGACCATCTGGACCCGGTGATTTTCCAGTTTTTGCCCTCTCTATTGCACTTTGTACTTCATGTGGGGTAATTTTCTCATTCAATATCGACACTTGGTTTGTTGAAATTTTTTTCAGTCCATTCTCTCTTAAATATCTGTCAATCTGTTCCGGATTTTCTTTTTTCTTCGTATATAAATTTTTGTAAAAGTTCCGAAACACCTTTACAATTTCTTTTGGATCTTCCACTATTTTTTGATCTACTGCTAATTTGTTCACAACCTTTTGTTTTTGCTTCCATCTTAGCTGCCAAGCCAACAATTTCCCTACTTTATTTGCCGATTCAAAATTCCTTTGTCTCATCATCTTCACCTTCCACTCAATTTCTTGATTAATAATCATTGACAACTGGGTTTGAAGCATCTTTAGTTTTTGAGTCCATTTCTGTTCCTTTGGCTTTTCCACCAATTTCTTCTCAGTCTCTACCAATTCTTTTAAAATCTCATTTCGCTTCTTTTCTTTCTGTTTCTTCTGATACGCATTTCTTTGGATAAAGAGGCCTCACATAACAGCCTTACTAGCATCCCATACGACATTTGTTGGTGTTTCTCTTCTCCAATTATCTTTCAAATAGTCTCTAAAAGTTTTTTTCGCTATCTGCCAGGTCTCAGTCTCGTCCAGTAAGCTTTCATTCAATCTCCAACGGTATAATCCTTGCATTTTTGTTTTGATTTCCATCACTATTGCATTATGATCTGAAATCGTTTTGGGTAGTATTTCCACTTTTGTCACTCTATGTGAGATATCATTAGGAACAAATATGTAATCAATTCTTCCCCAGCTCTGATTCGGTTCAGAAAAAAAAGTGAACTGTTTTTCCGTTGGGTGTCTCAATCTCCAAATGTCAGTCCATCCAAAGTTTTCAACTAGGTCATAAAAAGATTTCGGTAGTTTCCCTTGTGAGCCTTTCCTTTTCTGAGATCTATCCAAGTCTGGCATCATTACTCCGTTACAATCTCCCATCAGAAAGAGTTTTTCATCCATATAATCTAACAGTCTTTGTTCTACCTCTCTATAAAATTCTAGTTTCCTATCATTTGGTGCATATATGCCTACAATGAAAAATTTTTCAGATTGCCAAGTGATTTGCACCATCAGAAATCTACCCTCTTCGTCTTTCATAATCAACTTAGGTTCCAATTTATGTTTTGCATATATTACCACTCCTCTTTTCTTCAATTTATCCGATGATACAAATTCTTGTCCCAAAATTTTGTTTTTTAAAATCTTCATGTGTTTTGTTGCAACATGTGTTTCTTGCAGACAGATCAAGTCCAAATTTTCTTTCTTCAATAAATGCGTAATTCTGTTTCTCTTGGTCTTTTCATTCAAACCATTAACATTCCAAGTCAATACTCTCAGCGCCATTGTAGATTTCAAATTAAATATATTTTTATCAATCTCTATTCAAATATTGGCCATAGCTAAATCAGCTTTACCTTCTTCCTCCTCAGAGAGTTCTGACTCCTCATCTTCTTCCTCTTCCTCTTCTTCAGGTGATTTGTCACCCTCTTTCGATGGTTTTCTGTACCCAAGTTCTTCTCCATATTTTCTCAGAAATTTCCCTATTTCCGACTCAGATGTTATTTTAAATCTTTTCATCTTATAAATGAAGGATAGACCTTCTGGGAACTCCCAGCGAAATCTCAAACCATTTCTTCTCAACGTTTCTGCCAGAGATTTATAACTTCCTCTTCTTCTCAAGAAATGGAGAGGAATCTCCTTATATATCAGGATCTGTTGACCATCAATCACAAACCGGTTGTCATAGCTGTGTTTCAAAATTCTATCTCGCACGGCCATAGATGTCAATGACACAATGACATCGCCTGGTGTCTTCTTCACTCTCAGTTTCTTTGATCTGACTGCAATTCTGAACACTTGGGAGATTGCATCAGCTGCCTCCTGTTCCTGCCATCCCAGCCACTTCGCCAATTCTGTTATTACTTTGGCCTTAATATCTTCTCCTTCCTCCCATGGGATCAAACGGAAACGGAGATTCTGTTGCCTTTGTCTCATTTCAAGAAAAGCAAGCTCCTCAGCCATTTTCCTTTGCGCAGTCTCTACTTCTGACACTCCTGTTCTATTCTTCTCTGTTTCTTCTCTACATTGTTTAACCTCAGTCTGCACTTTCTTCACTTTAGCTTCTATATTCTTTGTTTTCACTGCTAAATCTTTCACTTGAGCTGAGAGTTCCCCAACTGCCTCTTTTATTTGTTTCTGCATGTCTTCCTTTAATTCTGACAACTTCTGGTCTATACTTTGTTCACTTCTTTCAAATTCTTTCCTTATATGTATCATTAGTCCTTCCCATTCTTTGCCCTCTTCTTGTCTAGAATCTCTTCTCTGTGTTAAAGGTGTCGTCTTCTTCTTCTCTGCCATCGCACTTTTAATTAACTTCTATTCTAATAGGGCACAATTTAACCACGTATTAAGATTAATTCATTCAATAAACCACCGTAACCTTTAACCAATCGAATTAATCTATTAGTACTCCATTAATGTTAATATTGATTAATATTTACCCATTTGCCATCAATGATATTAAGTTTGTCTATTCTAACTTCATTTTAACTTTTTCCAACTTTAAGTTGTCCAAATATCAAATATTATAATTTATAACAATTTATCAAATTTTATCTAATTTTCCACATAATCAGACACTTTCCCATTCAATACAATGTTCAAAACAAATTTTATATGCAATAATTTTCCAAATCCACCAGATGGCGCTCTAACACAAAAAATAAATTTCTTAACCAGTGTCCTATACAATAATTATTAAAATTACTAAAATCCACCAGATGGCGCTCGAACCTAAAGAATGAGATTCTCAGTCAAACACAGAGCGCAAAGCTCCTATTGTTATGTCTGTCTTTGTCCTTGAAGCCAAGGGAGCTCAAAGAAAAACACGCAGGAATTTAAGTTCGTTTCTGCTGCAGTCAAACAAACAACCTAAAGTCCACCGAGAAGCCTTTAAAAATTAAGAGTTGGGAAAAATAAAATAAAATAAAATAAGGAAATTCTTCAGCTCTTCACAGCCTAATCCCAAAGAGTTGTTTAATATATCCAAAAGAAATATATTTCTTCAGCTGCTTCAAGAAAAACTGCAATTTGCTTTAACTCCCAAACTGTTTCCAAATAGAGAAAAAAGAAAAAACTCCAAAAGGTTTCCCTCGAAGGATGAGGAATGGCTTTCCAGCCCACACTGTTGGAGTCCTTTA
Organism: Phrynocephalus versicolor; assembly: GCA_023846285.1. NCBI lineage: Eukaryota > Metazoa > Chordata > Lepidosauria > Squamata > Agamidae > Phrynocephalus > Phrynocephalus versicolor. The sequence goes on along the minus strand of JAHTLZ010000016.1, from coordinate 44,646,220 downwards.
AAATGTAAATTAGCCACCTTGTCCGTCACTCAAATCCCTCTAAGTCCTCCACAAGGAGAAAAAACAAAACAAAGAAAGGGTGGAATTCAGCTGTTAATTCTCACAAGCCTCTGGAAGTGTAGAGTCAAAAAAAAAAAGAAGAGAAAGGGGGGAAGGTAACTTCGAACACCAGAGTCTTTAAAAGTCTTTAAAATCTCCCCCTTCCACCCCCCCCACGCTCTCCTCTATTCAGTATTGGCACCGTCTCTTCTCAAAACAAAGAGCGGGGGGGGGGTAATTTCAAAACACCAGTTCTGAGATGCAGACTTTACGATCAAGCTTCCCATGTCCCATTATTCCTCCCGTTCAGTTTGAATATTAGATTAAACTCACTTTGTAAATGAAGGGATATCTCCTCCACCTCCACCGCTTGGTTTCAATTTGCATTCACGAAGGGGAGACACGGCTGCTTCTCCGCCACGGTCCGAGCAGATTCCGATACAGTTAAACAGACTCACGTTTCTTCCGGGTTTAATCCTTTATCTTCAAAGTGGCTGTTTAATAGCCTGTTGATTATCCCTCTGATAGAAACGATTTATAGAGTCCTTGGAGGCTGGTGGCTCTCTGCCAAGACTAATGAGACTTCGCAGCACAGGAGTAGCGGTTGAAAAGGTGCCGCAACTCGATCTTTCCCCCCCAATCCCTCCGGATCGGGGGTGAAAGAGAGTCGCAAAAGGCAACAGCTGGTACCCAGACCCTCAGGGCCCCTCCCTGAGGTTAGTAAAGGTCGCGTAGCCTTCGCGAATCCTCTTTAAACCTCCTGTGAGCTCTGGGGGTTCCACGGAGGAACTCCCCTAGCGTCTTGCACAGTCGGCCATCTAACCGGAGACACCTTCATGGAACTGTCCACCAAAACACCAAGATCTCTTTCCTGATCTGTCACGGATAACTCAGAGCCCATGAGTTGATAGATGAAATTTGGATTTTTTGCCCCAATATGCATTACTTTACATTTGGTTACATTAAAACGCATTTGCCATTTCTCAGCCCATTTCCCCAGTTTGGAGACATCCTTCTGGAGCTCTTCACAAGTTTTGTGTCATCTGCAAACTTGGCCACCTCACTGTTTATCCCTGTCTCCAGGTCATTTATGAACAGATTGAAAAGCACCGGTCCCAGGACAGAGCCCTGGGGCACACCGCTTTTCACTTCTCTCCATTGTGAAAATTTCCCATTGACACCTACTCTTTGTTTCCGGGATCTCAACCAGTTCTTGATCCATAAGAGGACCTGCCCTCTTATCCCCTGACTGTGCAATTTTCTCAGCAGCCTTTGGTGAGGGACTGTGTCAAAAGCCTTCTGAAAATCCAGATAGACTATATCCACCGGTTCACCCAAATCCACATGCCTGTTGACCTTTTCAAAAAATTCTAAAAGGTTTGTCAGACAAGATTTACCCTTACAGAAGCCATGCTGATTTTCTCTCAGCAAGGTTTGTTCTTTTATGTGTTTTAAGATTTTCTCTTGGATGAGGCTTTCCACCATCTTCCCTGGGACAGATGTAAGGCTAACTGACCTGTAGTTTCCCGGGTCCCCCCTCCTTCCTTTTTTTAAAAATTGGTGTGACATCTGCTATCCTCTAGTCGGTGTGACATCTGCTATCCTCCAGTCGAGTTTGTCAATGCTGAAAAAGTGCTGGTTCAGAATTTTCTCAAAGATCTTCATAGCACAGGACAGTATGAAGTTGGCTAGGTCACCTTTCTTCTTGAGTATCAGGACTGTTACAATTATTGGCCAATCATTTGATACACAGCTGCTATTCTCTATGGCATTGAAGATGTATCTCTGTGTCTTGGAGTTCTTGGAGTTTTTGCTTAACTGCATTTATTACTTATTTTAAAATGTATTTATTTAAAATATTTTACCCTGCTTTTCTCCTTAAAAGGGCCCAAGGCAGCTTGCAACATTAAAATAATAATATTTAAAAGCTAAAAATTGTACAAATCTATAAAACCAATTATACACGTATATTAAAAATAGTAATTAAAATTGACACTACAAACACATTTAAATGCAACAAAGCACAACAATCCAATTTGGGGGGAAAAAACCTCTGAGACTGCCAGTCACTAAGAATAAGCCTGTCTGAAGAGAAAGCTCTTTTTAAAATTACTTTTGGATTTATATATACAGTGGTACCTCAGTAATTAATGCATTATCTGGGACATTTTATATCCTGAAACATTTGTAAACTGAAACCTAGTTTCTCATAGGAATGCATTGAAAACCAAATAATCCATTCTGGAGGTCAGAAAAAAAAAGCAAAGAGTCAAGCCTCCCACCCACAATGCAGAATGCACAGAACAGGCATGAAAGCAAAGAAGAATCAGCTCCCTACCTTTCCACCACTTGAGAAATGCACCAAAAAGTTTGAAAAGTCCAATACCTGCTACAAAAAAAATGTCCAGAATGGCTCCAAAACTCAATGAAAGAACAGCTCCAACTTATTCCACACCTCCACAAACTATGGGGGCTCAATGCATCATGGGTGGGTGGTGAGCGGGCAGGCCACTGCCACTGCCACCGATGGGGAGCTTGTGGGGGTGGGTGGACCAGTGGGCCAGCGAACGAGCGGGCTGCCAGCACCAACACTGCCGGGAAGCTTGTGGGGGTGGGTGGGCGGGCCGGCTGGTGAGTGAGTGGGCCACTTGTGGGGGTGGGCAGGTCGGCTGCTGCCACCACCACCACTGGGAAGCTTGTGGGGCTGGGCCAGCTGGCGAGCGTCTACTGCTGCTGAGGAGCTTTGGGGTGGGTGGGCAGGCGAGCTGTTGCCACCACTGGGGAGCTTGGGGGTGCAAGGTTGCAAAGATTGCCCCCTCCATGTCACCATAAAATGTTGTCAATCAATAGCCTGAACTGGTTTCTGTCTAAAGCTATTCTAAACAGAGCAGCTGTGCTCACTGTGGACCATTGGCTTAAGTTCTTAACTCAGAATGTTCTTCTACACCCCGGGCCATGTTTCCCGTATATATATTTTAAATTTGGAAATGCATAACTCAGACTCAAGAAATCCCATCTTCCTCAAACATAGATTGATTGCAAGAAGTGATAACTTTCTATAAGTTGGTGTGACTTACAGAACCAACTAGAGGTGAGACCGTATCATAAAAATGGTGGCTTATTTTGATTTGTGATTCACACACAAAAAAGGATTCATTGTTTTTATGATGAATCAATGAATCTATTTGTAAATTCATTTTGATTATAAAACCATATAAAATGCCCTTGAAGGTTTCTAGAAACTCCAGATTTACTGGAAAGGTTCCTGTGACTCCTATACAAGCTGTGAAAGATTGGTGAGGTTTGGATATTGGGTGTCTGTTATGTACCTCCAAAGACATCCCCCTAGGAAAACGCCCCGAGGTACAAAAATTTCAGGGAAGCCTCCATGACTCTAAGTTTGGTGAATATTGGGTTTCAATTCAAGAGAGTCAGAGGAAGCTAACCTAAAATTTTGGTGTCTCTAGCTGTCCTGGGTCCAATTTTATAGCCCAACAAATTAATGAATCAAAAAATCACTAAAATCATACATTTGTATTTATTAGTGTTATCAATTTGTATGAATACTAACAGATGAATTAGCCATTTATGAACATTTTTGTCCTTTAGATATTAGGACTAAGCGTTTCTTCAGCCAGCTCTTGGAAAAACCATGTAGAGAAAACCAACAAATTTGCTACCAACACTGTTAATTCTTTACTAAGGTTCTATTGAGGCAGAGGTGGCAGGCATTTTCTACTTGCTCTTAAAATTTTTGAGGCCAAGGCTATATCGCAGATAGGCAATGGTGCTGAAATATGGAGGTCCAGTCAGAAATTATACATAGAAACATCTCAGAATAAATATCTGTGAACTATCTTAGGTGTCTCTAAAGGAACTGAGACCTGCATTTTTCAGTTGGAAGCAAGCCTCTGCACAATGAAGGCTGTTAAACTCTGGCTGAAATTTAAAAAGGGGATAGGTTCAAATCTAGTCCTGGCTGTCTTTAAAGAAATGCTAAATTTTAATAACGAAACAATTTTAGCATGGAACCAGGACATCTTATAACGTATTGATATGTAGGGTCTTTAATGATTTTTAAGTGCTTCTGATCTTGAATTTTTGAATTCTGACTTCTGAGCACACTGTATTTCTGCATGTCTGTCAAAATGTGCACCCTGGCATGCCAAGCTACCTATCCAAATACCTCGCCAACAGTATTTAAAAAAATATATCCAATTTTAAATGGAGAAACACTTTTACAGCCTTACGTTGCTGGTCTATGAGTTCTGCAGTGATTGAGGGACGTTATCAACAGGAACCCATGGAGGAAAGAGTTTGCCCATGTGGAAGTACTGCAGTTGAAGGCCTAACCCACTATTTATTTGGCTGTTCAATCTATGAAGAGCAGAGAGCAGCCTTGCTCCAAGAGCTAGGCCCTACATCTGGTAGATGTTGTGCATACCTGATAATTTTTTTTAGTAGTGGATAAGGTACCATACATTTCTGAAAAGGTAGCTGGGTTTGCCTTTAGAGCAATGGCTTTAAGAAGGAAGTTGTATAGCTATAATTATCATGTTTCAATTGAATTGTCCTTTATGAGAATGTTGATTTTAGTTGGTTTTACAAGTATATCGTACGGTGGACCCTTGTATAACAAGTGGTTTGTTTAACTGAAAATCCGCTTAAAGGAAAACATTTCCAGCAATAGGGGGAAATCACTTAACAGAATCCCCTATGGGGCAAATCCGTACAACAGAAAAATGGTCACAATTAGGGATTAATCTGTTTTCAATGCATTCCTCTGGGAAATTTGCACAAAGGAACATTTGCTTAACAGAATTTCATTTGGAACAAATTAATTATTTATACAAGGTACCACTGTATTTGCTATTTTATCTTTTAAAAATTCTTTTGCAATGGCTTTGCCTCTACAAAAACTTTACTGCTGCTACTACATTTTTGAACAAATCTTGCTATTCACTTTAATTTGTGCCCACCTCTAATTATAATTCAAGAAATAAAATGGAGATTAGCAGATACAGAAGCTAATTCTTATGGAATGAGAGAAATCAAAAAACAAAACCACACTTAGACATTGGTTAATGGGTTTTTAGGCCACCAATTCATCATATTCGCTGAAAATCATGATTAATGCTTGTGAGTTATGCAGAGAAAGAACAAACAGTGGGGGGGGGAGAATGGGACATGAAAAGGAGGAAAAGGTAGCCAGTCCCATCCTTGTTTTATCCTTCCCTGAGAGAAATGGAGCTGGAATGATTGGTGCCAGAATCAACACTGAAAATCTGATGTTAAACACATGATTTCTGCCAGGAAGAAGGCTCTTTATGGGCTATAAAGGAACAGAAACTGAGAGAAAATGGTTATAGTAGAAATAGTGCAGCTATTTCCTGCTACATTGCTGCTCATATACTGTGGTCCCGGTATATCACAGGACTGCAAGGCCCCTGGGGCAAGCTGCTTGGGCCCCTTTTTTGGCCTCCTGCCATTACCCCAGGCCTGGCGCTGCTAAGAATGGGCCCCCAATGGGCTTCCTGGGCCTGTTGGAGGCCCCACAAGTGGTTTCTGGCAAACCAGAAGTGACTTTTGACTTCTGGTTTTCAGAAGTGACTTCTGGTTCAATGGAAACCATTTCTGGTGCCTCTGACAGGCCCAGGAAGCAGGCTACATGTTGCATGATCTACAGGGCGGGTGGAATTTGCTCTGAAGGTTCTCAGCACTGATCTAACTCAATTTCACTATTGCATCTACTACGTATATGTAAAGTGGTCTTAAGAGCTAACTTGCCATATGATAATTATGTTAAAATTATGACTATATAAAATTAAAACTGCTGAATAGCTCAATGTTTTGAGTATTTGGCTGTGGAACCAGTAGTTGTGAATTTAATTCTCCACTTGGCAGCAGCTGGACTCATTGATCCAAAGGAACTTTTCCAGCCCAATAATAATAATAATAATAATAATAATAATAATAATAATAATAATAATAATAATAATAATAATAATAGGACCAAATTTCAAACTTGGATTTGCAGTCCCAAGATACAGCCATAGTCTTTACTAGAGATGGGCACAAAACAAACTTTTTTTCATTTCCGTTATTCGTTATTCATTTTGTTATGTAACGGAAAAAATAATGAAAATTGTGGTGAAATTGGAACAAACCAAACAGAACCACAAAAATTAGGTTTGTTACATTTTATTTCTGTTAATGGCGATGCACAATGAAATGAGCTGCTTTTAAATGTTAAAAAACGTCCTGAATATCCGTAAAAACCCAGTAATAATTATTTATTCTGCCTGATAATACCTACCAGGGGGGTTGGGGTCCTTAAAATGTCCATTTATGTCTTTTCTCGGAACGCTGTATTTTTTTCCTTTAAGGGGAGTTAGAGGATTTCAACCCAAAATGGCTCCCAGATGCCTAATATTGATTTCTTGGGTATTAAAACGCCCTGGGCATCTGTAAAAATGCAGCAATAATTATTTGAAATCATTACCTACCAGGGGGTTGGGGTTCTTAAAACGTATGTTTTTGTCTTCTCCCATTGTGATGTATTTTTCTTTTCCCTTTATGGATGGCACAAAATGGATATCACCATCGCCAGCCACAAAATGGAGGCAATCCATGTGATGGGATCATGTAAATTCTTGGACAACTTCAACCAACAGCATGCCCAGGTTGCAGACTGGGCAGGTCTGGCAGCCATGGAGGGCATAAAAAGCTCTGGCAGCCCCTGTCCTCCTTGCAGTCTCCGGTGGGAGTTAGGGTGGGATTGCTGTCTCTGTTACTCGTTATTTTCACTTTAGACCAGCCAGGCAGGTGTGTGTCTCTGTGCTCCTGCCGGCTGCAGCCTGGCTCTTAGGGAGAGAAAGAAGAGATTTCTCTTGCAGCCTCCCTGTGTGTGTGCATGCATACCTCTTGGTGAGTACCCTCCCCTGCCCCACAATACAGTCACTCTGCAGCTGCCTTGCACCCTGGGTAAGACCTGCCGCTGCCTTTGCAGCTTCCCTGTGTACCTAGTCTATACTGTGTCTCTGCCAGTATCAATTGTTTTTAGTGTTTTCCCTCTGGTCTGGGGCATTGGGGGATGCCCGTGCACGGAAATGCTTTAAAAATTGTGCAAAAAGCAGGTAAAAATGAAAAATGAAAAACGAATAACAAAAATGAATTTTTTTCAAAAATTCACGAAAAATAAAAATGAACCGAAACGGACCCCTCAATGAAAAATGAAAAACTGAAATACCATTTTTTCGATAGATGCCCATCTCTAGTCTTTACATAACCATAATGCAGTTTTGCTCAGTGCTGATATGAAACATGAATAAGAACTGAAATATATAGATAAGCTTGTTCTAGTAAACATGTTTATTTGTATGAGACTCCTAGGGCTTCCTTCTCATAGGAATGTGGGAGAATATATGTAAGTTAGATAAAATGCATCATTAAATGCATATCTGAGAAAAATGCATGGATGAGTACACATTAGGAAGAGTACTACATGAATTAACATCCTGGAATGAAACAATGGCTCAAATCCTGCTTCTTAACTACAAATGCAAAAGGCAAAGGGAATAATATTAAATTACTTTTCTTTAGCAATTAATGTGTTGCCCCTAATAAGCTGCAGGTCCATAAGCCTATTAGTTTGGTGCATGCTAAATAATCATAGTGGACAATTCATAACTAGAGATGGGCATTTTTCATTTTGTTTCCTAATGAAATGAAAAATGAAGTACTTTTTAAAAAACAAAATGAAACTAATTGGAAAATGTCTGTGAAGATTCTCAGTCATCCAGGTGAGTTTATCTGGAAGTTGAGTCAAGAAGAAGGAAGACAGGCACCTGAAGACAGCACCTAAGGCCTGTGGATATCCAAAGTGGGCCTTCAACAAAGCAGTGCACCATCCCAGAAGAACAAGGGATCAGTCTGAGACCCAGACCCGACGGAAGAACCTGGTCATTCCTTACATGGCTGGAGTGTCGGAGAAGCTTAAAAGGATTTTTGGCAAATACCACACCCTGTTTATTTCAAACCCACAAACACACTAAGGCAGAGACTTGTCCACCCAAAGGATACAATATCAAACCATAAAAGGAGCCATATAGTATATGCGGTCCAATGCAATGAGGAGTGTTCAGAGCTCTACAATGGAGAAACTAAACAGCCATTAAACAGAAGGATGGCCCAACATAGGAGGGGCAACAGCTCAGGACCAGAATCAGCAGTACACCTCCATTTGAAGGACAAAGGGCACTCTTTCAACGATGAGGATGTACACATATTAGACAAAGAAGAGAAGTGGTTTGAAAGAGGAGTAAGGGAGGCCATTCATGTGAGCATTGAAAACCCCTCCCTCAACAGAGGTGGGGGGCTCCAGCATAGTCTATCTGCTACTTATCAGGCTGTGCTTTCCAAAGTACCAAGACAAACCAAAAAGCCTTCACCACCAAGGCCATAGCTAACGACCCATTCTTGATAGGTTTCAGCACCTTAGGCCATTGTTCACCTTAAGGCTAAGGATACTATTGTCTCCCTAAGGAGACTATTTAGGCCATTGTTCATCTTATGTGCCTAATTCAGGCCAGGGTGACAAGAGGTCAAAGCTGCCTATAAGATGGAGGATTTGCACTAGCTTTATTCAGACCGATGAAGCTGTTTGGATGAAAAGTGAAATGTTTCTATCTCTCAAAAAAGAAGTCCAGTAGCCATGACTCAACTTCCAGATGAACTAATTGGAAATTTTTGTTTCATTCTGTTTAATTTTTTTTTTATATTTTGACAAGCGGTGTGCTCTGGCTGCCCTCTCTCTAGCACCGATCAGCTGGAGGGGGCAGCCAGCAGGGCTCTGTATACTAACTGATTGGTGCTTGCGGAAGCAGCCGGCAGGGCCCCACATGCCAGCTGATCAGCACTTGGGGGGCAGCCAGTTGCCACCTGAGGATTCCCCAGTGCTGACTGGGCCATTTTTAAAGGGTCCATCTGATGTCAGCTTGTTGGAGGAATGAATAACGAGAACCATTTGAAATGCAAAAAAAAAAAAAAACAAAAACAAAAAAAAACCCCACAAACAAAATGAAAAATGAAACGGAATTCTTTCATTTCGTGCCCATCTCTATTCACAACCAGGCAGAAGAGACTGACTGATATGTTATTTGCCTTCTGCATGAATAAATGAAGCATAACTAAAAAAAACATAAAAAACAAATAAATGGATAAGCATGTTCTAGTCAATGGGAGGATCAGAGATGAAACAAGGACAGAATGAATATACATCCAGTATTTCAAGAAATACATCAAACTGAGGGCTGGGAAATGTTTATATCCCTAAACCCATTCTATTCTCACTCATTCACTCACTCAATCAATCAATCATGGACACACATTCCTCTTCAGAATTTTGAGGCCCTTCAAGTACTCATAGAATCTTGGACAGCTCTTGTATGAGAAGATCAGTGTATGGTTATTCCACATTCTTCACTGTAAGGACAAAACGTCCCTATGGCACACTCTGATGTTTGGCTAAAAGGGAAACAACTTTGAAAAATAAAAGATGATGAGTGCCTTGAAAAGGAGGAACATGAGAGAACAAATGAAACATGAAGAAAGAAATGAGGACAGGGAATGGTAAAAAAAGAATTCCAGGAAAAAGTCAAGAATATGGGAGACAATGTGTGCATCAAAAAGACAGGAAGGTCCTGAGTAGATAAACTTTGAAGAGCTGGGTGTTGGCAGAGTGGGGATTCAATGGAGGCTAAGAGTTGCTAATTTTTTGAAAAAAAGCCAGCTCTAAGGGGATTGCAACATTCAGACTGTAGCAAGAAGGGATTAATTTTAAATTTAAATTAGCATGCTAGTTTTTGAGCTGAAGGCTTTTAGTATGAGTCCTAAAGTTTTAGTGGCTTTTAAAAACAGTATATGTAAACATACTTACATCATGTCCTTGCATATCTTTTCCTCAGTAGGTAATCATTCAAAGAGTAAACTGGTTTTAATCGCTGTGGTTGCGGTTAATGGCCAACTTTTCGTATGTAAATGCTCAGCATTAGTTTTATATATCAAACAAATTTTAACAGTTTTTTTTAAAGTTGATAAAATCATCCAGTGGTTTCATATAATCTCTTTAGTCCCTAATTAGTCTCTAATTGAGGGATAAAATGTTATATACCCAGCTTCTGTGTCCAATATCACTAAAATAATTCTTTATCTGCTTTTTCCAGCCATGAGTGTTCTGCACATCGTATTCTCAAAGCCTACAGAAGTAAATTTTGCATCTTAATTTAAAGCCCAATAGTATTCATTTGTTTAACCTGAGATACGTTACCTACAGATAAGTGGCCGCTCAGAAAAATAAGGAATGGGAAAGCCTCTCTGGGTGTTCGTAAGTCCTATATGGGTAAACTAGACCATACACAAGGAAAATTGCATGAGGAGAGCACAACAACAAGTTTTCCACACATCCTTTGGGATTCTGACTTATTGAGACTCCAAGTGTCAGTTGAGGAAGGAAAAGGACAGGTCTACTCTGAGCAAACTTGCAGCTATTTTTCTCTGTACATCTCTGCACTTCTGCTGCATATCTAGAGGAATTTTGTTAGAAATTGAAATTCCTGCAACATTTCATGAAGGGCGAGTGTGTGTGTGTGTGTGTGTGTGTGTGTGTGTGTGTGTGTGTGTGTGTGTGTGTGTGT
>JAHTLZ010000016.1:44621390-44635477 GCA_023846285.1 Phrynocephalus versicolor | reverse complement strand
GTGTGTGTGTGTGTGTGTGTGTGTGTGTGTGTGTGTGTGTGTGTGTGCCTGTGTCTGTGTGTGTGTGTGCACGCGCACATGCGTCTGTCTGTCTGTCTGATAGCTTCTATAAAAATGTACTAATTTCTGTAAAAGATGGCACAATACAACTACTCCAACAGAATATTTGTAAATCACAAAATATGGGTGGCCAGATAATCTTTGGAGTGATAAAGAGATGGGTAACAGGAAAAGAAATGCAGCAACCTTGTCTGTATTAGAGTAAGCTTAAACATGTCTCCAGGATAAATTCTCAAGGGTCCGGAGAATAAGGCAGAAAATTGGAGCATCTTTCATGGGAAAATAGCACTTTTGGGAAATTGGAGGACAAATTATGGCACAATAGTAGTTTTCTCCTTTTTCTGGAACTGGAGGCAGTGCTGCTTCTCTCAAACCTCCCTCAAGTTTGCAGAGAAAAAGCTGCATTACAGACATTATCAGCAGTGATAAAATGTATCTAAATCACTCTTGAAAAATGCAACTTTTGGAAGATTTATGGAAGGTGTTGAATGAGAGCTAGTCCTGAGCCAAATTTTCTCAGAATTCCTTAAAACAGAAGGCCACTTGACAGAATCATTACCTACAGTTCTCCCCCCTTCCCACTTGTATTGGTATATGTGTGTGTGACTGCCTGCCCGTCACCAGCAAACACCATCAAGAGAATTCCCTAGATTTGTTCCAGAAATTGGATGTCAACAGAAATGTAAACAAATCAGGTCAGACTGGGCATCTTGCTCCCTTTTGTTTTTTTTTTTCCTGCATGGCTACATATTGCTTTTGGTCACTTCTCACTTCTATGAAGGAAAGTCAGGTCATGAAGCTCTTTTTTCATAATGGTCTGCAGAATACTTGCATACAAGAATGCTAACTATTAGAGATGGGCACAACTAAAAAAAAAATGGTGTTTCATTTGTCGTTTGGTCGTTTAGGGGTCTGTTTTGGTTCATTTTCATTTTTGTTCAGTTTTTCGCAAATTTTTCATTTTTGTTTCCGTTTCGTAATGAAATGAAAAAACAAAAATAAAAACTAAAAATTGCTGTTTCGTTAGCATTCTTTTCAGTTCAATGCATTTGCCGCAACGAAAACGAAAAACACAGCAAAATTTTTCGTTTCGTTTCGTTTCCATTTTGTTTTTGAAAATTTTTCATTTTCGTTTTCGTTACGTAACGTAACAAAAAAATGAAAACAGAAATGAAAATTTCGCTGAGTCGTGCCCGTCTCTACTAACTATGTATGTATGTATGTATGTATGTATGTATGTATGTATGTATGTATGTATGTATGTATGTATGTATGTGTGTGTGTGTGTGTGTGTGTGTGTGTGTGTGTGTGTGTGTGTGTGTGTATTAGATTTCTATACTGCTTGTCTAGCAACAAGGATTCTCTGGGCAGTTTCCACACAGTAAGACACAAACTAATAATTAAAGCAACATAATATAAAATTACATAATGAACAATGCAAATGGAAATGAATAATGCACACAAATAAAGTATAAGCCTAACAAAACAAACAAATGAAGGCTATAATAGATAGATATAGTATACATTTCAATTAGAAAATACAGTATCATTGGAGTTATGATCCAGGCTCAGGGAAAGTCTGCCTGAAGAACCGAGTCTTCAATGTTCATTTAAATATCCCCAGTAAAGAGGCCAAGCAGATGTCAAGGGGAAGTGGGTTCCATAAATAAGGGGTCCAGTTCTTGGTTTTTTTCTTTCTGGATCTTCCTTGGTGTTGGAGTCTTCTATCATGTGGCCTGAGAAAAATGAGTGACTTGGCATGAGAAGGTGCTCTGTCAAATACCAAGGTCCTAAACCAGTTAGGGTTTTGTATGATATCATCAATCCTTGAAGTCCATGTAACCAGTGTAAAGCAGCCAGTGTGTGGGGGGTGGTGGTGGTGGTCATATGGTAGAAATGTCTCAGTCCATCTGATAATCTGGATGCTGTATTCTGGACCAGTTGAAGTTTTCCCATTAACCCCATAGGCAGACCCATGTAGAGAGCACTGCAACAATCTAATCTTGAGATTACAAGTGCATGGACCATTGTGGTGAGGGCCCCAGTGTCACAGCTTGTTGATCCACCAAAAGTGGAAATGGGTGAAGCAGATCACAGACACCACCTGAGTCTCCATGATAAGCACTGGTAGGTCACTTAAGCTGTGAACCTCAACCTTAACAGGGAGCAAAGAGAGGAAGTTTCTCAATCTATAGACACCAGGAGTCTCCACCTGGAGGACTTCCTTCTTGTCTGCATTCAACTTCACTCTATTTGGCCTCTTTCAGTCCAGCACAGTCCCCAGGCGGTACTCATAATATGGGACAGCATCCACTGCAGATGGAAAAAAGGAGAGATAGAGCTGGGTGTTATCAGCATACTGATGACACAAAGCTCCAAACCTCCTGATGAGCCCACTCCCAGAAAACTCAGATACATATTAAATAGCTTTGGTGAGATCATGGATTCCTGTGGAATCCCACAATGGAGAATCCAAGGGCAAGGAGTCATCTCATCAACTGCACACTCTGGGGACAGTCCTTCAGGAAGGGTCAGAATCATGCCAACCCAAGGCCAGTGATCCTCCCACTTGGAGAAACTCTCCAGGAGGATACCATGGTCAAAGGTATTAGAGACCACTGAAACACTGAGGAAGACCAAAGAGGACACTTTGCCCATGTCAATCTCCTTCAGAAAGTCATCATGCATGGTGATCGCCATGCCATGATGCAGCCTGAACCTGAACTGGAAGAGATCAAGGGCATCGGACTCATCCAGGAGCACATGAAGCTGATTCTTCACAACCCTCTCCACCAGAATGGTAAAACAACAACAACATTGGCCATGGGTCTATAGTTCGTAATATTATCTGCCACCAAGCTAGGTTTTATGCAAATGGGCCAACTTTAAGTGTTTTTCTCCCTAATCTAGCTGTCATTCTTTCTTAACCTGAATAGATGGTTTGGAACAATAACTGGAAGTTAATGGCAGCTTCTGAACAATGCAGGAGGTGGGCTGTTCTCCCCCCCCCTAATATTTTGGGTGAACCAACCATATGTCCCGGCTTACAGGCCATCCTGATGTAAGGCTTCCCTTTCCCATTTTATCTTACCTGAACCATCCTCATCATCTTCTTAATCATGGACCTGCATGATAAAGACATTTATTTTCATTTTGTTTGTGGTTCTTTCAGGTGTGTGTGTGTGTGTGTGTGAGAGAGAGAGAGAGACTCTTTTATTTTAGGGTTTTCCATGTACTGATCCTCTTGTTTAAACAAAAGGGATTTTCTCTTTTGGTTTGGTTTGTTCTCTCCATTTCTGTTTTATGTCACTAGTCCAAAAACCAACCAACCAACCAACCAACCTGTCAGTCAGTCAGTCAGTCAATGCAAAATACATCAGTTCACTACTCCAGTGACACAGAGGTGAGTAATCGAGTATAAATTTAAAAACCACTTAAAAGGAGTTCAAAAATTGAAAAGGCAAGGCAGGATAAATTCACAGTAAATTAACCAAATAACACATTTTTATAAATCTAACTGGAGAAGCATTCCTACCTACAAACAGGCTGGGGAGTAGGAATAGCAAAATAAAGCAGAAACTCATGGGTTTCAGACCAAGAAAAGCAATCTGTCATTCAAGCATATAGAGACAAGATACACCCCTAAACAAAAACTGGAATCAACAAAATATGAGAGATTTTTCTCTCCCACCACTTATTTTATTTTATTTTATTTTATTTTTACAACTTATATGCCGCCCACTACCCAAAGGTCTCTGGGCAGCTTACAATAAAGAATTAAAACCGTTAAAATATCAAATATCAATAAATAATTAAAACAATAATAAAAAAAACTTACACTAAAATCATTACACTAAAATTGCCATCAGAGGACCCACAGTCTATGTTGTATCAATTAAAAAACTTTTGGAACAGGAAGATTTTTTTACCTGGCGCCAAAATGTCATCAGTGTTGGCGCCAGGCGGATCTCACTTGGGAGGGCATTCCATAGCTTGGGGGCAACTGCCGAGAAGGCCCTGTTCCTACAAGCCATCCCTCGCACCTCCTTGAGGGATGGCTCTTTCAAGGGGGCCCCCTGGATCAATCTTAATTGCCATGTAGGTTCATATGGAAGGAGGCGGTCCTTCATGTATCTAGGTCCTAAGCCATTTAAGGCTTTATATGTCAAAACAAGCACTTTGAATTGGGCTCAGGAAGCAACTGGTAACCAATGAAGGTTATACAGAATCGGCGTGATGTGATCCCTGGCGGCTCCACCACTTACCAGCCATGCCGCATGATTCTGAACCAGTTGCAATCGCCGAGCCATCTTCAAAGGCAGCCCCATGTAAAGTGCATTGCAGTAATCAATACGGGATGTTACCATTGCATGCATAACTGTCATGAGGCTCCATTCATCCAGGTAGGGGTGTAGCTGGTATATTTTCCACAAGTGGAGAAAGGCATCCCTGGCCACCGAGTCCACCTGGGCTTCCAGAATTAGACCAGGGTCCAGGAGCACCCCCAAGCTATGGACCCTGTCCCTTAGGGGGAGGGCAACCCCATCCAGAACAGGTAAGTGGCCCTCTAACCTGTCCGGCGAAGTACCCACTAACAGCACTTCCGTCCTGTCTGGACTGAGTTTCAATTTATTAACCCTCATCCAGACCATTACCTGGTCCAGACACAAGTTCAGAACAGAAACCGCCTCACCTGGATTGGTGGAGAATGAGAGGTAGAGCTGAGTATTGTCAGCATATTGCTGACTCCTCAGCTCAAAGCTCCTGATGGCCTCTCCCAGCGGTTCCATGTAGATATTAAACAGCATGGGAGATAGTACAGAGCCCTGAGGAACCCTATGGTGTAAACGCCATGGGGCAGAGCAACTGTCCCCAGCACCACCTTCTGTACATGGTCAGCCAGGAAGGAGCAGAACCACAGCAAAGCAGTGCCTCCAACCCCCAACCTGGCCAGCCTACCCAGAAGGACACCATGGTCGATGATGTTGAAAGCCGCTGAGAGGTCCAGGAGTATCAACAGGGTTGCACTCCCCCTGTCTCTCTCCCGGCAAGGGTCATCATACACGGTGACCAAGGCTGTCTCTGTGCCAAAACCCAGCCTGAACCCAGATTGAAATGGATCCAGAAAATCCATTTCATCTAGCAGCGCCTGGAGTTGCCCGGCCACCACCCACTCCAAGAAGACTTGATGTCTTCTCTTCTTATTTGAATCTCACAGACAGCAGGCTATCCAACATAGCAGGTACCAGGAGAGGTATCAGTAGTAGAGATGGGCATGAAATTACCATTTTTTCCGTTACCGTTCCTCATTATTTGTTCTGTTACTTAATGGTACGAATAATGACCGTTGTGATGGGGCAGGCTTGAACCGAACAGAACCAAGAAAATTTTCTTCAGTTCTGTTCTTTTCCATTACTGGCGTCGCGCTGCTTGCATGATGAAAAATGGAGCAGCGAAGGGTGGCGAGAGCGGCCTGGGCCTGGCGGAGCTTCTTTGCCCCCTCCCGCTAAAGCTGACATGAGACTGTGCCAGTCTCACGAGAACAGGCAGGATCCGAACCCTTATGAGGGCTGGGCTCTGGGATCTTGGCCTCTTTGTCGGCACTCGGCAGGCTTTGAAGGAGAGGACATTGAATCTCAGCTGCGCCTGATGCCATCTTGGCCACATGGCAAAGCGGCAATGGTGCTGCCAGCTCAGAAGCAGGAGTAGAAGGTGTCATTGGAGCACAGGGGGAGTGCAGTGGCACCCCCCAGGTTTCCCGGGTCTAGCCCGGGGGATGCGGAGCGGCGGTCTGCTGGGGTGGCGGCTTTGGGGCAGAGTGGTTCCTGGGGAGAAGGGCCCCAGTTAGGGTGGCACTGCATGGGGATCCAGGGTAGCAACCCAATGGGGGTGGTTGATGGAGCAGAGGATCAGTCCTTGGGAGGGGGGGTCCCAAGGGAGGGCTTCGCTCGGCAGTGCTCCGGGTTGGCAGCCCGTTGTGGGTGGTAACTGGAGCAGCACCCGGCTTCAGGAGGGCTCCCCGTGGCCATGGGATTGCTCCCCTGGCAGGCTTGCCACTGGCTCCACTGGTGCCCAGCTCCAAGAGGGCTCCCTGCAGCTGCGGGAACACTCTCCTGGCCCGCATGCCTCCGGCTCCGGTGGCGCCCGGCCCTGGGAGGGCTCCCTGTGGCCGCAGCTTGTCGCACCCGAAAAATGAAGAAACAGAAACGAAGCAGGCCCTGGGGGGCTGAAAAACAGAAATGGAATGGAGTGGGCCCCAGGGCCTGAATAACGAACACGAAACACCATTTTGGCATTTCGTGCCCATCTCTAATCAGTAGCACACCCACAGGGAAGAGCTGTGATGCAGGATCACTCCTCTTCTCTGGGTTTCAAACAATTCACAGTCCTATCTCTCTCCTAGGCATTCTGATTGACTCCCTTCAACAACTTTTCTGATATTATTGGGTGAAAAAAATGTAGGCAATTTCATGGACAAAGGTTGAAGGAAAGATGAAACAAAATGGGGAAATATGAAAAATTATGGCACATGTTTGTTCCTCTCATTTGTTGATGCAAATAATTTGTGTTTAAGAGCCCCTTTCTGGAAATTGGTGAAAGAACATGAAAATCAACAAAAGAGAAAGCTCTTTTTATTATTTTGTTAAATTTCAAAAGTTCTGTCTCTATTCCTAATTCATAGCCATACCTTAAATGGGCTGCTGCACTTTACTTTGCTAATGCAATCACCACAGGTTCTGATATGGGTGGTATCAGGTAGAGACCACTGTGAGGACATAACATAGTGGTTAGGTTTGCCAATGCAACTGCTGTTGTTGCCACTTACAGTAACAATGCACAAAACAAAACTCATTTTGAGAAACAGAAGAGAGAGAAAAAAGCTGTGCTTGAACCACTGTTCCTGGAGATCTCGACAGCAATTCATTTTGGGAGAATTATCTATATACAGTCACCCCCCGCTGATTGCGGGGGTTATGGACCCACCCCACCCACGATGCATTAAAATCCGTAACATGCAGAAGTGGGTGGGGTGGGGCCTGGGGGCGGGGGGTGATCGCACACCTGTCCGAGGCTTCTCGGATGAGCGCAGGGGTAACGCGGAACCTGATCACCCCCCGCCACCCCCAATGGCTCTGAGGCTTCTCGGAGGAGCACGGGGGCAGCACGGAGCCACCTGATCGCCCCTGCCCCCAGAGTGGCTCTGAGGCTTCTCGGAGGAGTGGGGGGGGCGGCACGGAGCAACCGGATCGCCCTCCGCTGCCCCTCCGTGCAGCGCCAAGGCTTCTCAGAGGAGCACACGGGCGGCACGGAGCGACCTGATACCCCCCCCGGCGTGGCTCCGAGGCTTCTCGGAGGAGTGCGTGGGGTGGTGCGGAGTGACCGGATCGCCCCCCCCACACAGCTCTGAGGCTTCTCAGAGGAGTGCAGGGCTGGCACTGAGTGACCAGATCACCCCTGCTGCCCCCCTGCATGGCTCCGAGGCTTCTCGGAGGAGTGCGGGGGCAGCACGGAGCAACCTGATTGCCCCCCACTGCCCCCCACATGGATCCGAGGCTTCTTGGAGGAGTGCAGGGGCGGCGCAGAGTGACCTGATCGCCCCGCCCCGCCCCACCCCCGTGTGGCTCTGAGGCTTCTCGGAGGAGCGGGGGGTGGCATGGAGTTACCCGATCGCCCCCTGCCGCCCCACCGCGCGGCTCTGAGGTGCAGGTACTGTGATCCCACAATGTAGTGGGACCACAGTACCTGAACCCCGAAATGGCAGGGGGTGCTATACTGTATACATACATACACACAGAGACACACAGACACATAGACACACACCATATTTTTTGCTCTAAAAGACACACTGCCTAACTCAACAGTAAGGAGAAATGTCTGTGCATCTTATAGGGTGAATATACTCCTGCCACAAGCCTCCAAAGTGGCTGCTGTGGAGGCCTCCAGACCCAATGCAGGTCCAAGCCGCAGCTGTAGCCCCAGAAGAGGCTTCCCAACCTGGCTGTTAAAAAAATTACCTTGCGTGATTGATTTTTTTCCATATAATAGAAGTTGGAGAGTAAACAGCCCTACCGGAGACCATAGAGATGAGAAACAGTCTAGAGAGAAACCACCTACCATGATGACCATAGAGCCACTCTTCAAGACGGGCAGAATGTGAATCCAGGGAAGGGAGCTCTCCCATTTAGCCTGTCTTAAAGAGCAGCTCTATGGTCATCATGGTGGGTGGTTACTCTCTTGCCCATTTCTCATCTCTATAGTCTCCAATATGGCTGTTTACCTCTTTTAAGCTATGGAACAAATCAATCATGCAAATCAGCTGGGTCAGGAAGCCTCCGCTGGGGCTGCAGCTGGGGCTGGGAACTGCACCCAGTCTGGAGGTCTCTGCAAGGGCTGGAGGCCTCCCACCATGGAGACCTGGGCAGGTGGGGTGTCTTGTCTTCACAATTTACTCTCCAGCCATGCCGCTCCGGGCCTCCTAAGAGCAGCATGACTGGAGAGTAAATTGGGCTGGAGATGTAATAGAACAGCAGAATGGTATGTGTGAATATTTTTTTCACACATACATACCTCTAAGACTAGGTGCATCTTATAGTCTAGTGCATCTTATGGAGTGAAAAATTTGGTATATACTGTACATAGTGCCAGTGCAGAAAGAGAAACCTACAGCACAGTCCAAGAAACTAGCAAATCAAGGTCAAGTCCTACCAGGCTGCATCAGTTCCAAGCAGAAAGTTTCTAAAAGCAAAGTCAACAGTATATAATTGACAGCTGGTGTGTATGAACAAAATTCCAACAGAGAGAATCAAAAGGCACAGCAAACTCCAGTGGCTAGGCGTTTCACTCAATTCCAGAAGACAGGTTTGGCTGTTAAAAGTCCAAAACAAATATGGACTGCTTGTCTTCAGAAGTGAGTTCAGACAGACTGGAAACATATATGCCAGTGCCACAAGGAATTCCAGCCATCCAGCCTTAAATCTCTCTGTGAACAGGAGCTTGCTATCATGGAGACCACTCACTTAGCACTCCTCAGTATCTTGCTTCTGTTCCAAGGCTTTATTCCCTGCCACTCTCACAAATCAGCAGGAGTAATAAAGTCTCCATCTGACTAGAGGACCAGACATTCCTGCTTCTGCCATATCAGATTTTCTGAGATTCACCAAGTTCATATCTTTAACTCCTACCTCTCTTTGCATCCATGTAGCCTGCCTTAAACTGATGGTCAGCTCCATGGTTTAAGTCTCTGGCTGTGCACTTCCCCCTCTGCTTGGAGCACACCACTGTGCTCTGTGCAAAGAGCCAGGCAAAGGGGAGGCAGCAGGTTGTGGGCTCATTTGCAACCCCAGTTTACTCTCCAGCCACACTGCTGTGGGCATCCCTATGAAGAAACCCAAAAAAACGCTGCTCCCCTTTGCTTGACTGTCTGCACGGAACCATTTTGAGACTGCTGCAGCATGGCTGGAGAGTAAATGGGCTACAAATGCGCCCACAAGCTGCTGACACTCCCCCAGACTTGCCTGATGGTGTAGCACCCCATCTACTTCTCTGCCCAGGGCAGAGAGGCGGATGGGGTGCTACTCTTTAGAAAAGCAAGGATTGAAGAGCAGATTTTTGAATTTCCCAAAAGCCTGCTCTTTGCTTTTCACTTTCCCAAAGGGTGCTACCCTTCAGGAAAAAGAGGATTGAAGAGGAAGTTTTTGAATTTTCCATGGCCACTGGAAATTCAAAAGCCTACTCTTAGACCCCACTTCCCCAAAGGGTAGCACCCCTGCTCTTCAAAAGTGTTGCACCCGAAGCATTTTGTAACCTGGGGTACCACTGTATTCAGGTTAAATTGCCGTATTGGCACTTTGCAAAAAATAAGTGGATTTTGAATCTCTGTTTGGGCACACAGTCTCTAACAGGTTCACCATCACTGTTCTAGACATACAGGCATCCTGAGTGATTTAGATACACATTCAACCAGAGAAATGACACACATGGAAAAGTTGTTCTTTGATGTGGCAATAGGGATACAATGAAGAAGAGTGTGCTAGCAAATAACCTCTTCCATTCACCCCTTTATGTTAGTAGACACTGAGTGCCAGAACATAAGAATGCAACTCTCCTGAGAAGAGAGACAGGTATGGAAAGAGACCTGCTCATGAATTACAAAACTGGGCCCAAACTGCTAAACAAAAAGTTTCTGATGCTTTACAAAGTTCAGTTCTAATTTTGCACTTAATTGCTATCTCACCACTGGTGTAAGAAATCTGCATTACCTAATCCCTGACATTCATGATCATTTTAAAATCTCAGCTTCTACCTCCTTAGCACATTTCTAAATATATCTTTCCCTTGGGATAGAATTCCATCCCACTGTATCTCTGATTAAGTTAACGGAGTCACAGGGGAATCACTGTAACCTCATCTTTTTGACACAACTTTGACAAGGGGGAAAAGTGAAAGTACTAAATTGCAAATGAATATACTGACCTTAGAATAACACTTTTAAAATGTATTGATTAATCTATAAACTCTACTCCAAAGAATACCCCTGTGCCAACCCACCAAGGCAGAAGTCAAGCAATCAATGGTCACAATTAATTGTGTGCTTCTTTTAAGGCACTTTTGATACCACTTGCTGGGCTCATAGGGTTCCTTCATATCTAATTGATTTGTCATAGAAGATGATGAAAACATCCCAAATAGTTCAATAAACAGTTGAAGAGGTCTCAAAGGATTTTACGAGGAGAATAATTGCCACAAAATTATACAGCATTGGAAAAAAGGCTCTCCTATCTGTTTCAGATTTTCCTTCATATGGTACTTATGTGCCTAATAATAATACCCGATAAACGTGTCGAGGTAAATTTGTTTGGCCAAACATTTTTACAGATTTCCAAATTATTCTACTCATGGATAAACTGACTGTCTTTGGAGATATGTGGGTGTGCTGTTTTTTAGCTGCTTTGGAAGTGGTGCAAAACAGGAAGAGATCCAATCTGATGAACAGCAGATTGATTTCAGCAGTAAACGTCTAACACAGTGGGTCTTAACCTGTGGGTCCTCAGATGTTCCTGGAGTGCAACTCCCAGAAGCCTCCACCACTCACTGTGCTGGAAGGGATCTCTGGGAGTTGCAGTTCAGGAACATCTGGGGACCCACAGGTTGAGAACCATTAGCCTAACAGCATACATACATACTCATGCATGTGCATGTGTGTGCACATGTGCATACAGATGGAAATCATATACCAAGTTAATTCAGAAATATGACATACATGTGTAGGGGTGTCACAGTTCCAATATTTCATATTTTCTGAAGGGAAACATCTACTGAGAAGGTAGCCCAGCTTAGCGTAGCAGCAGTGTGGTATGTAGTGGACAATTTTTTTCTTGCAAAGGCCTCTATAATAATACAGTAGCATGTATTCATTGTTTCTATGATACATTTCTTTGGAGGGCAATTCCTTCTACAAATACTGTTTTTAAAATGGGATTGCAAATTATTTTTAATTAGGGTTGCAAATTGTCACACGATATCATGAACACCAAGTGTCCTTGCAAATCGATAACAACTATTCTCCTTCAATATTTATATTTGTTTCCTAAAAGGTAGGAGGTTATAGCAAGTTTTAAAAAATGCTTTGAATTGTACAAATGGTGTAAACCAGGCATGTCCAAACTTCTGCCCTCCTGATGTTTTGGACCTCAACTCCCAAAATTCTAAGGTTAGATTGCCAATGGCAAAGGACTGTGGGAGTTGTGGTCCAAAATATCTGGAGGGCCAAAGTTTGGACATGCCTGGTGTAAACCATTGGGCTAATTGACTGATTGCCTCTCATATTCCTTGTCATGCACCTGCTGATTGACTGGCCCATGACTAAGAATGGAAGCAGGAGCTCATTAAACAGCAGCAATTCAACACTGTGACTCATGCTTCCACACTTTC
The DNA here is from genome assembly GCA_023846285.1 of Phrynocephalus versicolor. Taxonomy (NCBI): domain Eukaryota; kingdom Metazoa; phylum Chordata; class Lepidosauria; order Squamata; family Agamidae; genus Phrynocephalus; species Phrynocephalus versicolor. Next base: position 44,623,486 of record JAHTLZ010000016.1, on the reverse strand, counting down.
ACAACCAGAAACATATAAAAGGGTTCTGGCAAAAGCAATTGTGTTGGCTACTTTCTCTCTCTCTCCCCCCCCTCCCAATTATTTCCCTTCTTCTTCTTTTTCTTCTTCTTCTTTTTTGGCTAAAAGTTGCTCAAAACAAACATTTCAGCTCATGTTAACATGTATTTTCTGGCTCTGGATATCTGAAGAGACACTTAGAGGTGATTTCAGCTGAATATGCATACTGTTTTTCCTTGTAGACATGTGTTTCATGAGCTTCTTCAGACTTGCGCACTCAGTGTTTGAAGGCTTGGTTGCCATCTCAGAGACCTTAGGAGAGGAATCTACATGCATGTTTCTGTCCCCATCACAGTTATAAGACTAATTGCTTTGTCCCCCCAGTCCCGAAATAATGAGACCACACAAGAATATTGGGTTTTAAATCGGGCCACAACTTTAATAATAACTTTATTAATAACTTTATGAATAACTTTATTAACTGCTGTAACTGTAACTAAAGTTGTAGCCAAAAGGATGGGCCTGCCGTAGTGCAACTTATATTTCAGCTCTCAGGTGTTATTTAATTTATTGTGATGCCATAATATGACCCGGTATGGGGGTGCCATTCCATGAAAGCAGCCCTCACCGCCGAATTAGGTCCAGGTATTACATGGGGCAGCCGTACGAACTCCTAGCCCTTAAGATATTTAATTTATTTTCCTACGGGGTTGTTTTACCAATCCATTGGTCCTATGTTATTATCTATTGTACAGCTGCCCCGAACCCTAATCAAGATGCCTATAGTGTTCTGACGTCACAGTACTGGCCCCTTTTTAGTTGCACTACCCGCCAGGTACACAGGAGACCCTGCCTAACGGTCAATGAGAATGGAATGGGCGAAAACGCACTGGCACCAAGCAGCCAATAATGGTACCAGTCAAAAATTCCCATTCGACCCCGAAGCGACCAGGTAATCTCATTCTCATAGCCACTAAGGGAGGGAGGGCGGGGTGCTCCCCGGCGCGAAAGAGGAGGACTGGTGTGCGGGCAGCCCTTTTTAAAGGCTCTGATCCCCGCACACCCCGGGAGTCACGTGTCCTCCTCCTTTCGCGCCGAAACGGCTCCCGGGGCGACAAAGCAGCCCCGATCCGGGACAAGCCCGGTAGGAGCCTACATTGTCCCCCCAGTCCCGAAATAATGAGACCACACAAGAATATTGGGTTTTAAATCGGGCCACAACTTTAATAATAACTTTATTAATAACTTTATGAATAACTTTATTAACTGCTGTAACTGTAACTAAAGTTGTAGCCAAAAGGATGGGCCTGCCGTAGTGCAACTTATATTTCAGCTCTCAGATGTTATTTAATTTATTGTGACACCATAATATGACCCGATATGGGGGTGCCATTCCATGAAAGCAGCCCTCACCGCCAAATTAGGTCCAGGTATTACATGGGGCAGCCGTATGAACTCCTAGCCTTTAAGATATTTAATTTGTTTTCCTACGGGGTTGTTTTACCAATCCATTGGTCCTATGTTATTATCTATTGTACAGGTCCCCTGAGCCCTAATCAAGATGCCTATAGTGTTCTGACATCACAGTACTGGCCCCTTTTTAGTTGCACTACCCGCCACGGCACAGGAGCTGCTAAGCATGCTCCTTGCCCGCCACCAAGCCGTCTAGCACGGCGCAAAGGCCCATCCTGAAATCAGTTAACAAGATGTCTAAGCCAGCATCATTTAGGTGGATACCATCGGTCCTAAAGAGTTCAGGCCGAGAAAATTTTATATCAGGGTGGGTAATCACAGAGCCGAGGCCCTGGCGCATAGCAACATAGATCTCGTGATTCAAACATCGCCTGGCCCGATCCACTCTCATCGGATATGGGCACCAAGCCACACTAGCCGTGGCAGCATCGCCGACCAGACCATGTGGGTATAAGGGAAAAGGGGCCTTAAAGGCCTGCAGGTCTCTGATGATCCATAATATTAAATCTTTTCCCTTCGCTCTGGTCATGTCATTGCCGCCCAGGTGGACAAGCAAAATGGCAATCAGGATTTCAGAAGCACAACGGGATGCGACTGCAGAGAAGACATCCCAGCTCATTCCACAC
>JAHTLZ010000016.1:44593589-44617034 GCA_023846285.1 Phrynocephalus versicolor | reverse complement strand
TTCTTCTTCTTCTTCTTCTTCTTCTTCTTCTTCTTCTTCTTCTTCTTTTAGGTACAAGAGCACCCGACGACCGGGTAAGACTGAGGCTAAGACGGGTCGGGATGGGCGGCGGGAGTGGGGGTGGGGTTGCGACCAACAGGCCAGCCGGTCCCCAACTCTTTCCCTGACAACCAACCCCCAGCGAAACCCAGCTAGCAGGCAAAAGAGAAGTGGTTTGGGATGGAAAGTGGTGGTGGTGTGTGTGTGTGTGTGTGTGTGTGTGGGAGACGCAGCTAGCCACCCAGCCACCCCTAGAAGCCTCCCACGTCGCGGGAAATACTTCAGTGCCTTCGTCTGGTGCTGCCCGGCGCGAAAGAGGAGGACTGGTGTGCGGGCAGCCCTTTTTAAAGGCTCTGATCCCCGCACACCCCGGGAGTCACGTGTCCTCCTCCTTTTGCGCCAAAACGGCTCCCGGGGCGACAAAGCGGCCCCGATCCGGGACAAGCCCGGTGGGAGCCTACATTCAGCCTATAACACCTCAGTAGGACTTGTTTGTCTGGGTATTGCATACCTTTGATTCTTCTCTCACATGCACATCTATGCATACGGACACATTTTTCCAAGCTGCAATATATTGCAATTCCCATAGGATAAGAAAATTTCCCAGATGTCCCTCTGAAAGGTTGCATTTTTTTTCTACATGGTTAAGAGTAATACAATAAAACTATAGAATAGTAAAGTTAGAAATATAAATAGGTCCCTGAGACTGGATTAGAGTTTTATTTAAAAATTAATGAAGAAAAGTATTTATTTATGTCGATAGGGTGGATTCTTTTTGTTTGTGGTGACTACAGATCAAGGCGTGCAGAACCATGCAGATAAATTCTGTCAAGTTTTTTCTAAATTCTTTTAAGTTCCTTCAAAGTCCACAAGTACCGCTGAGCAGGGACATCCAAACTTCCTTAGAAAACTTCACTTCAGAGAAATATTGGCTGGCTGTTCTTATCAATTCTAGACTTGTCAGTCTTTTGAATCAGCCTCTGAGTCCCAGAAGAACGCACATTTCTTACAGGAGATTGATCATTCTTTACCTGTCATTAACACGTTACTAAAATAACTCCATTTGAGAAACCAGATAGGTATATGTGGAAAAAGTTCATCAATCAAACAAAACTTCATTTTCCTCTTTAAAAATGAAGGCATGGAGGCATAAGCCCTATTGAGATGTTTTCGAAGCGCATGTCTTCCATATGTGCTAGAATTCAATTTGTAGTATGCATTTTTTAGCTCATCCATGGACAAAATATCCTCTGCCTCTAAAGATCCTCACTTGCACATAATGAAAGCAGCAACAGAGAGACAAAGCTCATGTGTTCCTTCGAGTACAAGTGTGGTATGCATGCTTTATGAACACGTAAACAAGGCGGTATAGTTACCATATTCCAGCAATTAACCACTGGCTCACCTAAATAAAACATTTTCAGAAACAGCTGTTGTGAGAGGTTTCTTTTAATGAAAATTTGCATAGATATTTGCATGAAGTTCTGTTGATTATATAGCAATTAATTATTGCTAGGTTTGATAGAAGCACACCATATTTTCTTCTAAACTGGAAAGGTAAAAAACAAGCTCTTGGCGCAGGGATAGGAAAGGAGCAGACAATTCTAGGATTGTAAAAATAATAATGAACGGCTTCTAAAATAAAGGTGCAACAAGTTCCTGATGGGAATAACTGAGCTTGTTTTATATCCTGAAGCTTCTGCATATGTCCAAGATGAATGCTGAAGAGAAGGGTGTCCACTGTGTCCCTGTTCAGCACTGAGAGCATATATTTGTACCCAAGAAAAACCAAGCATGTACTGTGACATCAGGGGGACCGGGGATGATAAAGTTGCAACCTCAAATAAACCATTTTAAATTCTACTTATTTTTGATTTAACATGATCTTTAAATCTCTTATTAAAATGACAGGAACTCTGGTTGTGTTGATGTTGGTTTAATATCTCCAGTGACAGTTATAAATGGACTTGGACTACAGGCTATGTCACTCGCTGGTGAATTAGATAAATCTTATACTTTATTTTTTTTCCCTCTGTTTATGCTCGGCTTTTGCAGTTACCCCTCTGACATTAATCTATCGGAAAAAGAGAAGATATATTTTGGGAGAAACATGCCATAAATATTTTGATACAGTATTTTTAATCCTTGGAAACAGATGGCTGTTCCATAAAGATTGTCAGCTGAGCAGGTTTTGCTGACAGAAACATATTAAGCAATGCCAGTTGGGGGAGGGGGTGTTTTCCTGCCACTATTAGATGGATTTTGCTATTCATCAATCATGGCTCATTGGTTTTCTGAAATCATGAGCTGCTTGGACCTCATCTAATTGTCTTGGAATAACAAGTCCTGCACGAGGTATGATATGATAATGGATCACTGATCAGGAGGTGACCCATTTGAGTACATTTTGAATGAAGCTACACCTGTATTAATGCACAAACAGACAAATAAAGTGCATGTATTATGCATCTTTTGATATTTGCAGCCTCTTCAGAAACATACTGGAACCTTTTCAGTGGTGAACCCAATATTATGGAACCAACTCCTAGCAGAGCTTTATCTAGCTTTCCTACCTTATAATCTTCTGTAGGTAGTTAAATACCTTATTGTTTAGGGAGGCATCTGAGAAATAAAGAAATAAAAAACCTCAGTCCTTCACTGCTATGGTACATTCAAGTGTTATCCCATTGACAAGATGGAGAGGGCACAATAGCCTGTTCTGTTGTCTTTTGCTTCTGATGTTCAGTGAAGGCTCATGGATCCAGACAGTTGGACACAGGTATTCTGCAGAAGCATAAACCTTTCTAGGATTAGACATCCACAAGATATGTCATAGGGATAGGCCAGATCTGAAGCACCTGTGAACCTGCCTGTATTGTTGGATTCCATTTTCCATGAGCCAACACCAAACTGGCCAGTAATGATGAATATATTACACAAACACAGATGAATGCTTCTACCTTCTCAGTAAGGAGGAACATTCCAAAGCAGCATTTATATCACATTATTTTGGGAGGAAACTTTGGCTAATTTTGATATAACGTTGGACTACAATTGTGGTCTAGTATTTACTGCAACATTATGTTCATAAGGAGCAAATGCCCTTTCAGAAATGTGGAGAGAGAGAGGACAATTGGTTAGGAGGATAGTGGGATAAGATGGCAGAGCTTCAAGTATTTAACCCCTTAGTATAAGTTAGCCTGAGGGATTTTAATATTTTGACTTAAAAAAAAACTTTTAAAAGCCAAATTATGATTTGACTGTGTATAGACTTCCCAATTTTTTAAAATGGAGTTAGAAAATCCAGAGGAATGACACTGTGTACCTTGTCCTAGGAATATTCTAGCTTCATTTTCAAGTTTGTATCAGATAGAGTGAGTTGCTGAACTTGTTCCCAAGCCATGCTTTGGAAACTGTCAAGAGAATGATAGCTTAGGTGTTGTCAGAGGTTTTTTCCCCCCTGTAAAGGTCTGACAAAGAGTTTTTTGACTTGTAATTAAGTGAAGATTGTGTCCAGCTGAGGACTGGAGCAAACGTGGAAGGTGTCCTTGACAAGGAAGGCGTATGTGCAAGGTCGCAAGAGCGAGGCTCAGAACCGAGGAAAAAAAGACATTATGTCATGTGATGTAAAATGTGGAAATATGATTGGAAAGGTTTTCTATATATACTGTGTATAAAGCGGTATGTTCTTGCTGCCACCTGGAAATGCTGTCAGTCAAGGCTGTTAGCTGAAATGCTGTCAGTCAAGTATGCTGCTGGCTGAGGATGTGATAGTCAAAGGTGCTGTTAGACCAGGTTGCTGCTACAGAAGTGGTGCTGTGGAACAGGGCTGTTTAGCCAGAGTGTTGGGGCTGTTTAGCCTGTAATATGCTTTAAGCTGAGATGAGTAGCTGATGTCTTTGCTACTGGATGTAAGTATGAAGACTACTGGAATCTGTCATATGTTTTGTCTCTGCTGTTGTCTTACTGATCCAGTGCACTGAGGTTAATCCCTCATATTCCTGTCAAGTATGCTTCTTTTTTCCCCCTTAGTGTTTATCCCACTTGGTAGTTGGGTCTGCTATTCTTCTTTTGGCCTTCCACGTGGCATGGTCATGGGCTAGATCCAGGATAACCTGGGACAACTTCATGTCATTTGCAATAGTGTTTATCGAACAGTGTTTTGGACATATCCTCGGTCAAGATCCACTGACGACCAGGGTGAGACCCTTTTTGGCCAGAGTTTCTTCATTGACATGCAAGATTTGTCCATATCACCATAGTTGCACTTTGCACATCTTGTCACTGACCATTTAAGTATGCTATATTCATAATTTTTTTAAAAAGTAAAAGTAAAAAATAAAAAAATAAAAGTTTTTTTTAAAAAAAAGGATCGAGGATTCTTAGCCACATTATATCTAGTGCCTAGGTCCATCCATTATTTAGTAATAATTTTCTTGAAATGAAATTGAAAAACTCTAACCTTACTATACTTCTTGAAAATCATATATTATCTGATTTCAGATAACAGGATGCCTATATGATTAGCATTTTAATAGATTGTTAACAGTGCAATGTCATTTTGAAAGCCATCACCAATGTATACCAACTGTCACCTTCATCCCACCTCAGATGGTTCCCACTCCTCTCCAAAGGGCTTTGGGCATCATAAACTGCCACTGAATTATTATGCTCCATGTGTCTCAAAACATGGATGCAATCCATGAAAACTCACACAAACAAATCTGTTACTCCTTAAAGAACCATAACTGTTTTTGCTTTTATTTTGGTTAATATGGATGAATATTTCTCAAGTGTTGATTATAGATGGACACAAAACGGAAATATAGCATTTTGTTTTGTTTCTTTACTTTAGTAGTTCTGTTTTGTTTTGTTCGAAATGAAATTTTAAAGTAGCTTCATTACAAAATGAAATGAAATGAAATGCTCCCCTGTGTCCTAGAGGCACCAAAATGGCAGGCTATCCTCCTCAAGCAATTCTAGGAAAGCCCCCCAAATGAGCTTTGGGACTCAGGGGCTAACTATTTAACTTCCAAAGGGGGTGCCCCTAGGAAAAAAATCTTTTTAATTGATTACAAAAATTGCAATATCCCCCATGAGGTGAGCGAGTGCCACCACGGTTTGGCTTTTGAAACCTGATTAAATGAATTTGAAATATTATTTCCTAGGGGCGCCCCCTTTGGAGCTTAATAACTCAGCCTCCTGACTCCCAAAACTCTCCAAATTTTGGGAGCTTACCTAGAATCACTTCAGGTAGCTTTGATCCATATTTTTGAGTATATGCTGTAATGTTTTGTTATGTTTATGTACTCAAAAATACATATCACAGCCATGTTTCAGCATGGAAATGGCAGGGTAGCTTCCTCATGTGATTCTAGGTAAGCTCCCAAAATCTGGAGAGGTTTGGGGGTAAGGGGGGGGCTGAATTTTAAGCTCCAAAGGGAGCCCCAGTACTTAATTGAAAGAGTGTGTAGAGCGTACATGGCCAATTTAGGGGTTATTACTAGAGATGGGCACGACCAGAAAAAATGACGTTTCGAGTTGTCGTTTGTCGGGACAGGTTCGTTTCGGGTCATTGCCATTTGTCGCGATAATTTTCAAAAAGTTGTCATTTCTGTTTGTCGTTTGGGGGTTGGGGTTGGGGTTGGGGTTGGGGTAAGTGGGCTCTGGGAGGCACCTCTCTGGGTGCCTCTGACATCTGACCCACTAAGAAGGGGAGGGAGGCGTTTCGCGGAGCCGCCGTGTACCATACATTATTACATTATGTTAGGGTGGGGGGTAAGTGGCAGAGGCACCTCTCTCTCTCTGTGCCTCTGACTCACTAAGAAGGGAAGCATACTAGCGTACTGGCGTACAGGTTAGGGAATGGGATAGTGCGCTCTGCGAGGCACCTCTCTGGGTGCCACACTTTGACTCACTAAGAAGGGAAGTGTACTAGTGTACTGGCATACAGGTTAGGGAAAGGGATAGGGGTAAGGGATAGTGGGCTCTGCGAGGCACCTCTCTGATTGCCTCACTTTGACCCACTAAGAAGGAAAGTGTAGTTGCGTACGGATCTGGGTTAGGGTTGGGTTTAGGGTAAGGGTTAGGTTTAGGGTTACGGTTAAGGTTAGGGTGGGTTATTGGGCTGCACCTCTGGGTGCCTCTGACCCACTAAGAAGGACAGCGTACTGGTGTATGGGTTAGGGTTAGGGTTACGGTTCGGGTTAGTGGGCTTTTAATGCCCTCTCTGGCACACCCAGAAGTCTCAGTCAAAACCTGGCCATGCGATTGGTGGAATGGCTCCAAAAATTTGCATGGTCCCATACCATGGCCAGCCCATCATTGCGCATGCACAGGTGTAAAAAAATAAAAATAGAATAAAATAAAATAAATGGAGATGTTTTATTGCAAGAAAAAACCACTGCTGCTACTATAAAAATTCCGGCAGTTAAAATACCTAATTTTCAAATGTTTCTGTGGTGGTTTGGTGGGTTTTTGGACCACAATTTAAAAATAAATATTGCGGTTGCCATTTTGGATCCCCCCCACCACATGGCAAATGGAGATGGCGAGGAGGCGCCCCCCGCCCGGGGGGGGGCCCGGGGGCCCGGGGGGGGGGGGGGGGGAAGGCCGGGGACCCCCCCCAGAAACCACCCCTCAGGTAGGTGTCCTCAGGCAGGCATATTTTCGCCTGCTTTTTTGGCCGGGAATCGGGTTTTTTTTAAAAAAAAACAAAACTGTTTTTCTGTGCTGCTTGGTATCGCGCGATTGCTGCGATGCCATGAACGACAATGACAAACCCAACCAAATTTGTCTTTTATCAGGTCGGGTTTGAACTGGAGCGGAGTAATTCCCGTTACCGTTCTCGTTATGTAACGGAAATGACGAACGGTAACGGAAACGAGGATTTCGCCAAGTCATGCCCATGTCTAGTTATTACTATTATTATTATTTTGGGGAGTTACAGGGAAGAGTCCAAACTTGCTCCCCAGAGATTTTGGTGCCAATACATGGCTGCTACAATACCAATTTTTATGTACTCCAAAATAGGTATCACAGGCATTTCCCTCTAAATTTCCCTTTAAACCCCTGAAAGGTTTTAGAACTTGGGGGGAGGTGTGAGTTATTAGGGAGTTCCTCTAGGAAAAAATCTTTCTAGTTGGATTCAGAAGCCAAGCTATGGTAGTGTTAATTGCTCATGCACACAAACAATTATTGGCTTATCGCTCAATTAGAAAGATTTTTTATTTAGGGGCACCCCATTTGGAGCTCTATAACTCAGTCCCCTGACCCCTAAACATTTACAAATTTGGGGGGCTTACAGGGAACAGCTTGGGCTCCCTGTCATTGATTCCTCTAGGATGAATCATTTTGTTTCTAGAGGAAAAATGGCATTTCATTTCATTTCGTGATGAAATGCATCCTACCAATTTGTTACATAACAAAGTAATTTGTTATGTACAGTGGTCTCCCATCCATTCGTGGTTCATATACTGTGGTCCCACTCTATCGCACCCTGGGGTAAGGGGGAAAGGCCTGTTTCAGGCCTCCCTTACTTACCCCAGGACTGGAGCTGCCCCAAAACGGACCTGTGAGGGCTTCCTCTGGCCTTTGGGGTCCTCGTAGGCCTGTTTGGGGCAGAACCAAACTGGGGGTAAGTACAAGAGCCCCCAGCTAGGTGCCCCAGACCCAACCTGACCTGCATCAACCTATCATGGATTTTCAATTATTGCAGGTTGGGTTGGGTCCCTAACCCCCACAATAGGTGGGGGAGTCACTGTAACAAATTTGTAGGATGAATTTATTATGAAATGAAATGAAATACCATTTTCCCCTCTAGAAACAATTCTACAGGCATGAAACCCATCTCGAGTATTGGTGTATTAATCAGGATTAGATTCAATAGGTCTGCCTTGGATGAGGCTAGCAATTGGATTTAGGCCTATAGAATTGATGTAATGTGTGGTGTGACCCTTTAAAAATAGGTTTGCCCTGAAAATTATATAATAACAACAGAAATCTGAAGAAATCAGGCCACCAGTCACAGGCAGCTTCAGCATCCTGAAATTCTCATATCTATTTTATCCACCCAAAAACATCTTGGCAATCTTTCTGCTGATTCAGAAACTGACTTTTGTACCCAGTTTCAAATCCCCAACTAATATTTCACTAACATTGGGCATGCCAATTTTGCAAGCTCTGCACACCCTGAGAAAATAGTATTGAATAAGAGAAAATCAAAGATGAAACATCCAAATGGTGCTTTCAGTGATCAGAGTTCATCCATCTGAGTTCAAGTTATTACCTCAAGACTGCCATAAAACTTGGCATAGTGCACAAAACTGAAAGGGGAAATTGCTCTTTAATTTCTGAATCAGTGAGTGTCAGTAAAGCCACTGGTACCTGCAAGAGAATGACAGCCTTTTAATGGTCACAATTTGTAAAACCCTTGTTTATTATTTGTCTGGATCCCCTGCTGGCACAGTTACCCTGTACTTAGTGCTTTAAAAAGGATTCATTTTGCCTTTAGCATTCTGCTCAAGGAAGAACCCTTTTGTATACAACCTATAGCATTTATTAACAAGAAATAGTTATACTTGCTGCTGTTAGTTCAATTGGTCATCTGCCTTTCATAATTTAATGTCTGGCTATGTTAATGTGTGTTGCATCTGACTGTTTTGTATAAAAAGGAGGAAGACAGCTGGGTGGTAGTGGTGGTGGAAAGAGGTATGTTGTTAACAGGTTTTCTGAAGAGAAACTGACTCCATCTAGGGTAATTTGTTCTACTCTGTACAAGAGATGGATAGCCTGATCATTCACAATTTGTTGCACAACACAGAATTTAATCACAAGGTCATATGGGTTCCTTTACATTATTGTAAAAATATATGCTCAGTTCAGCTATAGGTAATAGAGGAAGAGGAAGGAAACAAAGAACAGGATTCTGTTTCAGGCAACTTTATTACCAGACCAATCTATCAATTCCTGCAATGAAAAAAAAAGGAAAGAAAATGAATTGGTGAAAATTTACTTTTGCCTGATGTAATAAGGGTAAGCACTAGTAACTGATGCTGAATAAATGGTTTGATTTAACTAGATTGCACTCATGCTAACTGGAAACTTCAAAGGCTGCTGGTCTGCTGGTTTAAGAGCTGCATGATCGCATTAAAATATCCACTTCCCCTCTGATAGTCTTGTCTTAAAGGCCTGAGCATATGATGTGCTCCATTGATTGTCTGTTTCACAGAAATGCTGGAGATATCAATTTGAACATTAGGAAGAACTTCATGACAGAGCTGTTCGGCAGTGGAATATGCTGCCAGAGAGGGTGGTGGACTTTCCTTCTTTGGAGGTTTTTAAGCAGAGGCTGGATGGCCATCTGTCGGGGATACTTTGATGGGGTTCCTGCATGGCAGGGGGTTGGACTGGATGGCCCTTGAGGTCTCTTCCAACTCTATGATTCTATGATCCTTGGAAGATTTGAAGGTCACCATTTTGGAACAGAATCATTACAAATCAAGAATACAAAGAGAAACAGCTGAGATAAAATTCACATGCATGATGGACACACACAAGAATTGATTGAACATAAGTCAAGATTTCTTGAGTCATTATCAAATGTAATACTCCTATATTGCCACTGTTTTTTTCATGGAAGTTTATCTCTCACCAAAAGACTCTAAGGTAAAAACTGTCTATTCTAAACTTTCCCATATCACCTTCCCCCTCTCATCCCCACCCCTTACCCTGATCTGGTGTCTGTTTTCAGTCTCTGAGGAATTTTAATACAGGCCCTAAAAATTTCACCAACCATATCAATGCTACTTTCCCACTCCCATAACCTCAAATGAACCCCCTCCACCTCTTCCTCTTTTCCCTCCCTTACCCACCCAGATCTGGTTTATATCTGTTTAGGATGTTTTACAACAGATCTTACATGCAAATATAGCTACACACAACAGCCAATGAACATTTGATATGAAACATTTATTCCATACATATTATATTGCACACCTCATTGTGCTGTTATATGTCCAAAGAAGTGGACGTGTCCACAAAATGTTACATTAAAATATGAAAGTTAGTCTTCAAGGAGCCATACTTTTTGGTCTTTTGTTTTGTTTTTTTCCTTGATTTTTGCCCAAAGGCCTTATATAATAACTGCCAGAGGCTGACCATAGAAATCTATCTAACCTCCTTTGGAAGGGAGTTCCACATATAGCACATTTCACAATAGGATTTTATCAGAGGGACCCACCTTGAATAGCTTCAGCTTAGGTAAGCCAAAATGAGTGCATTGTATCAGAGATGTTGTCCTTGTATGTAATCAAGCGGTTTCTAACCTATGGTGACCCTATGTATTAAAGACCACCAAAGAGTCCTGTCATCAACAGTTCTTCCCAGCTCTTCTAGACAAGGCTATGACTTTCCTTATTGAATCAATCCATCTCTTATTTTTTTTTAATCTTTTCTAGTTGCCTGAATTTGTCCTAAAAATACTGTCTTGTACATAGAGGAATTTGGAGTGACTTTATTTTCCAGTTGGGATGTACAATACCTATCAGAAATGAGGTATCAAAATGCAGCCATGTTATATGGTTCTAGTGTTATATTCTCAGTATACTCAAGCGGTGAAGACTCACTTTGATTTTTCTAAACACCCAAACAATGGTTGTTGATTCTGCCACTTGCACTAGAATCAAATTACAAAATGTAAAAGTCTGTAGTGTAGCTATGAACCTACAAAAGCTACCCTTTTCACTTTTCTAGATGCTGGGGGAGGAAGACCTGAGGAAAAAGTGCAAGACAATGGAAAAGGAAGGAAAAATGCTTCACATAACAATGCAAAAGTTGAACCCCTGTTCACAGACTCTTATGGGAAGAAAAGTTTTGAGGGTTATGGGGAATCATCAACTTATAACCCTCACATACTTCCCCTCTGCTTTGATCCCTCTTGTTTTCTGTTAAAGAAAAATTGGAATATGTGTATAATGCCTTCTAACCAGTGGTGACGGAGAAGTAGCATGAAGCATCTAGACATAAAGAGATATTTAAACCTTCTCTTTCACTCCCAGCAAATTAGTAAGTAAGAAGTGTGGGTGGGGCTGTCATTTTCCCACTTAAATTCAAATTCAAATTGGAAAAATAAACAAACCTTGAAGTAATTGCCTAATAGATTGAATTGAGATTCTCTGAGTTATCAATGATATTTTGGAGATAAGATAATACCAGGAGGGTAAAGAATATTTCCTAAATCTATTGTCCTCATTTTTCTGTGAGACACCTGGGTACAGGGTTGCTATTGATTTTAAGCCATGTGTTCATTACTGAGCTATAGGTCCATTTTGTTACAGGTATCTAGCTATCTCCTGTTAAAATACTAAGCAGGGCTAGTAGTCAAGGGTGGATGGGTCCATATTTAGCATCTCAGTAATTTGTTCAGAATATGGAAAAAATTAGTGACATGTCTCTTTGAGGAATGAAGCAAAACAGAGAGAAGCAAATTGAAAAGCAGCAAAACAAAGTGCACACTAGAGATGGGCACGACTCAGCGAAATTTTCGTTTTCATTTTCGTTTTTCGTTTCTGTTACGCAACAAAAACGAAAACAAAATGAAAAATTTTGCCCTGTTTTTCATTTTTGCTATGGCAGACACATCCCAACGTTTTTGTTTTGTTTTTTCCGTTTTGTTTCGTAATGAAAATGAAAATGAAAAATGCGCAAAAACCCCCCAAAAAATGAAAACGAACCGAAACAGACCCAAAAACGACAAACGAAAAACGAAAAATTATTTTTTGAGTCGTGCCCATCTCTAGCGCACACACATTTATTTGTTTGTCTATTTATCTATTTATCTATTTATATACTGCTACCAATTTTCCCAGGCAGGAACTAATCAAGGACAGATGTTATCTGTCAAGAAAGAGGCAAACAATCCAGGCAAGTCTCAAAGTTCTTTAATTTTCACAACCCACCCCATTCTTTATGTAAGCTTTAGACAAGTTTTTAACAACAAAAACTGTCCCCACAACTGCAAGAACACAACTTAGAATAAATGAAATCTTGTGCAATCCTTACACCATGTTCGTTGCACTATTACAATGCCCCCCCTGGTCGGCACCTGCAGTGGAGGTGGCACCAATGTAAAATGAATGGGTACCAAACCGCAGATGATCCACTCCAACCTTATGCAATACCTGGCTGGCATCCTTCCAGAACTGATATTTCATCAGGGGAGACCCATCTTCATGCTGGAATAAGTATTCCTTGGACTCCCCCCACTGCAGGAGATAGTGGCGAAGTGCCCCAACCAGGCAGATGTCAGCTGCGGAGCAAGGCCCCAGGTGTATGCATGTTCCCCTTCCCGCCTGGTCCATCTTGGACTACCAAATACAGAGCACCACTCCTGGGCTGGGAGGGGGACGTTGGCTTTCCCCCATCCCCAGGAGAGAACCCCATGGGGTCCAGGCAGCACCGGGAGCAAGCAGTGTATGGGGTAATTGTGGGGCAGCCACAGTGCGCCCCACAACCCCTCCCCTCAATGGTTGTGTTGTGTGTATTTTTTTTAATTAATTAAGCTGGATGCCAGAAGTCTTCCCAACCCCGAGGGATCCCCAACCAAATATTGTGGGATGCCAATGCATCCCACTCGCCTGCCTCTCCAGCTTCAGGCCATGCACGTGGTTGAGGCCTTGGGCCGGTGCGCGCAGCATGCTGCTGCGTTGCTGGTCTGGTTGCAAGAGGGCATGTGGGCAGGGGAGCACTTGTACTCCTCCCCCTACAAGCCTCATGAGTATCCATTAGGGAGTCTCGCCTTCCTCCTGAGGGAGGGAAATGCAGTTCTGGGAGCTGGATAAGCCAGCACCAGAAAGCCCTTTGTAAACCACCTGGAAATTACAAGGTGGTTTGTAGATTGAAATAACAGCAAGCAATCAAATGAAAGTTGCAATTTCTTGTTTTCACCTATTAAGATAAATGAAGATTGGCATCCCTAGACAATACAACTGTTGATACTATGAGCGGATAAAAAAAAAAAATACTGATTTTTTTCCCTTTGCTAGTTGTGCATTTGAATAGATTTGGGAGTTTTGGCCCAATATTTTAATTACATGTATAAATGAGCTTTATCTTAGGATTTAATTTGGAAAGGTACAAATTAAAGTCACCGTGACGTACCCCTTTCACACACTGGGTTTTCACTCGCTGCCACCACCAGATTCACCGGACACTTATATGTATTTAAGAGAGAGAGTCACACCAAGTAATATATTTTAAAACAAAACATGAAACATTTATTGGTTTACAATTAGATGATCAGTATTTTGATAGCTTTAGCTGAAGTTGCATACATGTAATCTTATAATAAAGTGTTTCTTTTCTAAACCAGACCCCTTTTCAGTGGCAAAGTCTCCCACGTGACCAACTGACAATATAACTGACTCTCAGCTCTCTTAACTGAACTCCTCTCAGTTCTAATCCGAACAGAACATCAACTCAAACTGAACTCAAACTCAGACTCTCTTGTCCATCACCCATTACGTTCCATATATAACATTCTTAGCCACTCCCACCTGCTTGGTGATTGGCTACTCAAATCAGAGTCATAAATATTCATACTTGTATTAACCCTTTTCGCCACAGTCACAATAAAGAAGTGCATCATCGTTGTGTCCAGAAGGCATGTGTAAAAACACAACCAGGATTAGACGGAAGGGCTTTCAAAGCAGAGGGTGTGAAATTCAAATAGACCTTGGCCAGGCCACGTATCACTTTTGAGACAAAGTAGAACCCTTGCTTCAGTTGTTATATTTACTATAAGAAGTCCAGTGAGCAACGGGAGTTTGGCTTTTCTTCACATTATTAATGGCCTCTGCTTGCAAAACTTCATTACCTCAGAGCTCTCTGTTGGCCAAACCTTGTCCTTTGGCTTACTTGAAAATTACAGCACATTCACACTATGTACACAGCCCACAGGAATGTTGGGGACCTGATTACATGCTTAGAGTTAAAAGAACCTCATCTAACTCCAGTGATAAATCACCATATTACTATCATCAGGGCATTTAATTTGCAACTAAGATCAATGGGGATTTGCTTATGCCAAAGAGTAATATACTGTCAATTTTAAGAACAGGATATTGCATCTCAGTATAGGGTGGCTTTCAGTCAGTGAAGAAACAAAGCGGCAATTTATGGTTTGCACAAACCTCACAGACAAATTGTGTGTGAAACCAACAAGACTTGGATTACAGCAGCCCATTTGCAGCAGTTGTTTGTGGCAAAGGGTATGGGGCGGGAAATGAAGGGAACAAGGAGAAAATATTTATTTCATATTGCACAGGAAGTCAACGATCCAATCCTTTTATTCAACCCATACATACATTAATGTTATGATTATACAGTTTTCTAAAGTGCACTCCTGAAATCACTGCATGAAATCTCAGTGAAATGACTGCTTTTATGGTAATCAGATATTATCTTAGGAACACAAAAAGCTCCCCACTGGTCCATCTTGCCTAGTGCTGTCATCTCTGTGTTTCACTTTTCATTAGAAGAGTCGCTCATCCAGCATTTGTTCTCAGTGAATGGGATGAGACTCTTGATTATTCCCTCATTTACTCAGCCTCCTCTGACATGCCACTGTCATAACGCTCCAACAGAGTAAAAGTCGGCTTCTATTATATGACTAAAAATTGGTGCATGGTTTGTATATTCTTTGTGAGACTAAAATACAAACTGGATTCATTTTTCTGAATATCGGGCACTGAAAAATGTAAGTGTTAATTTATTTTACTTATGAGGGCTACTTCTTGTGAATCTCATCATGGCGTCTAGAAGCTGAATCATGGCAACTGGACTTCTTTCTCTTGTGAGATTGAAATGTTTCACTGCTCATCCAAGCAGCTTCGTCAGTCTGAGGAAAGTTAGTGGCGAGTCTTCACAGTTTACCTTGATTTCATGTCACCCAGGTCTCCATAGGTTCATTAGGTGGACAATTGATCTGAATAGATTCATTAAATGTACAATGGCCTGAGGTGCGTGAAAGTCCTACCTATTCACCCCCTCGCAACACCCATTAAGAATGAGTTGTTAGCTGTGCCCTAGCTGGTGGAGGTGTGAAGTGTTTCTGATGTGTTTGGGGATTGATGAAAGGGAAACTTGATAAGTAGCAGACAGATTGTGCCTGAGTCCCCCACCTCTGTTAAGAGAAGGGTTTCCAAAACACACATGAATGGTTTCCCTGACTCCTCTCTTGAACCACCTATTTTCTCTGTCTAATATGTGTACATCCTAATCTTAGAACAAGTGTCCTTTGTCCTTCAAATGAAGGTTTGATTCTGCTCCTGAGGTGTTGCTCCTCCTGTGTTAAGCCATCCTCCTGTTTAGTGGCTATTTGTTTCCTCCAATGTAGAGCTTCACACATTCCTTGCTGCATTGGACCATATATACTATATCACTCCTCTTGTGTTTTGGTGTTATGACTTTTATGCTTCTTCCTCTCTGGCTCTCAAAGTGAAATTGGAGCTAAGGTAATAAAGTTCTTCATAATTTTCTTTTCTTTTTTTTCAAGAAAGCTATCAGTAAACCACTCCACTAATCATATTAGAAATAGTGCACAGCTGTAACAAAATGATCCTTGGTTTTCTTTCTGTTGAAGTGAGGACCTTTCCCTTCACCAGCCACTATCTTTCTTTGGATGGCAGGACTGCTCCATTTCACTGAATTAAGTCCATGCCTTACTCAGGAAATACTCTCAAAATAACAAACCACCTGAACCTTTTGAAACCTCTAAAACTGGGTTTTAAGCAAATATTAACCTGTTCTGTTCTATTATAAAAAAATTATTGAGACATAAGGAGACACAACAAAAGAAGAACAAGATGATGCGACTGTACATTATATTCACCAAAGAAGGATCTGATTGTTCTGTATGGAGCATACATAATTCACAACTTAAACACACACACTCATCTGTGCTATATACTCAGTGCTGTTCTGCTCTACTGCATGCTATAATTAACATACATTTTCTTTGCAGAGTGATTTTTAGTGTCTTGAAAAGCTACTGGGTGTGTGTGGGGGGGGGAATTGTAGCTCTATATGCAACATGATGTATAAGCTGAGATAGAGGGCAACAGATGATCTAATTCTTCCACCTCTCCTTAAAATTGGGTCACTAGATGTTGTTTCTGTTAGCATCAGGATATGGCCAAGGTACAATGGTGTCCTTAGGCATCCGCTGCTGATGAAATTATATCTTTCTTCCACTTTCCAACAAAAGGCATTCCCCTTTTTGTACTATAATAAATAAATAAATAAATTCCAGCACCTGTTGTGGGTAGACATGGGCATGACTCGGCGAAATTGTCGTTTCCATTTTCGGTTGTTGTTTCCATTACGTAACGAGAACGGTAACGATAATTAAGCCGTCAGAACTCAAACTTGTACCGACAAAAGAAAAATTTGGTCAGGTTTTTCGTTGTCATTCATGGCATCACGGCGATCGTGCAATGCCATTGGCAAGCAGCACAGAAAAAAATTTAAAAAGTAAAAAAAAAAAACCCAACTCCCGGCCAAAAAAGCAGGCGAAAATATGCCTGCCTGAGGACACCTACCTGAGGGATGGTTTCTGGGGGGGGGGTCCCCAGCTTTCCCCCCTCCTGTCCTGGGCTGCTTGCACCAGGCTGGAGGGGGTCATCCTCGTCGTCCAGAGTCCATGCCATGCGGTGGGGGGGATCCAAAATGGCGACCGCAATATTTATTTTTAAATCATGGTCCAAAAACCCACCAAAGCAGAACAGAAACATGTGAAAATTAGGTATTTTAAATGCCTGAATTTTTATAGTAGCTGGTGGATCAACCATTTTTTCTAGTTCTAAGATGGCAATGTGTGGCTGGCTAGATATTGCTGGACTACAACTCTCAGCACTCCAGCTGCCATAGCTGATAATTTGGAGTACTGGAGGCTGCTATCCATGAAAATCTGCACAGCCCCCCTTTGCCCACCTTCTTTTTAGATTTTTTTTTAACATCTTGAGAGGTATCTAATGAATGATTATCAGGCCCAAATATCCAAGAGTGCTTCTCCAGTCAAACTTTGTTTGGCCTTTAGAGACAGGGAGGGAAGGAGAGAAGGGAAGAGGGAGAGAGATAATAATGATAGTAGTCGTTTTTCGGTTTCCAAAGGTAGTGCTTCTTCAGGGGTGATTAAAATCCATATCTCATTTCTTTTTGCTCTCTGCTTTAAGCTCCGCTCTTCTCCTTTGTTTTGTTCACCTAGATGGAAATTCCTAGCAGATCTAATGGAATTTAGTAAGCTCATTTAGACATAAGAACTCAGAAAGCCTAGGTTTTCATCAATACTAGCCCTTTATATTGTGAAATGAATTTTTCCATCTCATTTCATCACTGACATACCTGCCAATTCTGCCTTGGTTTTTGACTTGTTCTTTGAATTTCTCCTTTGTAGTCTTGTAAGAAAAGCAGCAGTATTTAAGGTCCTCCAAGAACCTATGCCCCCTTTGTTCTGACTGCTCAAGCTCAGATATACCTTTGGCAGGGGATTAGCTGAAGCTATGGGTGTAAACCTGTGTGCATTTATCTCAGATTGCATCCCTTGCTGGAAACACTGATGAAAAAACTCTGTAGACACCATTGGTCAAGACAGATGACTCATCATACAGCAGCAGATAATTCCTATTGAGATTTTTAAACTTTGGTAGCAATGCACCTTCAAAGCCTCTGCCTTTTTACACAAGAATCCTTTCACCTTGAAAAGCACAACATGCACACACAACAAGCACAAATGGGCTGACTCTTGTACAAAATATGTGAACAACACCATTCAAATCTTCAAAGGGTGAAAGAATCATACACTAAATAGCAGTCCTCTTCATTTTGTAAAGCAAATTTGTACAAATGTGTAAGTGTATGTGTGTGTTATACAATATGTTATCCTCACAAATTCAAAGATGATCACAGAATTACAGGGTATCTCAGTCATTCATCATGTGGAAAAGGAAAAGGAATGTGAGAGGGAAGAAGAATGTGAGATATATTCATCCTTAACTTTGGGGATAAAACCAGCAAGGATTCATAATCCCTGGCCCAAATTCAGTTCTGGATCCCAGGTATAGTAGATCTTTCAGATCAATGATAGCTCTATGCTTTAATGCACAAACTACAAAGTTCCCATTGGATTCAGTGGGCCTTCTCTAGCTGGAATTATTGAACGAGTAAGGTACCAAGTGTGGTGTAGTGGGTAGAGCAGGGGACTAGAACTCTGGAGACTAGGATCAAAGCCAGATCTGAAGCCTCTCTAAACTGGCAGTAGGCACTTGTTCAGAGTAGAGATGGGCACGACTAGGGAAAATGACGTTTTCGAGTTGTCGTGTGTCGGAGGCAGCCCGTGTCGGCTCGTTTCCGTTTTTCGCGAAAAACCGCAAAAATTAGTCGGTTCGTTTTTTCGTTTTTTCGTTATCATTATACTGGTTTTTGGGGGGGGTAGCGGGCTCCTGGAGGCACCTCTGTGGGGTGGCACCTGCCATGTCCCACAAAGAAGAGAATCGTACTTGCGTGTAGTGCAATGCAAGTAGATCTGGCTTAGGGTTAAGGTGGGTTAGTGCAAGGGCTAGGGTTAGGCTACTGATGGGTAAGGTTACGGTGGGCTATTGGGTTGCACCTCTGGGTGCCTCTCTGACCCACTAAGAAGACAGTCTGTGACGTATGGGTAGGAGTCAAGGATTAGGGTTAGGGGGCTAGGGGGCTAGGGCAGGTTTTAGGGGGCTTTTTGGCACATCCCAGAAGTCTCCATGGCCAAGTGGCCATGTGATTGGTGGGATGGCTCCAAAAATTTGCATGGTCGTCCCCTCCCACATGGCTGGCCAGGCCACTGGGCCAGCCCATCATTGCGCACTGCGCAGGTGTAAATAAAATAAAATAAAATAAAATCAATGGAAGACAGAGGAGGAGAGGAGAGACATTTTGTTGCAAGAAAAAACCCACTGCTACTGTGAAAAATCTGGCAGTTTATAAATTTTCGCATGTTTCTGTTGTGCTTCTGTGTTTTTGGACCACGATTTCAAAAACAATATTGCGTTCGCCGACCCATTTTGGATCCCCCGCCCACACCGCATGGCATGGCGAGTCCGGCTGCCCAGGATGGGGGAGAGGCGGGACCCCCCCTCCAGACCAGAACACCCCCTCCGGTAGGTGCCCTGAGGCACGGTAGGCATTTTCTGTCTGCTTTTTGGCCTGGGAATGGGTGGGGGGAGAGTTTAAAAGTTTTTTCCTGTGCTGTCCGTGCCGCTTGAGCCGGCGGCGAGACTCGTGCCGTGCGGCTTGTTGCTGCTGCGAGCCTGCGGCGAGTCCCACCAGATCAGCCCAGGAGGGAGGAGGGGGGGAGGCCAGGGACCTCCAGAAACCACCCCTCTGGTAGGTGCCCTGAGGCACGGCAGGCATATTTCCGCCTGCTTTTTGGCCGGGAACTGGGTTTTTTAACTTTTAAAAACTTTTTTTCTGTGCTGCGTGGCATCGCGCAATCGCGCGATGCAAGTAACGAGCACGACAAATCAGACCAAAATTGTTCATTCGTCGGTTCAAGCTCGAAGTCTGGCAGAGTAATTCCCGTTACCGTTTCCGTAGAGTAACGGAACCGAGTAACGGAAACGGAAACGGGAATACCGCTAAGTCGTGCCCATCTCTAGTTCAGAGGCAGCAGGTCAGCTCCTTGAAGCCAGGTCCGATGCCTCTGTGCAGGCACTGGCCTATCAGCTGAGTGGCAGGTGAATGAGCAGAAACAGCAGGGCTTGGGCCAAGAAGGGAGATCAGACTCACTGTCTCTGAAGATGGCAGTGGGCAGTGGAGGAAGACCCAGCAGGGGACAGGACCAGGTAGGGAGGAAACAGAGAGAGTGGGAAGGGAGTAGGCAGGTTGTGGATGGAGGAACAGGTGTGTTCCTCTCTCAGACATGAACCAGAAAATCAAACAATTTATTTATTTTTCTGAGGGTTTGTGGTGGGTTAACCACAAATCACGGACCAGCCTGGTTTGTTGTTTTTAGTTTGTGTCCATCTCTAGTAACATATGCTAAATTCTGTACACACTTTCTTCCACTGAGTGAGAAGACATGCACAGGCATTTACTATTGCTCCCAGATAATTTTAGTTGGCTGTGAGTTGAAATTATCACAGATCTTTTGCATACATAGAAAAGGCCAAGTATGGTCAGTGCCTGTTTTATTTTATTTCATTTTTTGGCTCTGACATCCTGTGTCACATTTCTGAAATAAGAAAAGTGGAAGGTGGTAGCTGTATTCTGAGTATGATGAATGTGTGTACAAAGGAAATAAAGATAATCAGTACATGACTTTCAGACAAATTTACAGCATCCCAAGCAATAGTCGCTAGTGCAGAGGCCTTGGAAAGTGTGTACGGAGAATAGGTGCATACTGATATCTTCCAAGGGTTTTGCTTACAAATTGTCATTCACACACCAACAGAATATCTGAAATCTATTTGTCATAATATTTGGTTGTATTCAGATATCATTTATCACCTTCTAATAGCGGGTTAAAGATTACTCAGGGGAAAACCCAGCACATTGAATCCCAGAAATTGAAGATGAGAGGACCATAAATAAATGCTTGCAGTTTGGAATACGGTAAGCACTTAGAACCATGAGCCTTTGACACCCAATTAGGTCTGAAGCCAATATTTCTTTTGTGAAGATCACTCAAAAGAATGTGAAACTCTTCCAACTGAAGTCTCAGGCTGCTATGTACCTCTCACCTGAAGGTGGTCTTGAGAGCAACAAAAGAAACCTAACACTTATAAAAAAGACATGTAAAAATCAATTTCAGTCAAAACCTTTTTTAAAAAGTAACCCTAAGAACACACAAACAATAAAATAATAATAATAAGCAACCCCTTGTGCAGCTCTGCACTCGTGATAAGAACCATCTGTGTCAGCCTTCAACATCTCAGGGGGAAAAAACTTGCTAGAGACCTAGAGATTTTTTTTTTTTTTTGAGAAACCTGGAAAAGCTGAAAATAACATACTACAAATCTTTGAGAGACTACTACTTAACCCATTCGATTTACTGGTACCTAATTCCTGACATCATCTTCATCATCATCAATAACAGCAACAGCCACAGCCACAGCAGCAGCAGCAGCAGCAGCAACAATAACAACAACAACTTTAATTAAGCAGCAGTACATGAGAAGCACAGGACTATGGTTTACTGATGGTTCATAATCCACCAGACCTAAGCCTCTTTATTAACAATTAACACTCAAGCTATTTCATAACTAAAGGTTTAAAGTTCTACAACCATCCTTAAATAACAGAAACATTTGGGAAAACTCCTGAGAAGAGAGTGGACACATACAATTCCTTGTATAAATTCATGCTGACAAATAAAGTTTGCTTACTGCCCTTTTACTACCTCTACTGATTTGCCAAATGCCTGCCATTTTTTTGCCATTTCATTATTGGGACACTGGTAGGTCTCGGGGTCTGAGAAAACTATTGGTGTGTGTGGTCACATATTGCCTGCTCAATAGAGGTAGATAGGTGGACAAATAGAGTATACACAGTATATAGTGACCAGTAGAGATGGGCACGACTTAGCGAAATTTTCGTTTCCGTTTTTGTTTTTTCGTTTTCATTACGTAACAAAACGAAAACGAAAAACGGTTCAAAAATGAACCAAAAACGGAAACGAAAGGACTAATTTTGAGCCAATTTTCATTTTTCGTTATTGGAAAAGCACTTAATGGAGCTAAATGGGAAGAAACGAAAAAATTTTCGTTTTCGTTTTCATTTTTTGTTTTTGTTACGTAACGAAACGAAAACGAAAAATTTTGAAAATTAGCTCACGAAAACGGAAACGAGCCGAAACGGACCCCTAGACGAAAACAAAAACAAAAACAAAAAAATTTCTGAGTCGTACCCATCTCTATTGATCAGTATCCTATTCAACATATATGTACACACACAAAGCTCCATTTTCACAAGCTGCCATGACAATCTAATGAAGAGCCACTTGTACACAAGGAGGCAGATCCATAATTAGAGTTGTGTTGACATAATTGAACAGGATGCTGGCTTGTATTTATTCTATTTATCTATTTTCCCCATAATCCTAGTTATCTGTGTGTAAATTCCAAGATCGTGAAGCCTAGGCACCTGAAATGTGGCATCAGGTGAGACCCTGAAGGTATATTGTTTTCTTTAAAAAAGGTTAATTACTTTCAATTAATTAAAATCTATCCAGAGCCTGAAGTAGGGTTGCTGTCACTAGGTGACAAACACCAGGTACCTTGGGAGTAAGGGCAGAAGACTTCTTAAAAGCAGGAAGACTTGAGGTGTAATGTGTACACATTTTTATTATTATAAATATAGGTTGATTGAGTACCAGGGTACAGAGAGAAAATTATTAGTATCAAATAAAAGAATTTGAGGGAAAGGAGGAGGAGGAGAGGATTGTAGTGGGAATATATTAATGGATTTTTCTAAACTGATAGATGCTGAATATTGACCAGTAAAATAGAAAACAATAGCTTTTATTCAAAACTGAAACACCCAGCTTTAAAACCAAAAGAGCAAAAATTATTGATTTTTTGTTCTAAATAAAAAAACCATAAACATTGTGTTGGAAAAACCACTCTGAGAAAATGGCTCCAGAGTCAGGCTGCACAAGAACTCAGTATAGGGCCTTTGCAGATCTTAGGTAATGGGTGGCTGCATGTGAAACGTGCAGATATCCAATAAATAATTAGCGTTCATTTTTCAGAGAGTCTGTGTTCCTCACTTTTCCTTACTATGAAAGGAACTCAGCAATAGACCTTCACATCTTGCATCAGGCATGCTTAGCTGTGTAAAGGTGATAGTTGGGGGTTATAAAGATGTAACCCAGCTCTGATATAAACTTTCATACACGAAAGCAGTTGCATTACTGCAGGCTTTGATTCACCAAAGGAAGAATTGTGTATACTATATGATACCACTGGGACTCTTGAAATATCACAGGATGACAGGTTGAAGCAAGAGCCTAAAATGTTAACGAAAAATAGTTTGTGACAAATAAACAATAAAAGGTGAAAATGCCATTTGCTTGTTTTGTCAGACTGAAAAGTGATAAAAAAAAGTTTTATTGGGAAGGAGCAAAATGGGCTGGGTTAATAAAAATTGACATAAATATAGTGGAATGTGATGGAGAAACATCAGAACAACATTTCAAATCTCAGTCTCAATTAATCTTTCATTAACCCAAAGTGATGAAACACAGCACAGTGTCCTGAAACTGCAAACTCTGAGTACGATAATTCAACCGAATTTGCAAAATGTACTAGATGAGATGGATGCAACCGATGATAGATAGATAGATAGATAGATAGATAGATAGATAGATAGATAGAT
>JAHTLZ010000016.1:44573188-44593579 GCA_023846285.1 Phrynocephalus versicolor | reverse complement strand
GATAGATAGATAGATAGATAGATAGATAGATAGATAGATAGATAGATAGGTAGATAGGTAGGTAGGTAGCAGAATGGCAACATCTGAGTAGGACAACAAGTGGAATAAAGCACTAATCAGGCTGAAGGCACAGAACAGTATACGTCCTCCCAGTCATCTTTTCCCCATACTAACCCAAGGTGTTTGGCCTAGGAAGGCTTGCAGAAAGCGAACAACAACAGTGTATTTCTCTGTGTGGACTGTGCATCCTGTGGAATATCTGTAGTTTGATGTATTATTTGAAAGCTGCTGTTTGTAGGGGTTTTCAAAAATATGAAGCTTACACTGATGACAGGCCCTGGAGCCCAAGTCCTGGGGTTCTATTGTGCCTAGTTGCATCTGCCATCTGAATTTTAGCATGCTTTGAAATTGCCAGTCTGGACTATATTGTCAATTTATTCCCTGTAGTGGGTACTGGAATGTGCTTCTTAATGATAGCTTGTTCTATAGCTTGTTACATCCTTCTCCCTCATCTGATGTGACATGTGAATATCACTATTCCATATCTATATGCATTGTTGATTTTATGAGTAGAAGGGGTACTGGAATGTGGTCCTTAGAGATATTTTGTGGTATTTTATGTCACCTCTCTTCTCTCTAGGGGGGATGGATTAATTTTTTGGACTGTCCATATTTGAAGTTGCTGTTCTTGGTGTGTGTGTGTGTGTGTGTGTGTGTGTGTGTGTGTGTGTGTGTGTGTGTGTGTGTGTGTGAGAGAGAGAGAGAGAGAGAGAGAGAGAGAGAGAGAGAGAGAGAGAGACTTATTTTCTCCCTATAATAGGTGCTGGGATGTTCTTCCTGGGGCCATTTTGTGAGTGGTTGTGTCAGTCCCCTTTAGCCAGACCAAAGAGATCTGTTTCACAGGGCTGTCCAACTAGCAAGTTGCTGTTCTGGTTCTTTTATTTTCCCCATATTGGTTTTTTTATCTAGAACAAGTGCGGAAATGTTGTTCTATGGATTGCTTTGGATCTTGTTGCATCAAACCCTTTCAGTCAGATGGTATGAGCAAATATCTTTGGGTTGCCCTACTTGGATGTCCCCATTCCAGACTGTTTTTTGTTGTATTGATTTTCTGCCTGGAAAGAGTAGTGAAAGTTTGTTGCTTCAGGTGTAGTTACATCCATTTCTTCTAGTGACATACTTGTGTTATCACACTTGGAACAAGTTCTCATTCTGGGCCAATATGTTTTCTTCCATTGGGTTTGGGCACAATAAAGGGATAATGAAGTAGCAAGATTCATTGAAATAAACATTTTTCTGATCTTTTCTCATCACATCCCACATCAATTTTTATGAAGAAATCTGAATTCTGGATTGTTCTGTTCCATTCCATCTGCTATCTAGTCTCTAAAATCTATACAGTAGAGTTCAGTTTGTGACATGGTTTCTAAAGCCATATCTACTGTACATTTAGTTTACAATCCTTTCATCTGCCACACAGCAGATCTTTCATACACGAGATCATCATCATAAGGATCTCATAAATGTATGATAATTTAGCAACAATGAGAAGATCTAGTAGTTTCCACACAATTGCTTTATTGCTCTATCCATTCTCCAAATACAACATTCTGTGCAACATTTCCTCTAAGACACCTGTGGCCTCCTCTGTGCAGGGCTTTTTCTTCTCTATGCACCTGAAGCAACTGTTTTTGTTTTTGGTTGCAATTGAACCTGAGTAAAGGAGGTGAAAGTCATGCATACATACCTAGAAAGAGTTCCACTCATCAGGTTGAAAACTTGACAGAATAATTATTTGTTTTATTTGTTTACAAAAAATAATAATAGCTGCCCCACTACCAAGTGGTCTCTGTGGATTCTTTCTGATGGGAAAACAGCTACTGGACATTTGACCTTTTACGAATTAACTAGGAGCCTGTTTACACTGAAAATATGCATCCAATTATATTGCAGTGTTAACAAAAGTCTGTGAAGATACTCAGTCACCCAGATGAGGTTATCCGGAAGTTGAGTCATGGCAACTGGACTTCTTTTCTTATGATGTCAAAATGTTTCTTGTGAGATTGGAATGCTTTGCTATTCATCCAACACTATTTGGATGAGTAGCAAAACATTTCGATTTCACAAGAAAAGAAGTCCAGATGCCATGACCCAACTTCTGGTTAACAAAGTGAATTACAATCTTAGATTTGTTGTCTGTGTCACCTGTGGCAACTACTGTTCATCCAGTTTGTGTTTTAGTTTTGGTGGGGTTGGGATTTTTAAGGAGGCAGCAGAGAGAAATGGAGACCAGTTTCCTTAACCCTATTTCCTCCGATTGCCTATGCAGATTATGGTTTTCTTTCCCTAGAACCATCTATTCAACCCTTAACTGTCAACAGTTTCTTAAAGGGGAAACTCATTGTGCCTCCCTGTCTGCCGCATAATTTTCATCTAGTATATGGGCAGCCAAGTTGGGCACCTTACCTTTTTGGCCTCCTTCTTGTATGCCACCTGTTTTACCATTATCTCTCTTTCCTGCCTGCCCTTCCTGAATTTCTCTGGAGGTCTTGAGCAACCCAAGAGCAGAGGGGTATCAAGTTAAACTTTTGCTGAACATTTATGAGTTATTTCCCAAGCAGACCTGTTGTGCTCTTTTCCCATTTTTAACTTTTCCCATTTCTTTATTAAGCTCTAAACCTAGTTGCATCAAGCAGGATGTGTTCCAAACTTTATAACCACAAAATAATAGGCTGAAATCCTGTTGTGCAGTTAGCAAACAACATGACATTTAGATGAAAATGTCAATGTTAGAAACTCTCTCTTGGCATTCTGTATTGCATATCAAGCTGCATGACTAAGTATTCAACAGATATTGTCTAGAGAGATTTCTTACCGAAGTTTTCCTCAACAAGTTATGCTATTTACTTAACTACAATATGACTTCAGCCACAGAATTGAATAGTTAGGATGAAACCATGAAGTTCTAAACTCTTGCCTGCTGGCACTTAAATCTACAGCTAAATAATCTCTGACAAACGGCTCTACAAACTCTGTTTGAAAATCTCCAATGAAAAGGAAAGGAGAGCTTTCCAAGGCAGTTCATTCCACTGCTGATTGGGTCTTCCTAAAAGAATGTTCTTCTATCCTAGGGCTTAGTCAGAATCCCCTTTCTCATTGTCTGAATCCATTCACTTGGGTCTTACCCTTAAAAGCTGCAGAAACAAGCTTGTTCCATCTTCTATGTGCCATCTGTTCAGCTAGCAGAACACGTTTGGCATGATTACACTCAGTTTGCTTCCTTAGATCCACCATTTACGCCCCTATCCCACGTTCTTTTAATTGCAGATTACATTTGTAGATAAACCGTGTCCAAAAATGTCATTCCCACAGCCACAGGGCTTTTTGAAAAAAAAAAAAAACCCGTAATGCCCCCTTAAGTGAGGTTTCCAAGACCTACCGGAGAATCATAGAATCATAGAATCATAGAGTTGGAAGAGACCTCAAGGGCCATCTAGTCCAACCCCCTGCCATGCAGGAACCCCTTCACAATATTTTCGACTGATGGCCATCCAGCCTCTGCTTAAAAACCACCAAAGAAGGAGACTCCACCGCCCTCCGTGGTAGCATATTCCACTGCCGAACAGCTCGTGAAGTTCTTCCTAATGTTCAAATGGAATCTCTTTTCCTGTATTTTGAAACCATTGCCCCGAGTCCTAGTCTCTGAAGCCATGGAAAGCAAACCTGTTCTCTCTTCAATATGAAATCCTTTCAGATATTTAAACATAGCTATCATATCGCCCCTCAGTCTTCTTTTAGAGAGGCTAAACATTCCCAGTTCCCTAAGCCGTTCCTCATAAGACATTTCCTCCAGACCCTCAACCATCCTGATCACCCTCATCTGCACCCGCTCGAGGTTGTCAACATCCATTTTAAATTGAGGTGCACAGAACTGGACACAGTACTCCAGGTGGGGTCTGAACAGAGCAGAATAGAGTGGCACTATCACTTCCCTTGATCTAGACATTATGGTTCTGTTGATGCAACCAAGAATCACATTGGCTTTCCTGGCCGCCGTATCACACTGCTGACTCATGTTCAATTTGTGGTCCACAAAGACTCCCAGATCCCTTTCACAGGTACTATTCTCTAGCCAAGTGTCCCCCATCCTATATCTGTGCAATTCATTCTTTTTACCTAGATGTAGCACCATACATTTCCCTCTGTTGAAATCCATTCTGTTAGCTTTGGCCCAACATTCTAATCTGTCAAGGTCCTTTTGGATTTTCATCTGATCCTCTAGGGAATTAGCAACCCCTCCCAATTTGGTATCATCTGCAAATTTAATTAGCATACTCTCTATTCCTTCCTCCAAGTCATTAATAAAGATATTGAACAGCACTGGACCCAGAACAGAACCCTGGGGCACCCCACTGGTCACGTCTCTCCAAGCTGATGAGAGGCCATTTATGATCACCTTTTGGGTGCGATCAGTCAACCAATTACAAATCCACCTAACAGTAGCACTATCTATCCCACTTCCTACTAAATTCTTAGCAAGAATACCATGGGGAACCTTATCAAAGGCCTTACTAAAGTCCAGATAAGCAATATCCACAGCATTCCCCTCATCCACCAGGCCTGTAATTCTATCAAAGAAAGAGATCAAATTAGTCTGGCATGGCTTGTTTTTAAGAAACCCGTGTTGACTTCTTGTAATGACAGCATTGTTTGTTAGATAATTGCAGACTGACTGCTTAATAATCTGCTCTAGGATCTTTCTGGGAATTGAAGTCAAGCTGACTGGGTGGTAATTATTTGGGTCCTCTTTTTTCCCCTTTTGAAGATGGGGACATTAGCCCTCCTCCAATCGATGGGGACTTCTCCTGTTCTCCAGGACTTCTCAAAGATTATTGCCAATTGTTCTGAAATTACTTCTGCCAGTTATTTTAATATCCTTGGGTGTAATTTATCTGACCCAGGAGACTTAAATTCATTTAATGTTTCCAGATGTTCCTGTACTACCTCCCTACCTATTCTATGTTGCAATTCCCATCCTACCTCATCTACTCTTTGTCCCAGCAGATCTCTTTCTTCCTTTTTGGAGAAAACGGAGGCAAAAAAGGTGTTGAGTAGTTCTGCCTTTTCTGTGTCTCCTGTTAGTAACTGGTTATCATTGCCATGCAGAGAGCCTATCATTTCCTTATTTTTCCTTTTGCTGCGGACATAATTAAAGAAACCCTTTTTACTATCTTTAATCTCTCTGGCAAGTCTAAGTTCGTTTTGCACTTTAGCTTTTTTTAGAATCCCCCTGCATATATTAGCTGTTTGTTTATATTCCTCTTTGATGCATTTCCCATTTTTCCATTCCTTGTACTTGTTTTTCTTTATAGTTATCTGAGTTGAAAGTTCTTTAGTAAACCACTGTGGTTTCTTTAGACACCTCCCATTTTTTCTTCTTGTTGGAACAGTTTTAAATTGTGCCTTTAATATCTTGCTTTTCAGGAACTCCCATCCATCTTGGACTCCCTTCTCTTTCGGTGTTTCAGTCCATGGGATCACAGCCAATAATTCCCTAAGTTTACAAAAATAGGCTTTCTTAAAGTCCAGGATTCTTGTCTGACTATGCTTAGCTTCACCTTCCAACTGTATAACAAATTCCAAGAGGGCATGGTCACTTTTACCTAATGATCCCACCACTTCAACCCCATTTACAAGGTCCTCCTTATTGGTTAAGACCAGATCTAAAATTGTTTTGTGCCTGGTTGCCTACTTGTGACTAGAGATGGGCACGACTAGGGAAAATGACATTTTTGAGTTGTCGTGTGTCGGAGGCAGCCCGTTTCGGCTCGTTTCTGTTTTTCGTGAAAAATTGCAAAAATTATTTGGTTTTTTTTTCGTTTTTTCGTTGTCGATAGTACTGGTTTTGGGGGGAGGGGTAGCGGGCTCCTGGAGGCACCTCTGTGGGGTGGGTGCCTCCTCTGGCCCGCTATAAAGGGAAAGCAGGCTCCTGGAGGCACCCGTGGGTGCCTCCTATCCTCACCCACTAGGAAGGGGCAGCAGCAGGCTCCAAGAGACCCCTCAACATGGGGGTCTCCCCTCCTCACCTGCTGCTGCAAAATGGCATGCATAACCATATATGGATATGCATACCAGTTGCAGACAGTGAGACCAGTCCCCTGGCATGACCCTCCGTCAACGACTGGGTCGCACCTGCCATGTCCCACAAAGAAGGGAACCGTACTTGCGTGTAGTGCAATGCAAGTAGATCTGGCTATGGGTTAAGGTGGGTTAGTGCAAGGACTAGGGTTAGGCTAGTGATGGGTAAGGTTACGGTGGGCTAGTGGCTTGCACCTCTGGGTGCCTCTCTGACCCACTAAGAAGATAGTCTGTGACGTATAGGGTTAGGGGGTTAGGGGGCTAGGACAGGTTTTAGGGGGCTTTTTGGCACATCCCAGAAGTCTCCATGGCCAAGTGGCCATGCGATTGGTGGGATGGCTCCAAAAATTTGCATGGTCGTCCACTCCCACATGGCTCGGCCAGCCCATCATTGCGCAGGTGTAAATAAAATAAAATAAAATCAATGGAGGACAGAGGAGGAGAGGAGAGACATTTTGTTGCAAGAAAAAACCCACTGCTACTGTGAAAAATCTTGCAGTTTATAAATTTTCGCGTGTTTCTGTTGTGCTTGTGTGTTTTTGGACCACGATTTCAAAAACAATACTGCGTTCGCCGCCCCATTTTGGATCCCCCACCTGCACCGCATGGCATGGCGAGTCCGGCTGCCCAGGACGGGGGGGGAGGCGGGACCCCCCTCCAGAAACCACCCCTTCGGTAGGTGCCCTGCGCCCTTAGTCAAGCAGGCATTTTTCCGCCTGCTTTTTGGCCCGGGAATGGGTGGGGGGAGAGTTTAAAAGTTTTTTCCTGTGCCGTCCGTGCCGCTTGAGCCGGCGGCGAGACTGGTGCCGTGCAGCTTGTTGCTGCTGCGAGCCTGCGGCGAGTCCCACCAGAGCAGCCCAGAACAGGGGGGGAGGCCGGGACCCCCCCTCCAAACCAGAAACCACCCCTCCGGTAGGTGCCCTGCGCCCTTAGCCAAGCAGGCATTTTCCACCTGCTTTTTGGCCTGGGAATGGGTGGGGGGAGAGTTTAAAAGTTTTTTCCTGCGCCGTCCGTGCCGCTTGCTTGTGCTTTAATTGCGGCAGCCGGCGGCGAGACTGGGCTTTTTGCTGGCTGCGAGCCTGCGGCGAGTCCCACCAGAGCAGCCCAGGACGGGGGATGGGGGGGAGGCCGGGGGCCTCCACAAACAACCCCTCTGGTAGGTGCCCTGAGGCACGGCAGGCATTTTTCCACCTGCTTTTTGGCCGGGAACCGGGTTTTTTAACTTTTTTTAAAAAAAATTCTGTGCCGCGTGGCATCGCGCGATCGTGCGATGCAAGTAACGAACACGACAAATCAGACCAAAATTGTTCGTTCGTCGGTTCGAGCTCAAAGTCTGGCGGAGTAATTCCCATTACCGTTTCCGTAGAGTAACGGAACCGAGTAACGGAAACGGAAACGGGAATACCGCTAAGTCGTGCCCATCTCTACTTGTGACAAAACCCTGGAAACAGGAGTAATGAATATACAAATCATCCGCCAATCCCAGCAGGAGAGCGGGGAATGGTATGATATAAAAAGGGTGGAACCTAGTCAGTTGAGGGAGTTCAGTTGAAGGTTTTGAGAGTGAGTGCTGGGAGAGAGCACTGCTCTGTGAGAGTTCTGTCAGGAAGTGAGGGCTATACTGTTTACTAGTTATTAACGACAGGGGGGCTGGAGGAGTTGATGAAATCTATTATATGTTAAAGGCAATGCATACCATCCTCAGATATTGTTATATTTATTATTTTCTTAATAAACTTTGTTATACATCTGAGTCGGTCCCAATTCATGTGGCGACAATTTTAAAAGGTGGCAGCATTACCATTTCCATCTCAATTCAGTGTGTAAAAGGGAGGTGTCATCACAATTTGGTGGCACAGCAGTGGGATGTCGAAATAAACCCAGTTGTGCTTTTGAATACTCAGTCTGTGCACGGGGTGACGTCACACTCTACCTTCTGGACCATGAAATTGTCTGCAAAGGCAGTAAGGAATTTGTTAGACCTTGCATTCCTAGCTGAGTAGGACTGCCAGCATATATCAGGATAGTTAAAATCTCCCATTACTACTACATCTCTCCCTTTTGACTGTGTGGCCATCTGCTCACAGAAGGCATCATCCCACCCCTCCGGCTGGCTTGGGGGTCTATAATACAGTATACTCCCACAGTGACATCCCTCCTAGTTTTTTCACCTCTGATTTTAACCCAAATACTCTCAACTAGAGATGGGCACGACTTAGCGGTATTTTTGTTTTTGTTTTCGTTTTTTCATTTTCGTTACATAACGAAACGAAAACAAAAAACGGTTCAAAAATGGACCAAAAACGGAAATGAAACGACTAATTTTGAGCCAATTTTTGTTTTTCGTTACTGGAAAAACACATAATGGAGCTAAATGGGGAGAAACGAAAAATTTTTCGTTTTTGTTTTCGTTTTTTTGTTTTCGTTACATAACGAAACAAAAACAAAAAATTTTGAAATTAGCTCACGAAAACGGAAACAAAACGAAACAGACTCTAGCCGAAAACGAAAACGAAAACGAATTTTTTTTCTCAGTCGTGCCC
Organism: Phrynocephalus versicolor; assembly: GCA_023846285.1. Classification (NCBI taxonomy): domain Eukaryota; kingdom Metazoa; phylum Chordata; class Lepidosauria; order Squamata; family Agamidae; genus Phrynocephalus; species Phrynocephalus versicolor. The sequence continues at coordinate 44,584,898 of JAHTLZ010000016.1, read as the reverse complement.
ATCTCTACTCTCAACCTGCTTCCCTTGCTGTTTATCTTGTATTTCTTCAGCAGTAAAAATGTCCTTAATATATAAAGCTACACCTCCTCCTTTCTTACTCGGCCTGTTCCTTTGAAACAAGTTATACCCACCAATAACTACGTTCCAATCATACGTCTCATCCCACCATGTTTCAGTGATGCCAATTATGTCATATTTATTTTGCTGTATTAGGAGTTACAGCTCTTCTTGTTTGTTCCCCATGCTCTGTGCATTGGTGTAGAGACATTCTAGGCTGCGTGTGCTTCTTACATGTCCTTTGCTTAACCTGTTTTTCCTTGCACTTATGGTCTGCACTACTTTTTGTCCTGCTCCTATTTCAACATTTGAGCTAGTCTCCACAACCCCTTCTGGATCTCTACTGTTAAGAGAATTTTCTCCCTCCCCTTGCAAACTCAGTTTAAAGCTCTCCTTATTAAATCTGCAATCCTCTTGGCAAAAAGATTCCTACCAGCAGTTGTGAGGTGCACCCCATCCTGGCCCAATATCCCGTCTGAATGAAAAAGCAAACCATGGTCCAAGAATCCGAATCGTTCCTGCCGGCACCATCTCTGAAGCCAATCGTTCACCTCCACTATTGTTCTTTCCCTTCGTGGACCACGTCCTTCTATAGGGAGGAGAGGTAGGGAATTTTTTTCCTTGCTTAAAAAATCCACCTTTTAAAGAGGCAGACATTGTGGGACTGCGTAGTTAGTTAGTGGTAAATGAGTGCCATTGACTGCCACTTTATGTGACCATGTTACAATTAGTTGGCCACAATATCAGGGAGAAAACAAAAAAGGAAGCCAAATCTGCAAGGTGCAGATTCTTAAAACAGCAGCCCCAAGCAGTCACAAGATCAGTCAGTATCTCTGAATGCCTTCATTGTCCTGAAAGTTCTCAATAGGAACATTTAAAATGCCCTCACATTTCCACATATTCCATAAGGTGATTTACACCTTTTAAATGCTGGCAGTGCAAGTCACTCTGAGCCAATACAGACAACAAAAGAAGGATCTTCAATATAGATAGTTCTGTAAAAGCTTTCAGGTGACTTCCCTTATTCACTCAGGTCTTCCTTTCAGATGAGTAGTTCACAGAATTGTACCTAATGTCATGTTCTTATTCCTCAGGGTAAATGAAGCAGAAAAGGATGAGAAAGGAATATGTTCTGCTTGTCAACTGGCAAATGACTGTCATCCTCTTGCACTGTAAATGCTCCCCGATTGTGATCAAACTTTCAAAATGGTTCATTCAAATGCATATTTCATTTCATTGGTGTGTAAATCCTATTTGGCATTTTGTTCAGGCACTGAATGGGGTTACTTTTAGGTGCTGGAAGCATATAGCAATTTGAGAGTCAGAGACAAGAAAAATGTTGATATAAATTTGAGATTTTTCATTTTGTATTTGTATTTATTACAGATGGGCATTTTATTTCGGAAGGGGACTGGTTCTGAAACGAAACACACCAGCACAGCTGGCTCTTGGAACCCAGTCCCACCCTCCAGAACATAATCATCACTGTCTTACCTTGGTGTAGTTGATGCTGGGTGAAAATCCAATGAGGAAACAGCCTCTGATGCATCATCTTTCCATCTTCCTGGTGCTGGCCAATCAGGAGCTGTGCAGGGACACGCATCATTCCAGCACCCTGTCTGATTGGCGAGTGCCAGGGAGACAGAAAGATGATGCATCGGAGGCTCTTCCTGGTTGGAATTTCGCACAGCATGAACTACACCAAGGTAAGACAGTGGTTGACTTTCTTCTGGAGGGTAGGACTGGGTTCCAAGCATCAGCTGTGCTGGCGTGTTTTGTTTCAGAACCAGTCCCCTTCCAAAATGAAATCCCCATCTCTAGTATTTATGATAATGATATCGTGTAAAATGTCTTGATATGCTGTGCAGTCTCTAAAGCAGGATACAAATATGTATATAAAATAATAGAGATGGGCACGACTCAGAAATTTTTTTTCATTTTCGTTTTCGTTTTCGGCTAGGGTCCGTGTCGTTTCTTTTCCGTTTTCGTGAGCTAATTTTCAAAATTTTTCATTTTCGTTTTGTTACGTAACGAAAACGAAAATCAAAAACGAAAATGAAAAATTTTTCGTTTCTCCCCATTTAGCTCCATTGAGTGCTTTTCCAGTAACGAAAAACGAAAACTGGCTCAAAATTAGTCGTTTTGTTTCCGTTTTCGGTCCAGTTTTGAACCGTTTTTCGTTTTCGTTTTGTTACGTAACGAAAACGAAAAAATGAAAACGAAAATGAAAATTGCGCTAAGTCGTGCCCATCTCTATAAAATAATATTATAAACATGCTATATATTGTTGTTGCTAGAGATGGGATTTCTGGATTTCCTAAACTACAAATATCATGTTTCCATTCTGGGCTCCTTTCCTGCCTTACAAAATCTAAATGGGGGAAGAGGCCTAAATTAGAAACCTTTAAGCCTTAGCTATGCCAGGCTCCACCCAAACTCCCTGTTTTTGTCCCAGTACAAGCTGGGAGTTTTCTTTTTGAGCAAGAGGCATGGGAGGAAGCTAAGCCTCAATTTAGACTTTTCTACCCAGTACACTGCATATAGGTTTTTTAAAGCTATCTATCCATCAGGATATATTTCTGGAATGGAGAATGGTATTGGTAGTACAGATAATCCAAAAACCCAATTCCTAGTTATTCTTCCACCAATTTATATGAGTTGTTATCAGTACAAGAGGATAGGTTCCTGTGCTGAAGATTTCCCCCAGTTTCCTAGAAATCAATTGACAGCTGAATAAAATGCTGTTAAAAACCCCTCCTGGAAAATGCTTTCAGAACAGAAAGTGAAAGAATCTGCAGAATTACTGAGAGCAGAAAGCAAAAACACACATTCAACATCCTCAGGGCTTCTTCAAATATTAAAATAACAAAAAAGCAATAGGAATATATTCACTACAACCCTAGGTTTAAGGCATTGAAATTTAAATCTCTTTCAGGGGAAAATAATATTTTGGAAATTTAAGGGTGAGTTAGGATACACTACTAGGTCCAACTTCTTGTTGTGCCATTACTATTGTATATGGTAAACTAAAATTTATCAGCTATAATCCCTCAAACATATAACATTTGGAAACTCTTGGTTAGCTTTTGAAGAAATAACCACAAATGTTGAGTCAAATTTTCTCCAAAAAAAAATCTGACAAATATCCCAAGCATCCCCATGGGAATAGTAGGTCACTTTTCAGAATTATTTTTAAACATATGTGCATCATTTTTATTACCGTATATACTCGAGTATACGTTGACCCGCATATAAACCGAGACCTCTAATTTTACCCCCCAAAACTGGAAAAATGTATTGACCCGAGTATAAGCCGAAGGTGGGAAATGCAGCTGCTACAGTAAATTTCAAAAATGAAAATAGATACCATGAAAATTACATTAATTGAGGCATCAGTAGGTTAAACTGATTTTATATGCTATATTTGCCCTTATTGTTGTACGTCGACTTGTTTTATATCTGCTGTATTTCTATTGTTTGTTGATTAGCGCTTGATCGCTCTTGTTAGCCACTTAGAGTTCTATTTGTAGAAGATAAGCGGGATACAAATATAACAATAAATAAATAAATAAATAAATAAATAAATAAACATTTTTGAATATTTATTTCAAAGAAAAACAGCAAACTAGCCACTAAGAAACCTGATTTGGGGTAGTGGTGGAATTGGTTCGTTTGAAATGTACTGCTGCAGGGGAGCTTTGTGGGTACCATGGACTCACAGAAATATGAACAAGTGAGTCTTAGATCAAGTCTTTACTTAGACATAGTGGAACTAGAATAAGGTGAAAAAGAGAGGGACTAAAATGATTACTGGCCTGGGGGACCTCCCTTATGAAGCAAGGCTAAAACATTTGGGCCTCTTTAGTCTGGAAAAAAGGCGCTTGAGGGGGGATATGATTGAGATGTACAAAATAATGGGGGGCATGATTAAAGTGGATAGAGGGACGCTCTTCTCCCTCTCACAAAATACCAGAACTAGGGGACATCCACTCAAACTGAGGGTTGGGAGAGTGAATATATACAGGAAGCTTGTTTAAAAGGAAGCTTGTTTAAAAGAGATACAGAATCTCTACCTTGCCTTGAGTCCCGATGATTTTAGCTGTATCGGAAGAGGAGAGGGATGCTGCAGGAGGGCGTGTCGTGGTGTTTTGACCACAGCTCTCAGAATCCCAAGCCTGTATTGCCAGTGGCAAAGGACTGTGGGAGTCGTAATCCAAAACATCAGTCTTCCTTCACGTGTTGACTGTGAGCTGGTTCAATAGGCTGAAAGAGCTACCATTCCTGCCTACATAATCTGCATATGGGAGACCTCCCATGATTCCATGAGCACTTAGTTTTGATACTATTTTGATACTATGCCAATTTTTAGCTAATTTAGATAAATTTTATCAAGCAGTATCAGTCAGAAAACTTTTATACACTCGGATCAACTGCTTGAAAGGCAGAGGAAAATTGCTCATCCTAAACTCAATGTACACTAGTTTAGAAGCCTTATTGGGAAATACCTGTTTTTAGCTGTATCTTGGTTAATTTGCTTTTGCCCTTTTCACATGCAAAGCAAGTTGGCAACCCTAAGTAATTCAGCCTCTGAGGCTGGCTTGCTGAGGTAAATCAGTAAAGTCTCTTTATTTCTGTTCAGTACTAGTGCTGCTTCTCCCATCCCCCAATTTTTATTGACCTGTGTATAAGCCGAAAGCCCTTTTTAAGCCCAAAATTAGATCGAAAAACTCGGCTTATATGCGAGTATATACAGTACTACATCTACAGTAATACCACCACTAAGGATGGTTAAAAGAGCCTAAGAATGACACCAGAGGGTCCAACCAAAATGGCATCCAGGCAACCAATACAGTGGCTGCTTGTATGGACTGTGTAAAATAAAACACCTGTACTTACAAAAAAAAATAATAAAAAATATCCAGTGCAAAAACAGAGCTAAGACTCTTGTGTTACCTCACATTTTGCTCAGTCAACAAATTAGAAGGCCTTAACAGAGATGGCTATTGTTCAGGAATGATTTCACTCAATGTCACAAACAGTATTTGCTTTACCACTTACCTGTTATGCATACACACTTTGCCCTGGTCATTCAAATAAAAATTCAGCAGGATGAAAATTGAAATGCCTGAGATCAGCATAAATATCCCAACTTGTTCGAGTCCTCTGCTGCCTTAGAGAATTAGAGAGTTGGAATGACTTCAAATGGGAAAGAGTCTTGTGTTTCATTCATTTTGGGTTCTTTGGATGGGTCTTTTGTCATTTGCCTCCATTAAACATGAAATAAATGGGCTTTTTCATGTTATTTCTTATTGTTAATGAATTGGAGGAATAGGTACAGGAAAGGCCTATCAAATTTGCAAATGACACAAAAGTGTGTGGAATACCCTTAAAGACATAGTCTCCAACAAAATTTAAAGCAATTCAGATCTATTTCATTTAATTTCACCAGCTTTAAATACCAGCTACAAACTATTTTATCAAGTTTTATTTATCCTTGCGAACATAGATTTCAGTATTATTATATATCATGTATATTTCCAAACCCTGTTACTTAATCCTCCTCCCACAATTGTATTTCCACAAAGAGTTGTATTTCCACAAAGAGTTGAGCAAATCCTGTTGATCCTCTGCTTCCAATATTATTTTATGAATGTTACTTATTATTCCTTTCATTACTTTATTTCATCTGTATTTTCCTTTTGTAATATCATTTCTTCAAAGTCCATGATTTCTCTACTTCTTCCATTTCTTTCTACCAGCCTTTCACCCACTGTGTAAGATGAACTCAAATTATTTCCTTTCATAATGCAGTGGTACCCTGACTTAAGAGCAGCTCAACATAAGAGCAATTTGACTTAAGAGCAGAAAAATGTTGGCATTTTAACTGCCACCTTATAAATTTTAGATATGGTTTGCTTGACTTACAAATTTTTTTAACTTTTTTATTTTCAGTTTTTTAGATAGGTTCCCTGACTTAAGAGTACTTCAGTTTAAGAGAATGCATTTGGAATGGATTAAATTTGTAAGCTGAGGTACCACTGTACTTCTTTTATTTGCTCTTTATTCCCCACTTTTTCTTACCAGTCATTTATTCTAATTTCTTTCTTGTTTCCCCATATTTTGTTTTAAATTTCCTGGATATTTCTCCATCTTGATGTAATGGAGAAAGTGACCAGATAAATATTCTTCAGTAGCTGTTTGTGTGATATCATAATCAACCATGCTAACTTAATGGATTGATGTATCATATGAAGCACATGTCTTATTTGATTGGCTACATAGTATAGTAGAAACTTAAATCATAACATCCCAACTCTTCCATTTTTTAACATTATGTCATATCTTATCATTACCATGAAAATCCAAAATCCATTTTCTTAAAATCATATATTTTTTAAATTCAGTTCTTTAAAAAATATTCCTCCTTCAAGTTTTCTAAATTCATGTCTCAATACTTCATAGACTTTTTAACATGAACATCATTTCCCCCAACTATATTTTTTCATGCTTATTATAATTAAATACCATTATTTCAGATTTATTCCAATTTAATTAAAACCCTATTATTAATTCAAATTATTTAAAATGTGATGTGTACCCTGTTCATAACCATTAATGGGCCCCGAGTCCTAGTCTCTGAAGCCATGGAAAACAAACCTGTTCCCTCTTCAATATGACATTCTTTCAAATATTTAAACATAGCTATCATATCCCCTCTCAGTCTTCTTTTAGAGAGGCTAAGCATTCCCAGTTCCCTAAGCCGTTCCTCATAAGACATTTCCTCCAGACCCTCAACCATCCTGGTAGCCCTCCTCTGCACCCGCTCAAGGTTGTCAACATCCTTTATAAATTGAGGCACACAGAACTGGACACAGTACTCCAGGTGGGGTCTGACAAGAGCAGAATAGAGTGGTACTATCACTTCCCTTGATCTAGACACTATGGTTCTGTTGATACAACCAAGAATCGAATTGGCTTTCAGCAGTGTGATGCGGCAGAGGGTGGTTGAGTCTCCTTCTTTGGAGGTTTTTAAGCAGAGGCTGGATGGCCATCTGTCAGAAATATTGTGATGGGGGTTCCTGCATGGCAGGGGTTGGACTAGATGGCCCTTGAGGTCTCTTCCAACTCTATGATTCTATGATTCTATGATTCTCTTGTTCCTAGATGGTCAGCAGCAAATAATCTCATTTTAACTCTACCAATGCCACAAATTAATTTATCTTTTCTAATGACATTTGCCACCTGTTCTATAACTAAACCAAACAGTACTGCAGAAGGAGAACATCCTTGTCTAGTACCACGACCCAGGGGTATCCATTGTGTCATGCAATCATTTGCTAATACAGTTGCAGTGTTTTCTGGGGTATCTTGTTACAAGGGGCATCTTGTTACAAGGACCATCCAATCCACCTCAACATACTTGAACATCTAGTGTATGTATTCTATTTAGGAAAACATTCCACTCCAAATAGGAAAACAGCAATGTCACTGGAGGAGCAATGGAATAAAATGTGCTTCTAACATCTTGCCAAGCATGGCAAATCAGGGAAACCAATTTTATTTTTATGGCTCTGCTTTTCTGCACAATTTCCTCAGAATCCCAAGAAGGTGATCAGTGTAGCAGAGGGGCAGATGGAGCTGGAAAATTAGTCTTCAAAGAATGGCTCGTAGCACAGGCTATGCGACTGGAATCACTTTTTGTTACACTGCTTGAGTCCCATGAGTCACCATCTCCTTGGGTTTATTTACCATCACATGGAAGAATTTGAATATTCAGGCAGTGACAGCTCTGTGAATTCAGATGAAAGGGAACTCGGTTAGGCACACCTTCATTCTTCCTGACATAAAAGGAAAATAAAGTTTCCACCACTTACAAATACTTATGAGTTGTCGGGTTTTATAATCACAGCACCAGGGATGGATGGATGGAAGGAAGGAAGGCTCGTGCATGAAATGTTGAGCAAGTTCTTATTTATTTATTTATTTAACTTGAATACTGCCTCATTGTGTATAGTCTCTGAAAAATGTACAGCACATTAAACCTCAAATAATCAATGATATACTCAATATAACAGATACCATAAAATAGATAAAACTTGCAAAAAATCTACTTTAAAATCAAACAAATCAAAACAGGTTTTAATTAATCAACTAATTGGTCAAGCAAAGCAGAATGGATTACTCTAAACCAGAAGTGCCATCCTTGAAATGCATGCACTGAGGGTACTCTGCAGGCCTTCTTCTGCCCCTCCCATCCTCCTCTTCCCTCAGTAAGTAAAGCATTTTACAGTAAAACAAAATAAAACAAAACCCAAAGCATTATTTTACGCTTCCAGAACCTGGGATTGATCTCTTAAAGAGATTCCCCTAGGGATACATTTTCACTGTTCACAAAACAAAACAAAACAAAACACAGAAAGCAGTAGGAAGCCTTTGGCCACTTTGAGTTACTGGTATATTCTTTTCTAAAAGTATTTTGAGTGGTTTATCCAGCATTCGTAGGAGTCCAGAGCCTCTGAATCTGCAAAAACAAACAAACAAACAAAAATGTGGGGGATTTTGAAACTGCCAAGTTGACTAGTTCAGTCAAAAGCTTATAGACCAAGTGTTTAGAAGTAAGCCATACTTTTCTATTCTTAGAATTCCACCCTTGGCAAGATTGAATGTGTTGCCCTCTAAGGCTGCAGTCTCACTAAAGTTTTCTGCACATCTTAATTTGATGGGTAGGGTTTTTTTTTCCAGGCGGTCACATGGTGTTTGCTGCGTAGTTAGTGTCCTGTATTTTACTGCTCTGTGCACGTCTCTACTTGCTTACTGCATATCTTTTCCTTTTTTTCTGGGTCGATTTTCTAAATCTCCGTTGCAGAAAGTGGCAGGAAAAGGGGTACGAGGCTAATTACTGCATATTTTCTGGGGTCGCACCTCGCTAGAGTAGCAAAGAATTGCACATCATTAAGGGAAGTTTTTTTAAACCAACCCCTAGCGGTGGTTTAAAAAACTTCGGTGAAAGTGCGCTTCCGGGGTTGTGGTCAGTCGGGGCACCAAATTACTTCCCTTCACAGTTAGGATGCGATCTTTTACTGCGCAGTTTGCTACAGCAAAAATGCACAGAAAATGCTGGTGAGACTGCGGTCTAAGCTGTTGGATGGTAGATTTCAAGGTATACCCTATTCCGACAGTTTGCGCCCCTGTAATGATCGTGAAGTGGAAACTGTAGGACACATCCTTTGATACTACCTGTTTTATAGGGATTTGTGTAAGGAGATTTTGCTCTTCTATGTGGTTTAAGATTTTTTCTTGTAGGAGGTTTTCCACCATTTTCCCTGGGACAGACATAAGGCTAACCACCGTGTAGTTTCCCAGGTCCCCCCTCCTTCCTTTGTAAAACATAGGTCTGACATCTACTACCCTCCAGTCCTCTGGCACTGTGGCCATTTTAAGAGACAAGTTGCATATGTCCATTAAGATGGCAAACCCACTTTCAACACACCCCTTGCCATCACTCCTATAGAATGTATGGCCTGGGATTGTGGTATCCCACTGGTTCACCTCATTACACCATACTTCCATTATTATTTATTTTATTTTAGAGTATTTTTACCCTGTCTTTCTCCTTGGAAAAAGATGCAAGGTGGCTTGCAGTAATGAGGGACAATATACAGTCCAATACAATTAAGACATATTCAAGTCTGTATAAGTTGTGTGTGGAAAGAAAGAAAGAAAGAAAGAAAGAAAGAAAGAAAGAAAGAAAGAAAGAAAGAAAGAAAGAAAGAAAGAAAGAAAGAAAGAAAGAAAGTTTGAGAACAGGGAACTGAGGGGTATCTTGCATTAAAAGGCAACATTAAAGCTAAAAGAGAATGTGAGCAGTAAAAGAAAAGAGTATAAATGCCATGTAATCATGCATGGTAGTCCATGTAAAAGTTATGAGGGATGGAAGCAAACATTGAAAACATAGTGTGAAGGTGATCACACAAGTAGAGATATAAACACGAAGTTATAAGTGGTTATAAACACAAAGTCTGTGTAGTCATGTATGGATGATTCATATAAAAGACATAATAGGTAGCCCATCATTCAGGGAAAGCTTGCTTGAAGAGAAAGGTCTTTGCCTGTTTCCAGAAAGACAGCAGAGATGTCAGTTGCTCCAAACACACAAGTAATTCAGTATGCTGCATGTTACTAGCGCATTGCATAATGACTGTCAAATGAGTTGAAAAATATAATGAAATGATCTCTGGTTCCCTTTAGTGACCAATAAAAGCATGAAAGATAAAAATCAAGAAATAATTTCCTTGCACATAGGTCTGATTTAAAAAGTGGCATAAAATCTGAGGAATCTCCATCCAAATGCCTCTTGAAATGTCTTACAATGCCCTTCAAATGTAGCTTTGGCATGCAAATTGCAGTTGCCCATTTCACCTAAGCCATATGTAACTACTAGTTTGCTTACAGTAGGCGGTTATTTGTAATAACTTCATATGTCCAGTTACTTCTGAAGTCTGCTCTGATCCTATTTCAAGCTATCAGGCAAAAGGCACATTATTCACCTTGAAATATCCAGAATCTGAAATAAATGTAGGCAAGAGTGGAGAGTTCTGCCGTTGTTCTGGGATCTGACGTTGATAGCGCTTGAATGTGAATTTAGAGGATGCCCTCTGTTTCATCCATGTTCATTCATCATCTTATGTTGTGTGCTTTTAAAACACTTTGTTCAAACAATGTATCTTGTGAGCCAGCACTATTTAATCAGTTTGTGCTAACAGTAGTTCCATGGTTATAGAGGCAGTCTCAAATCCGGCTTATTTTGGGGATAATGGTTGAGACCATGACAGCTCTAGCACATAGGCAAACTTGTAAACCTTCTGTGTGGTTCAGTCAGCCACTCCAGGTTGCCATGAAGCAGAAAATTATAACTTAGGGCTTTGTTTTCAATTCAGGAGGACTCCTTCTCAGAAGAACACTTAGCCAGCATTTTCAATGTTACTGTTGAACATCCTAATGGATAGTGAAACATTTAGCTATCAAAGCATTACTCTGGTGGCAAAACAGAGAGGTGAGGGAATGAAACCTCAAAGAATGAGCTATTGCCATTTTTTTCTTGTTGAATATTTATTGAATGTTGAGCAATTTTTATCTCTAGTAGGAGCTTCAGTGACAAACTAAGGTTGAGTGGGTGCTGTGTGCTGCTGCTGAACATCAAAATGTGTTTCTATTCAGAAAGCACTTTGCTGGATTAACTCTGAAATTATGAGAAATGTATACATATAATTGGTTCAACTTCAAGATTCAGTGACTGTGAAATCCTACTTGGAGGAGAAAGTTGTATTCCTGTGTGAATGCAAAGAGGAAAACAGGGACAAGAAGCGCTAGAGGTTTCCTGTGATCAGCCACTAAGGAAGATCAATCACATATGACCAGATGAGCCCTACAACTACATTGACCACTATGCCTACCCCATGCATATAGATTATATTACTTTACTAAATTATTTTACTTTACTAAATTATATGGTTGAGATTAGAGAGCTGCACTTTATTTGCCAACATGCTGAGAGGGTGACTACACTGCTCATTTGTCCCAAAATTTACACTGAATTGGGCCCAGATTAATTCAAATTAAAACCCAGTGACTACACTATGTAAATACCAATGTG
>JAHTLZ010000016.1:44542489-44564036 GCA_023846285.1 Phrynocephalus versicolor | reverse complement strand
GAAGAAGAAGAAGAAGAAGAAGAAGAAGAAGAAGAAGAAGAAGAAGATCCAATAATACAAAGGCAACAACAGCAACAAAACAAGAAATACCCAGCAAGAGGCAAAAACAACTCACAACAAACAAACAACGAATGCAGGGAGAACAGAACACACCTAGCAATTGCCAAAGGCATCCTTGAAAATACAGGTCTTTACAGCCTTTTTAAAGGATGCCAGGAATAGGGGCCTCACGAATCTCGCCTGGCAATTTGTTCCATGCTGCTGGGCTGGCCACCAAGATGGCTGGATTGCATGTTGCAACCTTAAAGGCCTCCCGAGGGGTGGCCACCCAGAGCAAGAATGTGATCCAGTGGTTGCAATTTACTTAAGCATAAATTAGCTTTTTGGACTCTGGCTGATTATATCGGTCCTCCCGCCCAACACCCCTTTGGGAAAGAACTAACAACAAGTAATCCATTGCTTGTGGCCTTTTTATTTATTTATTTATTTTGCACACTCTGTGCATCTCTGAATTGTTGTTGAAAATTGCATACAGTTGTGTCAATTGTGCATCAGTTGTCAAATTCTGACATTTTGGGGGATTATTTGGAAGTCCAGTACTAATCTTCTCATACTTGCTGCAGGAAGGATCCATTTGGAATGCAACAAACAGCAGACTGCAGTTTCTTGCATTGAAACTAAAAAAACAGAACCAAAACCCAAAACAGGGCATTTTTATTCTCAAGAAATCTACATAACATTATTCTTTTTGTTCATTCGGTGTTTTTTAATAGACATGTGGATTCCCTGCAGCATAAGCAAATCTTGCCAGTCGATGTAATTTGAAATAATCATGTGGCAGCAGCCTCTACGCCCATCATTAGCCCCCATTTCTCACTATGAAACGAAGATTGTACCAACTGTTCTAGTAGATTACGAGTTCATTTTTTAAAAATTTCATGAACATGATGAATAATTGTATGAATTAAATAGACGATGTACAAACAATTTATGGCGGGAAATAAAGATTATTGGAGTAAATGATTCAATTTTATCATATTCAATATCTATAAAAACATGAATAAATATGAAAAATGCCTGGCGTTGTTGCATGTGTGCACACTTCATAATGAATTACATCATAATTGCACTATAATTGCTCCAAGAGTGTAATATTTATACATTTTCCATAATAAATTGATCCTCAGAGATAAGCATGTTTTACATAATTTCCATCTCAGCTCACTCAGTGGGATGGCAAAATGGCATATGAAATAAGACAATTGGAAAGGGGAACTTTGGAAAGTGCTTGCTGGGTGTAAGTGACACAGAGCGACAGACTTGCTGTTGAGTCAGCATAATAAATGCTTTACTGGAGTAAATAACGTTCCTTGTGCCACCACGCCCGTGGAACAGAGTTAAATCTAGCATTAATCTTGAAATTTAAAATACATTTGAACCACATGCACATACACATACCAACCCGGTGCCATCCAGATGTGTCCAGATCCTCCCAAATCAACATGACAGACACATGTGGGTGACAGAAGATTGGGGAGAACTATGAAATAATAATCAGAATTTCATCAGCCTCTTGATGGAATAAATTGGCCCGGTGTCTGCAAATCTGAATAAAATCTCATTGAAAGATAATTGTGATGTATCCCCATTGGATGACTGATTCTAGTTAAGCCGAGTAATAGTACAGTGGACCCTTGTATAACAAACAGTTTGTATAACATAAAAATTCCAGAGATAGGGGAAATTTGCTTAACAAAATCACCTATGGGGCAAATCCGTTCAACATAAAAATGGTCACAATTAGGGATTACAGTCACCCCCTGCCAATCACCGGGGTTAGGGACCCACCCCACCCGCGATGCATGAAAATCCCGATTGCCTGCCGCCCACACCCCATGGCTCTGAGGCTTCTTGGAGGAGCGTGGGGCTGGTGCGGAGCGACCCGATCGCTCCCACCACCATCCACATGGCTCCGAGTCTTCTCGGAGGAGCGCAGGGGCAGCGTGGAGTGACCCGATCGCCCCCCCCTTTGGCTCCAAGGTGTAGGTACTACAACCCTGAGATGTAGTGGGAGCGCAGTACCTGAACCACAAAATGGTGGGGGGGGGTGACTGTACTCTGTTTTCAATGCATTCTTATGGAAAATTTGTATAAAGGAAAATATGCTTAACATAATTCATTCCGAATGAATTAATTCCTTTATACAAGGTACCACTGTATCAAAGAATGATTTTGTTGGAAGGAGCCTATAAGGCCATCAAGCCCAACCTGCTCCTCAGTTCAGGAAGCCAAATCAAAGCAAATCTGATAGATGATTGTCCAGTTTTCTCTGGAATGCCACTACTGTTGGAGTCATAGTCATCTTTTTCTTATTAATATTGTGAAATTGCTTTTATTTCTATTCTTTTAATTTTTTATCCTTTGCTTTTAGTGTTGATGCAACTGAAAGAGGAACATACTGCAACTTTGATACTTTCCTACCTATCAATATGCAGAATTGTTTATTCAATTCCATATAAATGTTAATGTCTTCTTTATATAAAGGTTAATATCTCAGAAAGTCTCAAGTTTATTACCTGTTGAGGACTTTTTTTCCATGGTCATAATTCCCCTTTTTATATATTATTTTAGTTTCAGGCCTGCTTTCCACACATTTCATCTGTGGCTAAAAAGCAGTATTTAGGAAAATTAGAATTAGAGCAGGCATATTAGGACAGGCTTTTAAGAAAGCCCAAGTTAGTGCACAACATTACAGCATGAGCCACTAGAGATGGGCACGACTTGGCGAAATTCTCGTTTCTGTTTCCGTTCCTCGTTTCCGTTACGCAACGAAACGAAGAACGACAATTACTCTGCCAGAACTCGAACTCGAACCGAAAAAAGAAAAACGGTCTGATTTGTCGTGTTGTCGTTCCTGGCATTGCGCGATCGCGTGATGCCAAGCGGCACAGAAAAAAAGTTTTTAAAAGCCCGATTCACGGCCAAAAAAGCAGGCGAAAATATGCCTGCCTGAGGGCACCTACCTGAGGGGTGGTTTCTGGGGGGGGGTGTCCCCACTCCAGCCTCCCCCCCTGTCCTGGGCTGCTGGTACCAGGCTGGGAGGGGGCATCCTCAGCATCTCCATTTGCCATGTGGTGTGGGGGGATCCAAAATGGCGACTGCAATATTTTTTTTAAATCGTGGTCCAAAAACCCACCAAAGCACCACAGAAACATGCGAAAATTAGCTATTTTAATTGCTTGAATTTTTACAGTAGCAGCAGTGGGTTTTTCTTGCAATAAAATGTCTCTGTTGATTTTATTTTATTTTATTTTTATTTTTATTTTTTTACATGTGTGCAATGATGGGCTGGCCATGGGATGGGACCATGCAAATTTTTGGAGCCATTCCACCAATCGCATGGCCAGGTTGTGACTGAAACTTCTGGATTTGCAAGAGGGTATAAAAAGCCGGGGCACTCCCCAGAACAGTCGCAGTCCGGGCTTGGAGTGGGTGGGAGAGGGCTGTGTAGCTGGCTGCTGTGCTAGTAGTTTCGATTTCGTGGTCGCGGTCGCGGAGCCTTTAGATTCAGTTAGGCAGACAGGGAGGGAATTCAATTGAATTTTTATGAATAGTCCCAAAGCCATTTTTATTTACACTTGGATATAAAATAGTGCCCAGAATCCCACTGCAGTTGGGTACTCATGGGAATTAGGAAAATGCCATAGCTTTGGCTAAAAAGGAGGTGCCAGGTATGCAATAATCTGTTAGAAAATGATAATATGTATATTACGCAGCATTCCCCAAACCCTGACAGAACACAGCTCAGTTCCACAAAATATTGTGCACTGGAAAGCTGAGACCCAGCAGAAAAACTCAATGCTCAGGAACAAAAAACTTCAGCAGACAATATCTTTAGAAAAATAATTTATATATTCAACTTAGAAAGCTTTTTCTCAGCATAAAAAACACATAGTAACACATTAGGAAAAAATACAGTGACTGACCTTGTACAGCAGCATTGGCTGGCTTTGAAGAAAAGCCAGCAAACAGTGATTCCTGCTTTCCACATTTATACAAGCTTTAAGCACTAATTACCTGCAGCTGCCCATTGCTGCTGCAGCCTCAAAGTTTTCACCTAAAAACTTTTACACCTGTGTGTGCTCTACACAAACTCTGTAAATAAGGTTTAATATTTCATTTATGTTTTTTTAAATATCTTTAAAAAAACTTGACATAATCAGCTTGGGCTACAATAAGCCAGATTCCAGTTGAATATCAGGAAAAACATTTTAACTATTAGAGTGATTTAACAGTGGAACCAATTACCTCAGGTAAGCACTCCGACACTGGAGGCATTGAAGAAGAAAAAAAGCCAACCATTTGTCAGCTGTGCTTTGATTTAGATTCTTACATTGGCCAGTGTTTTGGACTTGATGACCTTACATGCCCCAATAAGTCTATGATTCTATGTATCAAACATGTGACCGAACATGCAACTGGGCAACCCTCAACCACCACCAGCAGCTTCCATATTTTCTCTTCCACATCCATGAAAACATAATAATTTTTAGGCTAGCACTTACAAAAGCATGATAGCTGATGATACTGTATACCCTGAATGTCATGGTGATGTGTGTCATTTCAGCTGCAAAGAAATTTCTCACCAAGCTGACAGGCCAGAATCGTCTTAACAGTGTGTAGATTAAATTCAATCTCCAGTGGGAAGCCCGGGTTTCATCTTGGACTCCAACTTTGAGCAGTACCTCATGTCCCTTTTGAGCTGATGTTTATTTAGAGGTGCCTTTTCCCCTCCCAAAATCACGTGGGGCAAACAGCACCTCGGCAGTTCCCACATCTGTGGCTTGACTGACATCATGAATGAACTCAGCCTGAGGGAAGTGGGGGCCGAGGAGGAGGAGGGGGGAAATGAGGGGAGGAGGAAGGGTGATAGGAGGCAAGGTAAAGGGGGAAAAAGATTCTCACCCCCCCCCCTTTCAGCTCTCTGTTAGAAGTTACTTGAGTTTATATTTATATTTTACTTTTCCTTGAATAACTTCAGATTCTCAGCACAGGGGCTGACATTCCAGCACTCTTCCCACAGGAACCGAATGTGCCTTTCCCTCCGTGGCTTGAGAGGTTGGAGCACCTGCTGCTTCTGAATGCCTGCATAACTAAAGCAGGGGCCCCGTTCCTCCTCCTCTTCCTCCTTTTTTTGGGGTGTGTGTGTCAGGGAGCTGAGTTATTAAGCTCTGCAGGGGGTGCCACTAGGAAAAAATCTTTCTGATAGGGATTCAGAAGCAAAGCCACTAATCGCTGACCCACGGGGTGGGGGTATTGCAGCTTCCTGATTCAATTAGAAATATTTTTTCCTAGGGGCAACCCCTTTGGAGCTTAATAGCTCAGGCCCCCAAGCCCCAACCCTTTCTAAACTTCAAGGGCTTCCAGGGAAGAGCTTAAGGAAGCTCCCATGCCAGTTCCTTTAGGACTAAACATTTTGGGTAGGGAGGGTGAGAGAAGAGAGACAGAGAGAAATAACATTTCTTTTTGTTCCAGGAGTGGAGATTTCTCTCAGCCCACTCAATTAGGATAGTACATTTTTTGTTAAGTTTGTTTTCCTGAAATTGCAAGTGGTGCTGGTGCATCAGCAACTATGTTGGCACTCTGGCCACTGTTTATGAAGCAGCCCCAGAGCCAGCCCTAGTCTCAGTGACATTGCTGAGAAACAAAATGGTAGCTACTCTACACACACAGGCCTAGTAGTCAGTACTGGGAGAGTATTGGGAGATTCTTTGGAGAATTTTGGGCAAATATTCTTAAAATATACAAGAAATTTTAAGCAAAGTACTCTTTAAGTGAGAGGAAGAGCTGTAGACTTATTTTAAATAGTATTTTGAGAAAACAAAGTGCTCTTTGAGGAAAAGCCAGTAGCGAGGATGAAGAAAACTGTGAGATGAAACCAATTTAGTTCCTGCTGACAGAACTTGCAGAGGAAGTCTCTTGCAGAGGCAGCTGTTGCTTTCTGCTTAAAAGCTTGTCATTTATGGTCTTGCCACTGGCACACTTGGTGTATGATCACCACTTACCTGAAGCGACATGGAGTCAAAATGTTGGGTTACTTGATATGCATCTGGCATCACCAGATGATACAGAAGTCAGTTTGAAAACTCTCTGACATTGGCAGCAAATGGCCATGCGATGCTATTTCCAGGGCAAGTGACACCGATTTTGTGTTTTGTGTAATTAAAATGCATTCTCAGTTATGGCGCAGTAGGAGCACAATTGAGAGCAAGCATTATGGAGAGACACCGTTTAAAGGCAAAAAAACAAACAAACAAAAAAACAAAACAGTGCTGTCCCCTGACTCTTAATGTTCCAGTGGATGCAAAGCGAAAGGATGTGTGACAAAGAAAGATGATTTCTATTTTTGCCTCTGTGGGAATCTATATGTGCTTGGGCTAAATGGGAAGCTGAGAGGTTTTTGCAGATTCCAAATGTTAAATAATTTCTTACATTCCTGCTGTCAAGATATCTTGTTCCCTCCAGAGATCGATGTATTCCACTATGCTGTGTGTTTTGCTTGCAAAAAATCCATGGCAGGGATTTTTCTTGGGGGGGGGGGAGACTTGAATTATCTCCATCTTTTCTTCCTTAAAGGTGGTGGGGAGGGAGAGAGAAATAGTGAAGCACCCAATTTGTTCAAAGGGTTTCTGAGAACAAGCAGGAGTGTGGAGAAATCCTGTACATGCCCCAGCAATGGGAGACATTTACTTTACCCTATGTAAATAATACAGCCAAGCAACCTCCTCTCTCAAGGGTACAGATGTCAAAGTCAGAGGTAGCTGAAAGGAACGAACAATGACTTATTCACAGTGACTCCCTTTGCACAGGCTGAAAGAGCAGTAACTTGGCACGTTTGCTTATCACTGTGTTCATCTTAATCTTCTCTGGAAACATATTCTCTAATATGGTGACAAATCTTTTCCTATGAGAAATTCAACCACTCATAATCAATTTACTAAAAAGGAAATAAGATCTCCCAGCCAGCCACCCACCCCAAAAAATGCCAAAGGAGGAGAAATTTGGAGTCAATCTCATGGGCGAAGTTTAGGATCCTTGAAGTGTCAGTGGAATGTGTGTAGACGGCTTACCTTTTACTTCACAACCATCTATGTCAGTGGTGGTAAACCTTTGGCACTGCAGATGTTTTGGACCACAACTCCCACAGTCTTTTGTCATTGGCAATCTACTGGAGGCTTGAAATTCTGGGAATTGTGGTCCAAAACATCTGGAGTGCCAAATGTTCACCACCACCACTGATCTATATGATAACTGGCTCCTTATCCGGCTACCAATATTTCCATTAAAGGAGGTGTTGTATCATAGTTCTTTCTATGTTTTCCCACAAATTGGGAGATAATGGGAAGCCAAGGAAGCAGCTGAGTGATGATAAGAGTTATATAAAAAAGAATAGGGAATTAAATGTAATGTCCTTGGTCAACATGCAGCATTACAGTGATACACCTCAAAAAACCAGGAGTGCTAAAGGAAACTGAAAATGAAGCAGAAAAAATGGGAGCCTTTTCTAACCATGAACAAAATGTTGTGGAAATTAGACGACAGATTATGGCCTGCCATAGTGCAAGTAAGGCTATGTCCTTGACCATCTAGATCTCAAGGCCAAAATCAGCTGGTGAGTTCCTCCTGAAAATGTGCTAATTTTCTTATTCTGGACATTTTCCAACTGAGGGAGATTAGCTCCCCAAAGACAGCCATAGAGAACTTTAACACAGACAATTATCTTATTAATTTTAACTAAGCTTAACCTAAACTCTATGATATTTAATTACAAGGCTGCCCTGTCCCCTTACTGGGACTGTATCATGGAACTCAGATAAACCAGCTACCTTGTACTACCTGCTGTTGCAACCAGATTAATGATGGTGAAAACCTTCCTAACTCTGTAATGAGAATTGTTGTTGTTCAGTCGTTCAGTCGTGTCCAACTCTTCGTGACCCCATGAACCAGAGCTCGCTAGGCCTTCCTATCCTCCATCCATCGATGACACTGTCCAACCATCTCATTCTCTGCCGTCCTCTTTTCCTTTTGCCTTCGATCTTTCCCAGCATCAGGGACTTTTCCAAGGAGTCTTCTCTTCTCATGAGGTGGCCAAAGTACTGGAGCCTCAGCTTCAAAATCAGTCCTTCCAGTGAACATTCGGGGTTGATTTCTTGATACACACTACCACCCAAGGATCAATCAGAGTTGTTGTTGTTCCTAATTAAGTTTCAGATCAGACCTGTTAGAGTTTTCTCAGAAACATCTTATCCACCCCCATCATGGACAAGATTACTACAGCGAGATCTGAGCAGTAGCAAACAAGGAATCAAACAAGGGGGTCAAAAAAGTAACCTCACACCTACAACAGGTTCGTCATCCTTGAAACTGAGGGGTCAGGAAGCTAAGCTTGAGACTAGAGCTCCCCAGCAGGCTGTCTCTGTCAAAACGAAAGCCTTTTCTCTGGCAGAAGCTTCAGCTTTTTTAGCTGAATTTAATTCTAACTGGGAGGAAACTAAAACCAGCATAACTTCCCTCCAAGCAATAGCAGAACCTCTGAAAATGCACAACTTGACAGTGTTTCAAGCTTCTAGAACAACTGCTCAGCAGAATCAAGTAAACTCTTCCAACCAGATGATGGACTGTCACCTTACTGACCGGCTGCTTGCAACCTCAGAATATCTTAAAGACCATCCTGCTCCAAGCTGCCCATTGGAATTCCCTGTGGATTCTGATGTTGTAACAACATGCAGTCCACCTATTAAAAAGGTGGGAATAGACATGAAGACTAAGACCTTAAATGCTCCAACTTCTGAAACTCCCATGAATACTCCAATCAACCCAATTCATAGGTTTCGTGACTCTATAGTGGAAAAATGTGAACACACAGACTATCTCCAGCATCAATGCCTAATAAACCTGAACAGTACTCTAAACATAAATTCAACAGCTCTGGCAGACTTACCATCATGCAGTAAAGAAGTCAAGTCTAAGCTAAGAACTACCAGGGAACTGGACATCTTGGAACCAGAACCTCCAAGAATACCGGGCCCTATTCTGGTGGATGACCCACATCCTGTTGCAGATTGCAGTAACCCTGAGACAGTAAATAACGGACACACTCATTTGGATCACACAGGACCTTCAGGAACTTTGATACCATTAGATTGACTACAAACTAGTAGGAAACCATCACTTTTGAGTATTATTTCCTGGAATATAGCAGGTTGGAGGAGTAAGGCCAACGATGGTGATTTCCAAAAGTTTCTATTTGAGTTTGACATAATCCTGTTGCAAGAAACTTGGTGTGAGGGGGACATCTTTTTGAATGGTTATATCTCAATGTCTCTAGCAGCCGAGGCCCAAGCTCAGAGAGGGCGACGTAGTGCAGGACTTTGCTGTCTGGTTGCAAAATGACAGCAACTTAAATTAGTGTCCTTGCCTACTTGTCCTCCCCTGGCAATGGCCTTCCTAATTGAAAACATAAGACCCACCATACTCATAGTCAATGTGTACCTACCACCACAAAATAACAAAGGGAAACTACTAGCCCAATGGGACACCCAAAACAAATATTTACTGGAGCTTGAAGCCAAATATCCTTCTGCTGAAGTTTTCTTGGCAGGAGACTTTAATGCTAGGCTGGGGAGTGATGATATGGCCCTAATGCAGGCCTTGGGGAATAATATGAATGATTCCCTGATAGAGTTATCCCATCAGGCTAGGCACTCTAAGGACCATCAAATTAACAAAGCAGGGCTTTGCTTTGCAAAACTCCTTATAGGAACTGGTAAACTCATCTTAAATGGGTCCTCAGCACAGGATTCTCCTGGTGAATATACATTCAGCTCCTTAAGAGGAAGTAGTGTAATTGACTATATCTGCATATCTCAACAGCTGAAAGGTCTAATTGTTGATTTCCATGTAGGTGAGCGTATTGATAGTGACCACTTTTCTCTGATCACTAAAATTAAAGGCAACCAATCCCTGCTTAAGTCTCTGCCATGCTCCTATACTATACCAGGGAATACTCTTCGTTACAGAAGAGGTCAATGGACAAAAAAGGCGGTAGATCTACTTGATAAGGAAATAGACATCGGAGAACTAGCAAATCTGGGGAAGAAATTATCTAATACATCAAACGTGACTGATGCTATTTATTATTATGGGGAAATGACTTCTACAGTTAACAGCATATTAGAGCAACAGACATCAGCAGGTCTATCAGTAGGCAGAAACAACAGGCCTAAAAACAAAACCAACCCATGGTATGACAGGGAATGTTATCTTCTGAAAAATCAGCTCAATGCTTTGTACCAGTCTTATCGAAAGAACCAAATGAATGTACTTCCAAATGAATACTTTGAGCTAAAAAAGCAGTATAAGCTGACATTAGCCTATAAGAAACAGGAGTGGCAAAAGGGAAGGTGGGACCTACTGGCTAATGCTGTCCAATCAAAT
Organism: Phrynocephalus versicolor; assembly: GCA_023846285.1. Classification (NCBI taxonomy): domain Eukaryota; kingdom Metazoa; phylum Chordata; class Lepidosauria; order Squamata; family Agamidae; genus Phrynocephalus; species Phrynocephalus versicolor. Next base: position 44,553,539 of record JAHTLZ010000016.1, on the reverse strand, counting down.
AACAGCAGACAATTCTGGACCCTGGTTACCGGTATCATGACAACTAATATAGGATTATCAGATTGTTCGATACCAGCCCAGATATGGGAGGAGTATTTCTCCAATATATTCTATGACCCAACTGTTCCTGTAAATGTTCTCACTGACTTAATAACAACTGACCTACCAGCTTGGCCCCCAGTAATTGCAGAGGATATCAAAGCTTTAATTGGTAAACTGAAGCTTAATAAATCACCAGGTCTCGATGGACTTCCACCTGAAACTTTTAAAACATACTCAGACTGGTGGTCCCTGCCCTTATCAACCCTGTTTACTCTGATAGATAAAACTGGGAGGATCCCTGTAGCTTGGACAAAAGCAGTTGTAGTACCGATCCATAAAAAAGGGAAGCCATACCTACCAGAAAATTATCGCCCTATCAGCCTGTTATCCATCACAGGAAAGCTGTACTCAAGTCATCTGGCAGATAAATTGACAAAATGGATGGATTCCCAAAAGATACTAGGGCCAGAACAAAATGGTTTCCGTGCAAATAGGAACACACTAGATCATTGTATAACCCTGGCCCACCTGGCTGAAAAATATAGAAGTGGAGGGGGGAGCGGACTGTTCACTGCTTTTTTCGACTTGAAGGGAGCTTTTGATTCAATTTCTAGAAAACTATTATGGGATAAATTGAAAAATACTTCAATAGATAGGAGATTGCTATTTCTTATTCAAAACTTATACTCCCATACTAGTTGCTACGTTCGCTATGGCCACCAAGGCGAACTGACAGAAGAGATTCAGAGTAATCGGGGAGTCAGGCAAGGCTGTGTGCTGGCTCCTCATCTCTTTAATCTGTACATTAACGATCTAGAAGCACACCTAAGGACGGTAGAAGGCCATTTCCCTAAACTTGGTAATCAGAAGATTCCACTATTATTATACGCAGATGATGCCGTAGTCTTATCCCAAACTCAACTGGGCTTAAAAAGACTTTTGACAGCCTTTGTAAATTATTGTGACAACAACAGTCTAAATGTAAATATACAAAAATCAAAAATTATGGTATTCTCCAAGGTTTGGAAAAAATTCTGCTGGTCAATTCAGAACAATTCCTTGGACCAGGTAAGAGAATTTAAATTCCTAGGACTGAATTTCACATATAACTGTACTTGGACTGCCCAACGAGAGTATGCACAGAACAAGGCTACTAATAGTATGACAGCCATCACCCGTTTTTTTTATATCAATGGAGGCCATCACGTGTTTTTAAAGCAAAAATGAGGGCACAACTGCTTTTTGGAATACCTATTTGGATTAGTGCTCTTAACTCAGGGATATAAAAGGTGCAATCTACCTTTTTACGCCGAATCCTAGGTGTTCCCAGCTGTGTAGGCCTGGCAGCTTTATATCTAGAAATAGGCTTTGAGCGTGTTGAGACGAGAGCATGGATACAGACATTAAAATACTGGTTGAGAATCCACTTTCAGGCAGAACTCATATATTAGTAAGTGGATGCGTATAATCCAAGGCAAAATTAGATCTATTGGAATGCCCCTTGATTCCATCTTACTACTTGGACAACAACAGGCCTTGCACGCTCTTAGTGAGACACTTCATGATATAGAAAGACAAGAACTGTCCTCGATGGCGAATAGAACTTGTTCACCACAGTCATATGGCATTATCTCAGTGTATCGAACACCTGCATCATACCTATCCACACTCAGAACTCCCCAAGCTTGCAGAGCATTCAACCTAGCAAGATTTAATGTTCTCCCCTCTGCCTTATTTCAGGGCAGGTTCCAGGGAATCCCCCGACAAGAACGACTTTGTCCATGTGGAGCTGGGGTCCCAGAGTTCCTGTCACATGTCCTCCTACACTGCAACTTCTATGAGAAAATCAGGAGGGATCTGATTTATCCCTTGATCCATAGACTGCAAGGGAACTCAGATAAGTGGTTGGTTGCATATTGTCTAGCGGACCAGAACTCTCACATAACAACTCAGGTTGCTAAATTCTTCTTAGCTGCAATCCATAGAAGGGCCATGTTGATGGCAGAAGGCTGACCTATATGTACCTTTTGGGAGGTTGTAGTTTCTGTGCTGACATTTATGTTTGTACTATCGCTGTTCCTGTTCTTTGTCCTGCTGTTTTACCGAATTGGGTCATATGACTGTAATAAACGTATTTGTTGTTCAGTCGTTCAGTCATGTCTGACTCTTCATGACCCCATGGACCAGAGCTCACCAGGCCTTCCTATCTTCCACTGCCTCCCGGAGTTTGGTCAAATCAATATTGGTTGCATCGATGACACCATCCAAGCATCTCATTCTCTGCCATCCTCTTTTCTTTTTGCCTTCAATCTTTCCCAACATCGGGGACTTTTCCAAGGAGTCCTCTCTCCTCATGAGGTGGCCAAAGTACTGGCCACCTCAAAAATTCCCATCCAGCCCCAAAGTGACCAGCTGATCTCATTCTCATAACAACTAGAGGCAGGTGGGCGGGTGCCTGCAAAGATTTGGAAAAGAGGATGAGGGAGTAGCATTGAGCCTTTTTGAAAGCTTTGAGGCCTGGGAATTCCCAGGTCATGTGGGCACTATTTTGTGCTGCAGCTGCAGGTCGGGGCTGCAAAGCATCCCGGCAGCGGACCTAGCCCCAGCTGAGATTCCCTTAATGCTGTAGAACACATGTGGGTTTACAGCTTGTAAGGACTGGCTATGAAAATTGTACAAGAGGCAGAAACATGCCTGGGCTTCCAGCACAATTCATGTCACTTGCAGTCACAGTGTAAAATAAATAATAATTAAAAAAAAAAACAGGGAGAAAGAACAATATTATGCTATAGCTACTACTAATTTTGATCCTCCTCTATCAAAAAAATTCCTCTTCCCCTAAATAAATTTGCTGAGATGCCCTTCCCCTCCATTTATCTTCCCATTAATATACCAAATAATTATTTAAAAAAACCAAAGCCAATTGTTTAAAGCAATACTTTCAGCTGTACCTCAACTTGAGCATCATTACATTAAAGCAGAAGACACAAGAAAACAAATGCATAGCATAGAGATGTACTCTGCTTAAGATTTAGGTTGCATGCATAGTTCAGAGTAGGGATGGGCACCAAATGAAAAATGAATTGCTGATTCATCATTTTGTTAGCTAATAAAAATGGAACAAAATGGGGAAGCAGGGGTTAGTTAGTAGCAGAACGAACTGGCAGTTTTTCCGTTTAAAATGAACTGTTTTTATCTCTCTGTAAAACAGCTCCCCTGGGTCCTAGAGGCACCAAATTCAGTGGGTACCTTCCTTGGACTCCCCATTAAGCTCTTAAATTTGGAGATATTTGGGGTTCAGGGGGCCAATCTATTTAACTTCAAAGGGAGTGTCCAAAAGGGAAAAAACATTTTAATTGTAATGCTATGTGCTAGCAGCATGGGAATTACAGTGGAGCTTCCCCAAGCTCTCCCCTTTAAGCACCCCCCAATTTGGAGAGGATTGGGGTACAGGGGGGCCAGGTTCTTCAACTCCAAAATGGTGTCCCCAGGAAAAAGATCACTTGTAATTTAAAAGTATTTGAAAATACCGATCCTAGTCTCATATTCCAAGATGGATTCCATGTTCCTCAAACTTAATTTCTTTTCAGTTCCACACTGGGTAGAATTCATCTCATTTTTAAAAAAGGATTCAAATATCAATTCCCAAACCATATTTCAAAAGGACACAACACTAACATTGATCTCCTCACAAGTAGCTGAAAAGTAGGGAAAATCAAAGGAATGGGCAGAGTTTTAAAATGACAGACATGAAGGTTTACCTTAATACTACTGGCTTATTTAAACATTTATAGCCCATCCTATATCATAGGAAGGATTACAGAACTTTATAACACCTACAATGGCTTGTTTAAAACTATAATAGTTTTGAATAAGCTATTCAAAACAGTTTCAGACCAAACAGCACAAAATCAAACATTAAAAATGTAGTCCTCAAACTTGTGCAGGCCTTAATGCTCCAACTCCTAAAGGGTGATGTACATCTTCACTTGACACCAACATGATGCCAATGTAGGTGCCAAACAAATCTCAAAAGGGAGGGCATCTCACAGCTGGGGTGATATGGCAGGAAAAGCTCTCTCATATGTTTTAAGTACTTTCCCTGTATAGCAGAAAAGGAACAAAACATGCAATACAACCATAAGAGAATAAAATACAACAGAATATCACACTACATTTTTGGTTTTGTTTCTGGTTTTGGCTTGATCATTCATGTTTCATTAACACAGCTATGTAGGCTACCTCTTTGGAAACAATGTAGGCAAGAGGGTGCTCTACATTGCAATGGAGCAAATGCATTGACTTTACCTTGAGTTTTATTTATTACCGTATAAACCACCTTGGCATTTATAGCCCCTTGGGAGGATATTTAGCCCAATACAAGTAAACACAGAATAAACACCAAGTTTATTCTGAAATTTTTATAGGGACTTATTTTTCTTCTTGACACAGAGTCACTTATGGCAGCTAAAGAGAGAGACTTCAACTTCTCTCTCTCTCTCTCTCTGCATTCTTGCATGCACACAAGGCATGTACACACATGCATAGAGATAAACATCTAAATGTTGTCCAGGAAGTACAGTAGCATGGATACCCACTATTTCCTTATGAACAGTATTAAAACTACTTAACTGAGATATGCAACTTCTATCACCTATGTCTCTGAAGATTCTCAGTCATCCAGGTGAATTTATCTGGAAGTTGAGTCATGGCTACTGGACTTCTTTTTTCTTGAGAGATAGAAACGTTTTGCTGCTCATCCAAACAGCATCATCAGTCTGAATACAGCTAGTGCAAGTCCTCCATCTTATAGTCAGCTTTGACCTCTTGTCATCTTGGTCTGAAATAGGCTCATAAGATGAACAATGGCCTGAATAGGCTCGTTAGATAGACAATAGTATCTATAGCGGTAATGTGAACAATGGCCTAAGCTGCTGAAACCTATAAAGAATAGGTCGTTAGCTATGGCCTTGGTGGTGAAGGCTTTTTGATTTGTCTGGGTACTGTTGAAAGCGCACCCTGATAAGTAGTCTGAGTAAGGGAAGCCATTCATGTAAGCATTGAAACCCCCTCCCTCAACAGAGGTGGTGGCCTCAGGCATAGTCTATCATTGTTCACCTTCCAGATTCCAACACCTATGTTCTTCCAGGTGAGTGTATGTGGGAGGTTTTGCTCATAAGTGTTCAGGTTCCTAGAACAAAGGTCCAGCATTGATAACTCTAGTGAAGTGGTGAGGAAAAGAGAGGGAAATTACATTAAGTCATATCAAAGACAGATAACCTGCATAAAATATATAGAATAATATGCAGACTCTTGAACAATGGCAACTAAGAGGGGACCTGATTGAAGTTAATAAAATCATACAGGGTGTGGACAAACTAGATAAGGAAAAAACTGTTTTCCCTATTGCACAACACTAGAACTAAGGGGCACTCCACGAAACTTTTGGGTGCTAGATCTCAAACAAATAAGAGAAAGTACTTTTTCAACCAGAGGATCACTGGTCTATGGAACTCCCTGCCAGAAGAAGTAGTGACAGCTGTCAGCCTTGACAGCTTTAAGAAAGGATTGGACAAATTCATGAAGAACAAGGGTATCAATGGATATCCTTGATACCCTCTGGGTTGGAGAGATAAGCAGGATATCTCTCAATGCAATTTGCAGGGAATCATAAGCAGGTGAATAATACATCTACTTGGGAATACCCTAAAGCAAATGGTGAGCCACTGTGTGAGACAGAATATTGGACTGGATGGACTTTGGCTGTTCCAGCAAGGCTGTTCTTACATTTTTATGACTGTATTGGGTGCCTCCCAGGCACCATATTTAACATATAGAGTGTATATAAGTGGACAAAGTATGTGGTTTGGGTTCAAAAAGAAAATATTCATTGGAATAAGTATCTTTTTTCACATACTTCTGCTTTTGAGGCAACCCCACTGGCAAAAGAGGTTTTCTTGCTGAATCCCAACATATTTGCTCTGAAGGAGAAGCCTCTCAAATAGAGGGACCAGAGCAAATTACATTTATCCTGTTCACACAGAGGGCTGTTAGGAAGCTAGATTATACTGAGTCAAGCTCATTCAGTATTGTCAATTCTGTCCAGCTTTCTTGGGCAGAATCGTTCTCTACCCTGACTTGTTATTCCTTGGTGGTCACCTAGTTCATGAACTATCCAGGCCTAGAGATGGGCACGACTCAGAAAAAAAACTTCGTTTTCGTTTTCGGTTTCGGCTAGGGTCCGTTTCGTTTCGTTTCCGTTTTTCGCGAAAAATCAAAAAAATTAGTCGTTTCGTTTTTCGTTTTTTTCGTTTTCTTTTCTGCCGCGATTTCGCGCATTTTGACGTCCGACCGAGACTTGCGGCTTGAGGGCGTAGCGCGGGCGGCGGGGGCGCGGGGGTACATGCGTGGGCGGCGGCAGCGGCAACGGCAGGGGGATTGGCTGGCAGGCGCGCGGGCGCGCGGGCGGGCGCGCGGGCAGGCGCGGGTCCCGCAAACGAGCAGGCGAAATACAGTTGCCTGGGTGATGGACTTGCTGCTGCACAACAAGGCTAGAGTGCATCCTAAGCAAACCAAGTGGGGTAGAAACAAATTTGCATTTCTTTTTTTCCCCTCTTGGTCTGCTGTGCTGAATCTGCTGATGCTGAACCAGCCAGCAGCCACCCTACTTGGTCTGGCTGACGTGCCTGTTTGTTGTACTTTTTTGTTGTTTGGTTTTTTGATACCATCCCATCTCCCCTCCACCTCTCTCAGAGGCAGCAGGAGAAAGACATTCCGTTCCTCCCCAAATCTGGATGAGGGGTCTACAACTCTACTCCTCTCAAATTGCCCCCCCCATCTCCAAGGTCCTTCTGCCTTCACTTCACTTCACATTCACAGTCAAAGTCACACACACTTAAAGGACAAGCAATACAGCCAATGAGCCAAAGCCAATGCAACCCTGCTTTTGGTCATGGATTGGTCTGGTGGTCAGCATTCAGCAATGCATTAGACTACAGTTAGAGCCTGAGGTGGTTAAAGCTACGTTTTACGTTCGTACCTAGCTACTAGTCTAGTAGCTACTAGTACAGCCAGGAATAGTTTTGGTAGGGATGGGAATGGGATAGGGCTCTGGGTTGCTCTGACTTAAGTTTTACAGCCCACAGCCCAGCCCACTAGGCTATACAAGGAGGACTATCTATGGGCGACGCGTCCACTCCACAAGGCCAGAGTAAGGGCGGCCACTCCTGCCAGGCCACAAGGCAGAGTAGGAGACCACAGCACAGAGCCTGAGTACGGGAGGCTCACTGCCAGCTCCAGTATAAAAAGGAGCTGAATTGCCTGACTGGAAGTAAAATGCCATTGTCCTTGGGTCACAGTGTCTTGCAGCCCAGAGGAAAGAGTTGCGGAGGAGGCCAATCACCTTGAGTCTGGTCTGGCACCACACTGCCTGCGATGCAAACACTGTTCAAATCATTACCCCCCTTCTGTGTGAAACACGGCATCTCGCAGCCCAGAGGAAAGACTGGAGGAGGAGGAGGCCAATCACCTTGGGTTTGGTCTGGCACCACACTTCTATGCGATGCACCACCACATGTCACTTTTGGACTAAGTCTTGGTGGTGCACTGCTGTACGTACTCGAACGCTGTTCAAATTCAGGAACCCCCTTCAGTGTGAGACACAGCGTCTTGTAGCCCAGAGGAAAGAGTGGCGGAGGCCACATAGCCTGAGTCTGAGGCCACAGGGCCGGACCGTAGGGGAGGATTATTGCCAGGAAGCTCCAGCTGCCTAGCGTGGCTGAATGGCCTGAGGAGGACGCCAGGAAAATGCCCTTCTGTGAACCACAGTGGGTTGCAGGACATGGAAAGGAAACAACACTTCATTTATTTGGGTGGGTGGGTGGCCACAAAGACTAGTGGCCTTACCCTAAAGTATAATCGTTCTGCAAGGGAAACCCTTTGTTTCAATGGCCAGGAAAATGCCCTTCCTTGTGAGACACAGTGGGTTGCAGGAGATGGAAAGGAAACAGAACCCCAAAACCTACACCTTCCACTCCACAAGGATAACACTTTCTTGTCAACAGCAGCAGTGCCAATTGCCAAGCTGCCTCCAAACTCAGTCCTTCTCCGAGGCAAACACTTCATTTATTTGAGTGGGTGGGTGGGTGGGTGGCCACAAAGACTAGTGGCCTTACCCTAAAGTATAATCCTTCTGCAAGGGAAACCCTTTGTTTCAACGGCCAGGAAAATGCCCTTCCTTGTGAGACACAGTTGGCAGCCAAGTGAGAGTGGGGGAGGAAACTCACACCGTCCGAATCACACATTCCTAGTGTGTCAAAGTATCCACCAGGAACCAAGCCTGGAAGGTTCCTGGTCCCTCCATTCACTGTGCAATGCAGCTGTGAGTGAAGAGGAGCAGCAGAGGAGGAGGACAAAAAAACACACACACACCGGCAGCACTTCCTGCAGAGAGACATGTATCATCCAAAAAACTCCCAATCCCAAATTCCAATAGAAGCGGAGCAGCTGTCTTTCCCTTTCCACAGCCGTTCTTTGTGGATCACGTGAATCACAGACCAGCCCAGATGACAAAGTGAGAGTGGGGGAGGAAACAGAGCTCAGCCGGTATGTGTGTGTGTGTGTGTGAACTACAAACTCAGTCCCACATTCCTTGTGGGTCAGCGGCTGCACAAAGGCATCACAGATAAGAGAAGGTTAGCCTAATCCATCTGCAAGAGAAACCCTTTGTTTCAACGGCCAGGAAAATGCCCTTCCTTGTGAGACACAGTTGGCAGCCAAGTGAGAGTGGGGGAGGAAACTCACACCGTCCGTGTGCATCAAGAGAGTCTCCAAACATGGAGTGCATTGCAGCCCAGCCCAGTGGCATGCCCTTCGTGGTGGTGGTGAATCACAGCTTCCACAATTCGAACAGGCAAGCCTGCAACTGTGTGATAAGCTGTTCTATTTATAATGGTGACAGAGGGCCACCATCACAACAGTAAGTTGTCCTTCTTAGTGAGCCAGAGTGTATGGCAGCCCAGTGAAGACTAAATAGCGGTCCGGAGGCTGACAACACTCCCACACAGCGGCACTACTTCCTGCAGAGGCCTGTCACTGTCCCAGGCAGAGTCCAAGGGTGCTTTCGCATGAGGTGGCTGCGCAAGCCACTTGAGGAGAGCAATCACGGGCCCACGGCTGTTTTCTAGCACACAAGCCAGCACCAAGCCCTTCCCTGTGAGGCACAGTGGGTGCAGCCCGGAGTGAAGGTTAGTGGAGGCCAGAAGGCCAGACTAGAGGGGGTAGAAGGAGAGGCACCGAATCTTCCCTCCTTCTGTCAAGGGATTTCCCAACCTAGACTGCGTAAAGAACCCCCCCCCCCGTGGGATGACAGAGTCCCCCAGTTCGAAACAAATTGGACTGCACTGCACTCTTCTTCTCCTCAAGTGATTTTCTGCCTAGAGGCGGAAGCAGCCGTGGTTGCTGCATGGGCAACTTGAGGGGAGTAGCGACAGGGCTGAACTTGAAGCACTAACTGGACCGTGCTGTTAGGGTGAAGAAGAAGCGGCTGGAAGGCCTCTCCGCTAAGCCAGAAGTGGGGGGGGGGGCTGACAGGCAGGCAGCGAGAAGACACAGAGCTAGAGCCACACAGGCTTCCAAAAGGACAGCAAGCCAAGCTTTCTGACTTTCTTTCCCAGCTGTGTGCTGGTAGACTTGCTCCTAACTGCCGGCATTCCATCTCCATGCCCTTCGTTGTGAAACACAGCGTTGTGCAGCCCAGAGGGCAGAGTAGCGGAGGCCGAAATATACCCCCTAACCCTATCCCTAAGCCCACCACCACTGCTGTTCCTGATGAGTGTTCCCGTAACTCAATCACAACCTAGATTTGCAGCCGGTATTTTTTCTTTTCCGGTTACACAGCATCAGCATCAGCAGCACAGCATCAAGAACCCACACATGGTTCTTTCTGAATGGAGTACGCTACGCACACAACAAGTACGTTTCCCTTCTTTGTGAGGCACCGCTGGCAGCCCAGTGGAAAGAGTGGCGGCGGAGGAAACGGAATCACACATTCCTAGTGGGTCTGAGTATCCACGAGGAACCAAGGCTGGAAGTTTCCTTGTCCCTCCTAGTGGGTCAGAGTATCCACCAAGAACCAAGGCTGGAAGGTTCATGGTCCCTCCATTCATGCAATGCAGCTGTGAGTGAAGAGGAGCAGCAGAGGAGGAGGACAAAAAAACACACACACACCGGCAGCACTTCCTGCAGAGAGACATGTATCATCCAAAAAACTCCCAATCCCAAATTCCAATAGAAGCGGAGCAGCTGTCTTTCCCTTTCCACAGCCGTTCTTTGTGGATCACGTGAATCACAGACCAGCCCAGATGACAAAGTATGGGACTTGGAAGCCAGAAGTGCAGATTGGAGGAGGTTGAATGATAAGCAACTGGAAGGCATGCTCAGTGCCGGGACTGGTGGAGTCTGACAGGCAGGCATGTGGGCAGAGGGCACGGCAGGCAGGGAAGCATCTAGTCTGGCTTACAGGTAAGGGTTGCCTAGACGCAGGCTTAGAGGATACCAGCCAACAAGGCAAGGGATTGGGAAGGCACTAAGGCACAGTGCCCGTAGGGAGGATTGATTGTGCTTTGGGAGGCAGAGTTTCTATTGCCACCCCAGGAGAACGGGAGTTGCCAAACAGGGAGACAGAGTTGAAGCAGGAGAACTGGGTGGGTCTATTTCTCTAAGGCTGTAAGGAGGAGAGCTAGCCCCCTGATAATCAGTCTTTGAGGTAGGTTGTTGTAAAGTGCTTCCTCACCACTTTGTTAGCAGTTTGGGGCCGAAACCCCAGGGAACGGTGTGAAGCACCAAGGAAGGCAGGTATTAGGGTCTCACTCAGACCAGCCATGGCCAACGGGGAAACATTGGGCCAATACGGACCCTTTCCAAGGAAGCTGGAGTGGCCCTGCCTGGATTAGGAGACAGAGGCCAGGGCTAGAAACATTGGGCCAATACGGACCCTTTCCAAGGAAGC
>JAHTLZ010000016.1:44500457-44537214 GCA_023846285.1 Phrynocephalus versicolor | reverse complement strand
GGGGGGGAGATTCAGATGTTCAATGTTGACTCACAGTGAAGTAAAATGGAAAAGAGATACAGTAATGTTTAAGAGTAACTTGATTTAAGAGTGTTTTGCAAGACAAGCAAATATTTCTTCTAAATTTTGCCTTGATCAACAAGCAATGTCTTACAGTACAAGCACTGGAGCAGGTCACATGATCACAAGTGAGCCAATGGTGGCTCTCTTTCTTTCCTGCTGGATTGTGGGTGATTGTCTCGAATGTTCCCTCTCAAGCAAGCCTCAAAAGCAGGGGGAGGAGAGAGGAAGGGAAGTTTCCCTTGCACCAGCCAGGAACATTTTCAAAGGGGAGTGGAGGTTAGAGTTTTATTTTCTTTCTATTTCTATATTTATTTAATTTGTTTTCAACTTCCTTTCTTATTTTTTAAACCATTTCTAGTCAAGTGTACTGTATATAGGGATACAAAATGGATTTTATTATTGTCTCATTAAAAACACAGAGTAAAATCCAGTTGTTAGTCCCAAGCAGAGCGGGTCCTAAAACCATGGTGTGTACATGGACTTCTAGCCAACTTCTTTTGTGAGTTTTGGCATTTTGTGTGTACAGTATGTGGTCTATGGGACCCCAGAATGAATCATCTGATCTTCCATTATTTCTTATGGGGAAATTTGCTTTGATACAAGAGTGTTTTGGTTTACAAGTATGTTTCTGGAATGAATTATTTTCATAAACCAAGGTATTACTGTAGGAATCTATTTCCTAATGGATTCCATTAATTATATGCACAACCAGAGAAAGAGGTAAATAGGTTAATATGAATGCATTTACTATTCATAACCAACATTAAAATAAAATAACTCCAAGTTTGATCTGGGAGTACCTGCCACCTATTCCAAACACTGACAGGGCTAGAAAGAGTAGCTAAAAGATACCACATTCCAATTTTCATCTCAGAGTGATCCGATAGATAGTCAGTAAATGAGAGTGTGAGATGAAAAGAGGAGCCTTGTCTTGCACACACTTTACTGAGCATTGCATTTTAAAGGGCAGTCATGTCATGCGTCTTGGCCTTTTCCAATGCCTAAAATGTTGTCTTTGTTCTCACACATTTGGCACCTGAATCTCTTGATGAGAAATTGTAGCAAGATCAGAAAATAGCAGCATGCAACTCCATTCCTGTCACTAAGGCTATAACAGGAAAAGCAAGTGGCACAAGCCCAAACCGTTTCTTGTGTAATCTCCCAAACATGTAATTTTGTACTTGTTTCAAAGACAATGCTCACACCAGTTCCCTCAACCCTGAACTAGGAACAGATAATGAATGGCATGTAATTTACCACCAAGCTTTGAAGTTCCCTAAATGAAAAAAAAAATCAGATTGTTTCCTAGTGATTTCAGTGAGCAGTTATGAAACCAAGTGCTTCATTTTTTTCTTTGGGAAAAAACATTTTTACTAGCCTTGTTCATGACTTAGTACCTTTGTATCACCCTAAGAAAAACTGAGGGCTGGAGTGGTGGTGGGGAGAACTTTGACATGTTGAGAAGACCTGGCAAGTTGACCAAATTGTAATAATTAGCATCTGGCACAAATTCAGAAAATACTAGTCAACCAGAAATCTAAAAGGTGACTTTAACTGGCACCCATAAGATAAACCACAATTTAAACATTAAGAAAGTATGTGTGCTTGTGTGTGCATATAAGAACTCATTTGGAAACCGTTCCCCTTAGTGGGTTGGACAGGGCATAGATCTAGATCCACTTGTAGGCCTTTTGGTGAACTGAAACAACGCCACAAGGATTCCTAGTTCCCACATTAGTTGCTATTAGACATGGGCACGACTTGGCGAAATTCTCGTTTCCATTTCCGTTCCTCGTTTCCGTTATGTAACGGAAACGGTAACGACAATTACTCCGCCAGAACTCGAACTCAAACCAATAAAAGAAAAATTGGGTCTGATTTGTCATTGTCGTTCCTGGCATCGCAGCGATCGCGCGATGCCAAGCGGCACAGAAAAAGTTTTTAAAATTAAAAAAACCCCTTATTCCCGACCAAAAAAGCAGGCGAAAATATGCCTGCCTGAGTGAGGGCACCTACCAGAGGGGTGGTTTCTGGGGTGGGGGGTCCCCGGCCTCCCCCCTCCTGTCCCGGGCTGCTCTGGTACCAGGCTGGGGGGGCATCTTCGTCGTCTCCATTTTCCATGCGGTGTGGGGGGATCCAAAATGGCGACCACAATATTTTTTTTGAAATCGTGGTCCAAAAACCCACCAAAGCACCACAGAAACATGCGAAAATTAGCTATTTTAAATGCTTGAATTTTTACAGTAGCAGCAGTGGGTTTTTCTTGCAGTAAAACATCTCCATTGATTTTATTTTATTTTATTTTTATTTTTATTTTTTTACACCTGTGCACATGCAATGATGGGCTGGCCATGGGATGGGACCATGCAAATTTTTGGAGCCATTCCACCAATTGCATGGCCAGGTTTTGCTGAGACTTCTGGATGTGCCAGAGAGGGCATAAAAAGCCCACCAACCCTAAGCCTAATCCTAACCCTAACCCTAACCCATACGCCAGTACACTGTGTTCTTAGTGGGCCAGAGGCACCCAGAGGTGCAGCCCACTAACCCACCCTAACTTTAACCGTTACCCTAAGCCTAGCCCTTACCCCTAACCCCATGCTCTGGGAAGTCAAGTCGCGGTAAATCGCGGCGGTAACGACAAACGACAAACGACACAACAAAATGACAAATTTTGGAAAAAATTTGCGACAAACCGAAACGACCCGAAACGGACCCGTCCGGACAAATGACAACTTGAAAAATATTTTTTTCTGGTCGTGCCCATCTCTAGTTGCTATAACAGAAACAAAATTACTCTCGCACCATCCTATACTGATGAAATAAATTTTTGTGGTAATCAGAAATGAATGTATGGAAGGACTACAGACTACATTCATTTCTTAATTTTTAAATAGATACAGACAGACAGACAGACATTCTTGGGCTCTGAATTCTTCCATTCTAAGTAGATGCACTGAAGCAGCATTGCCTCCATTACAATGCAATTGAGTGCTGAGATGCTGTGAATTTGGCATATACTTGTGCAAAAGAACGGGAACAAGCAGGCAATAGTTAGAATTGGGACCATGAGACTCGCTTTTACTAGAACCTCAGGAATCTCTTTGGTACAAGGAAAAGTCTCAGCAAGGAGTCTTGGAAAAATCACACCATTGTTCCAAGGATTTCAAGGTGATATGAATCTTCCAGGGAAGAGAAGCTTGAATCCTAATCCTAGGCCTCTGGAAAGGGGGAAAAGGTGCATGTTCCTATTGAACCAAGGCCCTGAAGGATGAAAGAGATAACGCCCCCAGATGAAGGAGGCTCAGACTCAGAAAAGGACCCTGGATTCTCTTCCAAACTAGATAGGGAATTCTGAGAAAAATTAAGGGCCCAGCTTGAGACAAAGGAAAGGAACATTGAATTGGGTGTAGGGACTCAGGAAAAAGTGCTTACTCTGAGATGAAATTACTGGCATAGCACAAACTGTATATTCTGGAGTCAAACTGCACTGTAACTAAGGAACCATCATAGACATTTTCAGTTGCACACTAAACTAAATGCTAAAATAGCACTTATACATTTAAGGTACCCCCCGCACATCTGTGCTAGTCGTGTCTGACTCTAGGGGTGATGCTCATCTCCGTTTTCAAGCCAAAGAGCCAGTGTTGTGCAAGCCTGTGGCCATGTGGCCAGCATGGCTGAATGTATTTTTGCACATGGAACACTGTTTACCTTCCCACTTTTTATGGCAGTACCTATTTAACTACTTGTATTTACATGATTTTAAACTGCTATGTTAACAGCAGGAGCTCAGTGCACTGCGAGGCATCCGGGATTTGAACTGCCAAGCCGAGAGATTCAGCGCTCTAGCCTGCTGAAACTGAAACTTATACCTTTATAGACCATTTTTAAAAATTGCACAATAAGCAAGCTTTCATAGATTAAACACCACTCCGTCAGGTTTGAGAAGAATGTAAAGTTCAACGCACAAAGTCAAATGTACGTTCCGATATGGATGTAGCGAGACAAGTTGCTCTTAGTTGTTAAATCCAGCAGTTCTTGACATGATTGGTTTTACCAGGCAGGCTTGTCCATTAGATGGAAGTCAGGAGTCTGGTTGCTTGTTTACAGTTACACCTTAGGCAGCTGTTGACTGAGTTTTACAAACAAAGAAACCAAGGGCCATGTGCCTACCCCACCTCTCCATTTGGCCTTTGGGCCAAAAAGGTATGTTACTTGTTGGCTGGGATGGGGTAGGGGATTACACAAAACTTGTGTAACTCAGAATGGAACTGATAATGTCAGCAATGATTTCTTGGGCCAATTCTCCCCACCATCAGCACCACCAAATTTGCAAGAGGGTTTTTGCTCTGAAAGTATGGCCCTCTTCACAGGATGATCTAAATTCCCATGACTTATATGTCTCCCTTGGACATAATCCCAGCAGCAGCAGACTCAGCAGCAACAAATCTGCAGCGGCCTCCCTTAGGCCCAATGCTGGGAATCAAATGTTTTCTGCACCTTGTGATTGGACTTCTTGCTCTCTTGCTGCGTATGACTCCAGAGTGGCTCTTGCTTTCTCCTTGTCCCACTCTTGTTCATTTCTATTGGTTGCTGCTGGTCTCAGACTGCTGACCTTGGCATGGAAATGCCCAATTATACAGATGCTTTCAGTAAGGCTTGTTTGGCTCTCTGCCCAGGTTGTATATCAGCTTGGTCCTCAAAGCCTTATCATAAGCTACCAGCTTTGGTAAAGCCAGTTGGCAGTTATGACACAGAAGCAGGGCCCTGTGCTCCATGCCATTTTTGCCTCACATCAATCTTATGAGTAGAGTTAGGTTGAGGCTGGGAATGTGCACTATCTTTGGAGAAATGTGCAAAAATGAACCCAATCAAGGGTACTTTTGCCTACCATGGGGGAAGCAAAGAGCAGAAAGTCACTAATGATTGACATAGCCATTGATCCTTTCTATTGAATTTGATATTAAAGTGTTATGATTAGAAGTAAAGGCAGGTGATACTTTTGCTGCTGTTGGTATGTGCCATCAAGTCAGAACTAGAGATGGGCACGAAATGAACATATGGTGTTTCGTTTCATTTGTTACTAATGAAATTTTAAAAGAATTTTGTAACAAGATGAAACAAAAATAAATGCTATATAATGGCTCCCCGGAGTCCTAGAGGCACCACTAAGTGCTCGCCGGTGTGTGTGTGTGTGGGGGGGGGGCTGTTAGTGGCTTCCTGGCTCAATTAGAATGATTTTCTCCTGGGGGACCCCCCCCCCTTGGAGTTTAATAGCACATCCCCCTGTAACGGAATTAGGATGATAAGACATAGCACGAAAGGAAATTAGCATGATGGGACATTGTGTGATTTTTAAGGCTCAATATTAATGGTACATTTTCAGCTTTCTCCAAACGCTTATCTAAGGTATGCATTTCTTTAGTATAAACAAGCTAAGTTAGATAGAAATTGGGCAGCTACCATTGGACAATTGTTTCACGTGACCTCTGGAAACTGCACAGAGCTGGGAAAGTTTATACTTAGGCTATGAGAGAGAGATTGGCTTAGAATCTGGTTTCAAGATGTAGTTAGTTAACGCTAGTCCTAGCCAGCCTAGGAATTGAAACTTACATAGTATTAGGCTAGTAAGAATATCTTAGATTTTATTATTTTCAGGCAATATTCTATGATTGTATCTGATAAGCATTTTTATATTTTTCATTGATTTTTATAAGCTGTTTTTTTCATTTTTGTAACTTAGAATAGTGAATAAAGCGATTTCATTGAATTGATGCTCTCAGATCATTTTTCTCTTTAAAAGAACCCACAGGGACTCAGGGAATTCTCAGCCAGAGACTCTCCTACCCCTGGGTTCCGTTACACCCCCTGAACCCCAAACCTCTACAAATTTGGAGGGCTTACAGGGAAGAGTCCAAAGGAGCTACCCTGCAATTTTGGTTCCTCTGGGACAAATTATTTCATTCCTAGAGGAAAGATTGTGTTTCTTTTCATTTAGTAATCAAACATGTCCTACTGTTTTGTTACAGAACAAAATGGTCTGTTACATAACAAAACAATGAAACAGGATTTTATTTTTTTTGTTTCTTGCCCATCTCTAGTCAGAACTGATTTACAATGACCTTAATATGACTTTTAAGGGAAGTGACATATTTCATCCAGCCCCACCACCCAGTGAGTTTCTTTTGCAAAAACAATGAATCAAGCCTAAGTATCCAAATCCTAGTCCGTCACTTTATCCACTACACCAGACCAGGTATAATACTTTTATTAGACTACATTTTGAAATGTTAGAGGGTTTTTTTTAAACTACTAATCTTTGTCAAACTGTGCACCAATATCTTGTGAATAGTATGGGGTTGAGGGGAAGCCTCATGCATCGCTATCTACCTAAATTCTACAGCTTGGAGTTCCTGAATTATGCCCGAGCCTGCTAAAAAAAAAAAAAGAAGAAGAAGAAGTAGAAGAAGAGGAGGAGGAGGAGGAGGAGGAGGAGGAGGAGGAGGAGGAGGAGGAAATGTTGATTTTTTAATACATTGTTGATCATAAAACAGACAAAATCCTTTGTTGGATGGAAGGTGGGAATTAAGATTTCTTCTTCTTATCATTTTAAGTGATAATAAAACTAAACTGCAAACCACTTAACAGAAGTGGCAAGGAGGGAAGAGGAATATAGAGCCTCTCTGTTATTTATAGAGCTTCTGATAGCAGTTCTTTGAAAATAATTAACTGATGTTTGTTCATCAGTGCAGTGAAATCTGAAACAAACATTTATCTTGAACATTCCTCACATACTTGTAGAAATCTTTGCAAAGTACAATTAAAAGAATCATAAATGATTACAGTGGAATCTGGTGGTGGTACATTTAAAAAATGAGCCTAAGGTATAGAAGCTTTTCCTCATCTGTTCTTAATAAAATATGTTTTGTTTTGGAGAGTTTGAATTATCTTTGTGTTTATCTCCACTGTGTGTCCCTATTTTTCATGCTTCATTCAGGCTTTTCCCTAAGGAAGATGCATCAATCGAGTATGTGAAGGAATCAACTCTTCCAAAAAAACCCAAAAAAACCCCCACCTTCTGGTTTATGAATGTGGGATATTGTTTCAGTATTCATGATTCAAAGCATCGATCTGGAAAACAACTTGTCAAGTGAGATTTGCCTTGCGCAGTCCCTGCTGGGCTTCAAAAAAGCGCTTAAGACCCTGATTTTCAAAGACGCATTGGGTGACCATTAGGGTGTTTTTTCCCTCCTGTTCCACCATCTTGCCGAGTATTATTTGTTTTTGTCTTTGTTTTGTTTTTTATAGGATGATTTGTTTGCTATTTGTTTTTATTGTTAAATTGCTGTACACTGCCTGCAGTTCCTTCGAGAAGATGGGCGGTATATAAATAAATAAATAAATAAATAAATAAATAAATAAATAAATAAATGGACCAATATTGCTGCACAATATAAGAACATAAGAACATAAGAAGAGCCATGCTGGATCAGACCAAAGGACCATCTAGTCCAGCTTCCTGTATCTCACAGCGGCCCCACCAGATGTGTTTGGGAGCGCATGAGACTAAATATCTGTCTCCTGATACCACTCCCCTGCATCTGGCCCTTGAATACCCTGGTTTTAAGCCTGGAGATTACATATCTGCATCATGGTTTGTAACCTGTGATGGACTTTTCCTCCAGGAATCTGTCCAATCCCCTTTTGAAGGCATCTAGGCCAGATGCCATCACCACATCCCTGTGGCAGGGAGTTCCACAGAATAACAATGTGATGGGTGGAAAAAATATTTTCTTTTGTCTGTTCTTACTCTCCCAGCTCTCATACCCACAATACCAGTGAGAAAAAGGATCCGAAGGTTTACATAGGAAATGGCACCCGGAACACTGATGACACCAAAGGCAACAGTGAAATACCCTCTTGGAATCACTACCATTTATAAAGAGAAATCAAGCAGGGGAAATCCTAGAACCTGACTTGTTTTTTCATTGGTTAACCCCTGAATATTTGTTCTGCATTTTTACATTTTTTAAAAAAATATTTCCTATATTTTCAATATTAAAAAACATTAATATTATTTTTGTGTCTCTATTTTTACAGCCAGACACAGAATCCTCTTGTAAACATGATTGTGTGAAACCCTTTGTCTAGGAAAGAATCAAAAGGTTAGCTAAAGATTAAGCTAATTGGGTCCTGACTCAATTAGGATCAAAAAGTTCATATGGTCCCAAAATCTTCTGCTTATATACCTCCCCACCACCAATGCTTCAAGCACTCCACGGGCAGTTTGCAATGCATTTGTGCAGGCTACACATTGTCACCCCAAACAAGCAGGGTACTCATTTCACTGACCTTGGAAGGATGGAAGGCCGAGTCAACCACTTGCTGTCTGTCACTGAACCCTTTGAATATGTCTTACAAAATTGTATGCTAAATCCTTCAGAATATATGGCAAAATGCTCCCTTGCTGGAAAACTGTCGTTTTTGCCCTATTATTTAAAGCAAACTTATTTCTTGATTTTTTAAAGGAAGCTTTTCAATCTGTAGTATTTCAGAGATATGAGAGGAGAGGAGGAGAGTCAGGATGAGTCAGGGGGACACCTCCCTACAAATTTGGTGTCTTACATATCTTAGGAGTACTTTCCTGAGGAGGTTATTTTTGGGTTTACAGCTCAGAGGTACACCAAATGTGTAGAAAGGCTTCTCCCCACTTTCCTCTACAATCCTTCTAAGTCTGGTGAAAATTGGTTTTCAGACATCTGAGTTATTCAGCTTCAAAGTGCAGCCCCTGGAAAATACCCTTTAGCAACTGGGCTGGTAAATCCACCAAACTTGGAAAGATGAAAGAGGACAGTCAGAGGACGCTTCTCTGCAAGTCTGGATTCTCTAGGTGCCTGGGAAGAATTTTCCTGGGGTGGGCTATTTGCAGGTGTATACCCCACACATCAAATCACCATCAAACTCACGGGCTTTGTAGAGGAGAGTCAGGGGATGCTTCACTCCAAATCTTGCATCTCTATGTGCCTTGTGGGAGGGGGCATTTTATATCATTTTTTTACATAGAGACGTGTCAATTTGTCACTGGAAATTCTTCAGTTCTTTAATCAATCACAAATCATGACAAATCACTTTTTTTAAAAAAAAAATCCCCATCTCTAATCCCAATAGATGGCTGTTCAGCCCATATTCCCTTTCAAGGGAAGCACACTGGTCTTTTCAATTGTTTTTAGATGTCTATGAAGCTCACACTACCCACACAAGCATAAAGTGATACACATTTGAAGAAAACTAACACAAAGTCCCCGAAGCGTTTATTAGGCTGCAGAATTGTGCTATTAGGAAACTAATTAAAGCTTAGGGAAAAATCAATGGCTCTCGGAATATTCCAGCCACCATAGCCATCCTGGGACTTGTTTATGGGTAGAGATCAGGCTGTACTATTATGAACACAGTGGCTGAAGTTCTGCTGCTTAGCATAATAACTAGGGTAAGGTCATTGAAACAGTCTTGATTTGGTGAGTCAACTTCTCCATAAATTCAATTGGGCCTGCTCTCGTTATTGATTCAATGGACCTGCTCTAGTGTGACACTGAGCAACTTTCAGCCTTTGAAAATGCTGTCACAGGATATATGTTGTGAAAGTACACCTTGATATTACTCACAATTATGCGAACAGTCAAACTTTCGTAGGCTTTTAAAAAATGAAGGGAGGAGACAGAGCTTGAGGTTTGTTTTTATAGGGGATAAATTGAGTTATGCTGTCAGAATGGTGTGATATTTAGCTTATAGTTCTGGCCTGGGTATTTTAATTAAAAGTTAAAGAGGAAAGCCAAAGGAAATAAACAAAGAAATGAAGTAAAAAGTGGACAGGATGTAAGAATCCCAACAGATTCTCTCTCTCTCTCTCTCTCTCTCTCTCTCTCTGTGTGTGTGTGTGTGTATGTGCGTGTGTCTGTCTGTCTATCTCTCTTTCTCTGAGCACTGTCCCACGACAACTAAAAGCCACCTTTTACTTAAAGAACAGCTGCCTCTAAAAACCATGCCCTCATGATCAGCCAGCTTTTCTGGAGAAAAGCCTTGACCATGCCCCCTGAAGCACATTTTCATGGAAACACCACTGGGGGGGTTCTCTTTTTTGCATTGGTTAGGAGGTCCCTTTTTAAACAAATCAAATGAAGGTGGGGATCCAAAAAGCTGCTATCTACTTATTTTCCATTTATTTATTTATTTATTAATTATTTATATTTGTGCTTATTGACCGTCTGACTTTCCCGTTGGAACTCTGGGCGGTTTACACCAAATTATGACAAAACAAACTATCCAGAAAGGAAACCAGACAAGACTAAGAACCAACAAAGTAACAACAAAGATAATGATAAAACATACAACCACATCCATACCACAAACACAAAGACAAAGTCTGGCAAGAAAAGGCACTACCTTGGTCCTCTTTTTAAAATATTCTTAGGTTTAGGGTCCATCGATAAAGCTGCATGCATACGTCAATCCAGCACTCCAGTTGATATTTTGAATGGAGTCAGCTTGCTTAAATGAAACCAACAGGGATCTTCCTTGTTCAATGTATTAAAAAAAAGTTGAGACCCAGAGAGTGTAAGGGTGAGAGCAAATGAGAGGAGGGAGAGAGAGAGAGGGAGAGAGAGAGAGAGAGAGCAAATGAGAGGGAGAGGGAGAGGGAGAAGGAGAGGGAGGAGTGTGATGTGTGTGTGAGAGAGAGAGCATGAGTGAGTGTCTGTGTGTGTGTCAGAGAGAGAGGGGGAGTATGCGAGAAAGTGAATGAGAGGGAGAGAGGCACTGAGGAAGCAAGTGGGGAGGGAAAGGAAAAAGAAGATTTGTTTCCTCTGAGTTCATGTCCCATCCCAAACTTTCCTTCCCTCTTGTGGCTGCTGCTCTGGCAGCAGCGGCGGTGGCTTTTCCCTCCATGTTCTCAAAGCTGTAAAAAAAAGTCCAGCCGTGTGGACATATAAAACAAGAAGACTACTGCCACGGATGTGGGGACAATCTAAGCGCTCCCTCAATCTCGTGATCACGGCAGAGGCAAAGTTTCCTTTTTAAAAAGCGGTTCTTCTAGGATGTGGGATAGTGCACACATCCCCCCTCTCTCTGTGTTTCTCTGTGAACCTTTTACAGTGGACCCTTGTTTAACGTACAGCTCGTATAACGGAAAATTTGTACAATGGAAAAAATTCCATCACCCCTCCCCCTCCCCCTCCCTCTCCAACATGGCCGCAGGCAGTCTCTGGGGCTCTTTACCGAAGATGCAAGCTGGCAATGGAGGAGGAGGAGACCCAGGCCAGCCCGTGGCAGCGGTGGCTATGGCGGGGGAAGAGGAGGAGGAGGGCTCTGCTCGTTTTGGCTAGGAACCCACAGCAAAGCTTCCTCAGGAATGTCTGTTCTTCTCTTTTCCTTCCCCCTTTCCGTCTCTCTTTCTCTTCCCCCTCCCCACAACTGCACCTCATCCCCTCCCACACCACCCGTGCACCCGGAGGAGGTGGTGGAATGCGCCCCGGGCGGGCGGCGCAGTTAGCCCATTTACAGAGCCCGTGCCTCTCTGGCTGCTGCTGCCGTTACTCAGTCCTCCAGGCGGTTTCGCTTTCCGTCTGAGCAGCAGCAGCAGAAACGCCTCTGCCGTCCCTTCGTCGTTTGTCTCTCTCCCAGCCCCTCATTCATGAGTTGGAGCCTCCGCTCCGCAGGCTTCAAGTCGCACGTTCCTCTTCCTTGCTGGCCTCCAGAGCCCCGGCGCCACGCTCGGGCCAGACGCTCTGTGTGTGGGGGGGAGGAGGGGCCAGGCGCTCTGTGTGTGTGTGTGTGATTGTTTGTGTGTGTGTGTGTGTGTGTGTGTGGGAGCGTGTGTGTGCGTGTGCGTGTGTGTGTGTGTGTGTGTGTGTGGAAGGAGGGGCCAGGCACTCTCTCTCTCTCTCTCTCTCTCTGTGTGTGTGTGTGTGTGTGTAGGGAGTGTGTGTGTGTGTGTAGGGAAGGAGGAGACGATAGAGGATGGTTCCTAGGCTCGACCTGCTTCCTGGCTGCTGTGCAACACCTCCTTGTGCTGCTTGTGCAGTGGTATGAGCCACAACATTTGGATGCCTTTCTTACATCCTCCTCCTCCTCCTCTCTCGAGACCTAAGGAATTAACCCTTGTGCTGCTGCATTCCGCCCGAAATCAGTGTGGGTGGGTGGGTGCCTGTTTGCATTTTTGCATTTCTGTTCCCCAAAATTATACATGTACTGTAGTTTGTGTCATTTTTCTCTGCATTGGAACGGATTACTCCATTTTCAATGCATTCCTATGGGAAATTGCAATTTGTATAAAGGAAAATTTGTATAACATAATTTCATTTGGAACGAATTAATTCCTTTATACAAGGTACCACTGTAGTTTGTAATTTAAGAAGGTGAATGGTTAGATTTCAATGCTTTGTAAAGTTATTTTCCTTCTGATATCTGGACATTTGTCATGCAAACAATTCAAACATATGAGGTCAATTTTTGTTTTAGTATTCAGCTGAAAATATTTACAGTTACACTAAGACTCAGATCCAAAAAATATTCACTTTCTCTGCCTAATTCACTTGTGGTGCTTTCTCTTTTTCGCCATGGCAGGAAACCTCTGCTCCATGCATCTAGTAAAGTGTGCTCCTTTTTTCTAATAGATGAAATGAACAAAACTAAAAGCAAAGGCTATTCCAGGACAAAAGAGGACACCATGGTAACATAATGCTGTATTAAATGCTTGGCCTCATTTACTTGGTGAGACAATAGCATTCATTATATTTGCATTCATGTGAATGTATGGAAGATTAAATTTGTGTTAGTGAGATGAACGAGCACATGTGCACATACACTCCCATGTCCTCATGCATCTGGCAACAATAGACAGGTTTGTGCATTGAACATGAAGATCTGAAGAGGGCAATGCACATTTGCCTAAATGTGCTCATAGAGCTCTTTTGATGGGAAACTCTATATTGGTGTGGAAAGGTCCAGCATACTTTCAGGAGATAGGGGCTTTTGGTGGTAGGGATAAAAAAACCTAAGTTAAAAAAAGGAGTTCTGAGGTAAAAACAACTACTGTACAACACTATATGGCACCCCATTCCTTATACGAAAGTCAATTAGACAAGCTGTAATAGTTGATTCCTTCTTTCCTCCAGTAGACTTGAAGGAAACTTCCTGACTTTGGAGGTGCCAGGAAGGCCTTATCACACAGAGCTCTGTACTGCCAATATTATGTTGTCACTTCCCACTAGAGATGGGCACGAAATGAGCAATTTTTCATTTTCGTTTTCATTTTTTCGTTTTGTTACATAACGAAACAAAAAATGAATTTTGTCTCCAAAATAAAATGAAACGAAACGAAACACCAGAAATTTTGTTGTGTGTTTCGTTTTCGTTGCGGCAAATACATTGAACCGTAATGAATGCTAACGAAACAGCAATTTTTCATTTTCGTTTTTGTTTTTTCATTTCGTTACGTAATGAAACAAAAATGAATTTTTTTCCAAAAATTCACAAAAAATGAAAACGAACCGAAACGGACCCCTAAACGACAAACAACAGACGAAACACCATTTTTTTGAGTCGTGCCCATTTCTACTTCCCACTAAATATCACTTGAGTGACCACTTCAGTCCTACTTAAGGTGGAAAAGTCTTCACTGATTGACTAAAAGCTTTGAAAAACTCTTCTGGATGTTCAAAATTATATTTCCTTATTTGTCTTTTTTTAAAAACTGTGAGGCCGTCTTTAGATAGCTTCACTTTTGAACAGCAAGCTGAATATGTGGTATTTTAAAAGGCTATTGCTTTCATTGTACTTGACTCATATCCATTTAATTTCCGTCAGCTCTTCCAAGCTGCTTAAAAATGTCCCCCCCCCCAAAAAAATCTGTAAATTAAATAAAGCTCCACACACTGTTTTGTCTTGTTGTAAGATTGTGAAACATTTTGAAATGAAACAAAACGCCAGCCAGTGTTTTGTTATAAAATTAAACAAAATGCCATTTTCCCCTCTAAACAATTTGTTCTGAAGGAAATGGCAGGGGAGCTTCCTCAAGCTTCCCATGTAACCCCTTGAAATTTGGAAAGTTTTGGATTTCAGGGAATGGAGATATTCATCTCCAAAGGGGCTGTTGAGATACTTAATTGAAGGAGTGTGGATCGGCACAATGAGGGGAAGCTGTAAATTAACCCTATAATTGGTAAAGCGCGCCCAACACACTCCTTCCATTAAGCACCCCCACACCTCATTTCGAACTTAATAACTCTGTTCCCTGAAGCCCAATACTTTCCAAATTCCAAGATGTTCCCTAAAATCACTAAAGGAAGCTAAGCCTGCCACTTTGGGGGTGAAACATGTGTGGGATCAGTATTTTAGAGTGTATATGCATTCTGAAATACTGATCCCAGGCATGTTTTATCCTCAAAGTTGGAAGCTTAGCTTCCTCTAGAGATTTTAGGGAACCCCTTGAAATTTGGAAAAGTTAGTGTTTGTGGGGGCTGAGATATTAAGCTCCAAAGGAGCTTAATACAGGGTTAATTTACAGATTCCCCTCTATATGGGGATAGTAAGCTTTGGAGCTTAATATTTCAGCCCCCAGAAACCCTAACTTTTCCAAATTTCAAAGGGTTCTCTAAAATTGCTTTGGGAAGGTAAGACTGCCCCTTTGGTGATGAAACATGGCTGGGATCAATATTTTTGTGTGCATATTTTAATGCATATGAAAATACTGATCCCAGCCATGTTTAGGCAGCTCAACACCAAAGTAGCAGGGGTACCTCCCTCAAGCGATTTTAGGGAACCCCCTGAAAGGTGGAAAGGTTTGGGGGTCAGGGGACTGAGTAATTAAGGTCCAAAGGGGGTGCCCCTAGGAAAAACTCTTTCTAATTGGAATCAATAGGAAGCCACGGCAGCACTATCACTCACCCAATCGACTTCCGATTCCAATTGGAAGGAATTTATCCTAGAGGTACCCCCTTTGGACCTTAATTTCTCAGTCTCCTGACCCCCAAACCTTTCTAAATTTGGGGGACTGACCTAAAATTAGAACCCAGGGGAGCATAGTGTTTCATTTCATGTTGTTTGTTTTGTAACAAAATGACTTTAACATTCATTTTTGTATAAAAACAAAATGCACAGATTAATGAAATGAATGAAATGAAACACTATTTTTCCATTTCATGCCCATCCATAGTAACTAGCATTTTCCTACAGTACTTGTAGCAGAACCTGCAGGCATGGGGTCCAGAGAGCCTACTTAGGATAGCTGCTTGTCAAGGGAAAGTAGGTTTCAATATGTTCTCATCAACACGGGGGTGCTGTGGTAGCCAATCTCTCTGCACCGTGGTTCCCAAGATGAAGTTTCCAGGATTTGGGAGGGATGCAAAGGTGGCTAGCCATGACAGTTGCTTGCCTACGGTCACAAGGATCAAGTGATTAGTGTCTGGATTTTGGCTGGTTGGGAATGGGCTGTCTACAGGACTGCACAGACCTGGAACTTGGGTGAGGTGTAGGTATACCCCGGGATCCTGTCCTGGGTATCCACAGTATGGAAGGACCCTCTGCAGTTGTTGATACATTACTAGTCAATGACTTAATAAAGTTAATTAATAGTTAATGAAATTAACCCATTTACCTGTGTCTCATCTCCTTATTTCCATAAATAGGTAGACAAAGTTTTACTGTGCAGGTGGATAGGGTCTGGAAAGCCATGTACAGTATTTAATGCCAGGCTCCACCTCACTCTATTCACAACTGAATGCAGCATTAACACATCTAATCTTGGTTTGAAATTCAGATTTTGTTCACATGTTATTTGGGAATCACGTGGGAATTTTCCTCTGTAATTCGTCCAAAATGTTCCAACCACCTAATTTTTTCCCACCTACATCACCAAGCCCAGTTCCCTACTCTATACTCTGAGTACATATGGAGCAGCCAAATATATCTCCAACCACTTGGTACCCAGAAGTTTATCCCTTTTCCTTCAAACATCTTTTTTGTGTGGCTTTGAGGGTTTTTTTGCCCACCCACTCTCCAATAACTCTCCAAACTGCTGCCACACTCTTTTCCATTAGATTACTTTCAAAACTTTTACCCCTCCTGGGGAGGTGGATAGAATGGGAGGGGGCATGAAGATCCAGGGATCAACTTGCCAAACAGTAGAATATACTTGTAATGCTTCACAAAGAATGGGATTTTTTTTTGGTAGTGATATAAAAAGCCATGCCGCTAAACACAGGGGGAAAAAGAAAGAACAAAAAATAATATGTTTTGCGGTAGGTTAAAATCACAGTACATTTCACAAGGATCTAGTCCTGAGGCGAAATTTGAATGCTAAGTAATTGTTTTTTTGTGTGATATATAGAAGATAAAAAAAGAAAATAAAGCTGCATCTTGACCACCTTGACCTAAAATCATAGAATCATAGAGTTGGAAGAGGCCTCAGGGGCCATCTCGTCCAACCCCCTGTCATGCAGGAACCCCCATCACAGTGCTCCCGACAGATGCTACCACAATGCTTCCCAATCAAGAGTCCCGAGATGTTCTTGGATCATAGCTCCCAGAAATCCTGACTAGCACACCTGACGGTGAAGGCTCCTGAGCATTTTAATCCACCTGGAGGCCCAAGGTTAAGGTACATTGAATGAAAACTTCCCTGCTTACACCACTATAGTTTTGATCTCCAGTTTCCAAAGTGAAATATTCCTGATGCAAGGCTATTCAGAGCTTTGTACATCTTGTGTTCTCCTCGTGGCGCAGTGGTTAAATGCCTGTACTGCAGGTAAAACTGTGCTCACGACCTGGGTTCAATCCCCGGTAGCAGGCTCAAGGTTCACTCAGCCTTCCATCCTTCCGAGGTCGGTAAAATGAGTACCCAGCTTGCTGGGGGGGCAATGTGTAGCCTGCACACTGTAATTAAAATTGTAAACCGCCCAGAGACCACTTGTAGTGGTATGGGGCGGTATATAAGCAGAACACTTTGCTTTTGCTTTGCTTTTGGTCTAAGAGCAAATAAGCGAAAGCATGGCCATCCACCTGGCTGCATGCTCCTTCAGTGATTATTTACTGTATATACTTGAATATAACTCTAGTTTTTTAGCTCTAATTTTGGGCTGAAAAGGGGGGCCCTCAACTTATATTCGGGTCAATACTTTTAACTACTGAGGCAAGTGCTTGGGTCAGTGGCTAAAAGTCATTTTAAACATTGTGTGCCGCTTCTCCTGACCCCCCCTTGCTTGAAATGTTTAAAATGACTTTTAGCCACCGAGGCAAGTGCTTGAGTTGGTGGCTAAAGTAATGTAAAACATCCTGCCCACTTCTCCTGATCCCCCTCTGCAGACCCCAGAGGTCCACTGGGGTCAGGCCCACGAGAATGGTGCAGGTGCGCTCACTTAGGGTGGCCACACCCAGGGAGGCATGGAAATCACTTACGTGTAACCGCACCTTCTCTGTGGTGGGCCCCTCACTGTGGAATCATCTCCCTAGTGAGCTGTGCCTAGCACAGTCCCTGCCCGCCTTTAAAAAGGCCTTGAAAACCCATCTTTTCAAGGAGGTATATGGTGACCTTTTCATTTAATTTTTCACTTTCCCACCCCCTTGCTGCCCGCGCCATCTTTTGTGGAGGGCTTTGTCCCTCCTTATTTTATTATTATTCTTTTTGCCCTTTTGTACTTCTGTTGTCTTGTTTTAATTGTAAACTGCCCAGAGTTCCATACGGAAGATGGGCAGTCTAGAAATATAACAAATAAATAAATAATAAATAAATAAATATCACGGGGGAATGGCACACAATGTTTAAAATGACTTCTAGCCATCAACTTGCCTCAGTGGCTAAAAGTCATTTTAAACATTGCATGCCACTCCCCCGCAACGCGGGGTGGGTGGGTCAGGAGAAGCGGTGCACAATGTTTAAAATAACTTTTAGCCATTTCTCATTTGTGTTATGATTTTGCTAGTGGCAATCTACCACCATTGGTGATGTCATTTCTGCAGGGTGTGCACAGACGTACTGAAACCATTGGTTTCAATAGCTTAGCCCCTTTAATCTGAAACTTTTAAGCATCATTAATGCGGAATCCAATAGATGATGGCCTTGTGTCTTCATTGCAGGAGTTCCCATAGTAAACTTTTCAATGACACTGGAGTTTGAAACCGAACTTACTTTCTTTGATGCATTCCAGCCTTTCCCTTAATATTGCACCTTTATCCAGTACATCTTTTTCACCATTAGTGTGTCCTTCTACACAATAATGGATTCCAAACTTCTATTACTTTCAGAGACAAAAGATACCAGCCATTCTCAATTTTTCTACTGTGGGAGAAAGAAAAGCTTAATTTGAACTGCACAGGTAAAAGGTTTTTTTCATAAAGTATCTACCACCTTGGGAGCACCATGATTAAAGCTTTTTCTCCCTGGAAAGCACAAGAGTGGGTTAAAGAAATGACCTAGAGAGGACCAGAAATCATGATTTACCAGCAGTTGAAACGATTGTTTTAAATATAAAAAGTCTAACAAAGATTCAAATAGGCCCTGCACACTGTTGAAATGTGTATATGCAAAGAAAAATGAACATGATTAAAGGAAGCAACTGATGACTCAACATGAGATAAGTTCTCCTGGGAAGCTCTGAAACTCTGGAATACTCATGTCTGATCTCTCTAGGAGTTGGTATTCATTCCTTCAGACCCATAATTCCTTTCTGGGGTAGAGATATTTTGATACTTACATTTGAAATAATTACAGATTTATAATTATAATTGATATGAAGATATCATAGTCATTTTGTAAAAGGTATTAAAATGTATCAGCAGCTGATGAATTTATATCACCATGTTAATTTATACATAGACCCATATTTTATTCTGTTTTTCTTCCATTGGTCTATTTCCACTTATGTATTGTCAACAATCAGTGAAGAAAAACATCTACTGCATAATTAAGTGTGGAATGCACAACTTTTGGGGTACCATTTAGTATAGACCAGTGCTTAGGAACCTTGGGCACTCCAGATGTTTTGGACCACAACTTCCAGAATTCCATGCCTTATTGCCAATGACAAAGGACTGTTGTAGTTGTGGTACAAAACATCTGGAGTGCCAAAGGTTCACCACCACTGGTATAGACCAAACCAGCACTGAATTGGAGGCTAATGATTGCCATCAAAATTTATTGGGAAATGTAGTGGATCATTATGGTACCTTAAGGTTCTAGATGTCATTGTGCAACAAGCAACCATGCACTACCACAGACCAGAGTGTTTCCTTCATGAAGTGAGAGGAGGAAACAGGAATGGAAGCAAGGAAGCTGCTTCAATGACAGATGTGCAAATATATTGATAGTGGTGTGATAGGCTGATTCAGTACCAGCAAGGATCATACTACAGTTCAGGTGCTAACTATGTATGAGAATGCTTACTGTCTCCCATGGTGCTTTATATTTGAACTAGCCTTGAGCTACGCATTCCATCAAATAGAGAACTGTCTACTGTAAAACAGGACATATGGCCTCTAACACCATACTATTGGCTAACATAACTGAACCTACTGCAGCCATTTCCCAACTGCATAAAATAGTCACTGGCTGGCTAGCTTAGTGAGTTGGAATACCGGATTGATGAGCCAGGGTTGGGAGTTTGAATCCCCATTATGACTGTGAAGCCTGAGCAATCCCAGACTTGATAGCACACAGCAACAACTATTATTATTATATAAAATTGTGGTGTACAGAGCCTACTGAATCCTGTGAGTATTTCACAGATGGAGATATTTTTTTTCTGGCCTCAGGGCCAAATTCTATATTGGAAAGAACCTCAAGACCAGTATTTCATCAGTGGGCAGGTCTAATGGTGCAAAGCAAGACATAATTAAGTAGACAAGGCAAGTAATTCTCACTAGTTTCAGCATATTCTTACTCAGCATGCAGAAAATAGCTCAATTCTGTGTCTACGCATTGTTCAACCCTCATACAACATGCTTCAAATGTGCAAAGCTCTGTGTCACTCTGTACATTTTGACTCAGGAGAAAGCCCTAATTCCACAGTTTAGTGCTAAAAACACACCTTAATTTTATGCAGAATTCTTATGAAACAGCTTCCTAAACTGCAAAGCAGAGTTCCATGAGGCTATATTCTCAACTGCAAATCATGAATTAAGCCTATGCAGAAATGCCCCAGGCTGCAAATCACAGCCCGATTCCATACAAAAGCTTCATTGGTTTTAAATTAATGTCTTGGCTTTTGTTAGACTAACAGAGAAAGCTATTAGACTGGATGAGAAACCTTTATGATGCTGCCCTTTTCCATATTTCTATATGAGGTATGATTTCACAGGGTATTCATCAGAGGTCTTTTGTCATTTTGTTCCTTGAGATCCTTCATCATCACTGAAGAACTGGAGACTACACCTAGGCCTCTTTTTTGTATTCTCGAAGGTGTTCACAGCCAGGATCTGATAGTTGTTGTGTGAGTTTTTCTACCTGACATTTTACCAGACTCTGTGGCTGGCATCTTCAGAGGGCAAGTTGCTCAGGAAACAAGGAGTTACTCTCTGAGCTCTGGGGTATAGAGTGAGTGAGACTGGGCTTCTTAAAGTTGTGGGAAAGAGGAAGCTTGTCCTATGCAGGACAATAGGTGTTAGTCATTGTACTGTGATGGAGAGATTAAGAAGTTTCAAAGTAATCAGGGGTAGCAAAAATCCTAATATGTAGTTGATGGGTGTTGCTAGGTTTTCTATTGTGTGAACTGATCACCTCTGCTTATGGCTGGATGGGAATATTTGAGCTTTGACATTTTTGCACTCTGCAGCCATTCGTACTGGAAGCCAGGCTTTGTTGATTTTTAGACTTTCTTCTTTTTTGTTGAAACTGTGCTTATGTTTGAGGATTTCAATGGCATCCCTGTGGATTCTGAGATAGTGCTTGGTAGTGTTCTCCAGTACTTGTGTGTCCTGGAAGAGGATTTCATGACCAGATTGTTTCAGGGTATGTGCAGCTACTGCTGATTTTTCTGGTTGTTTTAGCCTACAGTGTCTTTCATGTTCTTTGATTCTCATCTGGATGCTGCGCTTTGTGGTCCCAGTACATACCTGGCCACAGCTACAAGGTATCTGGTATACTCCTGCAGTGACGAGTGGGTTCCTCCTGTACTTTGCTAACTGTAGCATCTGTTGTATTTTTGTGGTGGGTTTAAATACTGTTTGTAGGTCCACAAACATAAACACAGTTTCAACAAAAAAGGAGAAAGTCTAAAAATCAACAAAGCCTGGCTTCCAGTAACTTTAATACTTTAAGAACCCCAGTCTCACTCACTCTATACCCAAGAGCACAGAGAGAAACTCCTTGCCCTCTGAAGATGCCAGCCACAGAGTCTGGCAAAATGTCAGGAAGAAAAACTTCCAGATCATGGCCAAACCACCCAAAAAACTCACAACTATCCTTTTTTGTGTTAGTAAGCAAAGCATGTATTCAACACCAGGCTATGTTCCTTCACCATGAGATGACACTGCTCAACTTCCCAAGGTTAAGTACTGTTATAAACCAGCTACATCATAGCAAGAGGAAATTTATAACATCATATTATAAGATACTTGGCACACAAAACAGTGTTTTGTTTTTCGTAAGGTGGCCAACCCTAGGAGACACTTCTAATGTTGGATTTCATAAACTGCCTTGGGGTTGAGTTACATGACCCTTGTATCCTCTTCCAAATCTAGAGTTCTATGATACGATGACCTAATGCCATAGGGATTCTGGGAACTGTAATCCAAAAATCAATAATTTTCATGAGTATGAAAGGGTGCTTTGAAAAACACAGTCATCAAAATCTCAATATGAGCTTTTATTTATTTATTTATTTATTTATTTATTTATTTATTTATTATTGGGCTTATACCCCGCCCATCTTCCCTAAGGAACTCTGGGCGGCTTACAAAGCTGATCAAGTCAGCGAATATAAAAACACAGATACTAAACATAAACATAAACAACAGTGAATTAAAACATGTGCACCCTGATCGAGATGAATGTAGCTCAGTAAAAAGTCATATTGGTTGAGCTAACTAACAGCAGATGGCAGGGAAAAAGGAAAAAAAACTGTTTGAAACAATTTAAACTTGGTCTCCAAAGGCCTCGTGGAACAGAATGGTTTTCAAGGCTCTGCGAAAGGCCAGCAGGGACTCTGCAGAGCGCACTTCGCTGGGGAGGCTGTTCCACATTGAAGGGGCAGCCACCGAGAAGGCCTGATTACGAGTTGAGGTTCTTCGGTTCTCTCGGGGGGTGGCAACCCGAAGCGAGTGCGCTCGCGACTGCCAAACTGGTCGGGCCGAAGTTGACCTCTGGGCGATCCACTCTGCCAGGTAGTCTGGTCCCAAGTCATGGAGGGTTTTATAAACTAAAACCAAGACCTTGAATCTGATCTGGGATGCAACGGGCAGTCAATGCAGGCGAGCCAAGACAGGGGTGATGCGGTCATAATGACATGCACCCACCACCATTCTGGCTGCTGCATTTTGTACCCACTGCAGATGCCAGAGGAGAGTCAAGGGCAGCCCCATGTAGAGGGCGTTGCAGAAGTCCAACCTCGAGATCACCAGTGCTTGCACCATCGTTCTCAGTGAGTCGCCATCTAGGTATGGGTGGATCTGGCGATTTGGTGAAGGTGATAAAATGTGGTCCTGGTCACGGCAGCCAGCTGGGCATCCAAGGATAGCGCCGGATCCAGGACCACGCCCAGGTTCCGAACCCTGTCCGACAGCTGGAGGGAAACACCCTCCAAGCTGGGGAGAGGGCCTCCGTATCCAGATGGAGAACTCCTGAAGAACATCACCTCGGTCTTTTCGGGGTTGAGTTTGAGCCTGTTGGCCCTGGTCCAAGCCATGACCGCCTCCAGGCACTGGTCAAGAGTCCAGAAAGCTTCCACTGCAGCGTTGGAATAGGAGAGATAGAGCTGCGTGTCATCACCGTACTGATGACAGCAGACTTCAAATCTCCTAATGACCCCAGCCAGCGGTCTTACATAGGTGTTGAACAGCATGGGGGAGAGAGACGAGCCCTGCGGAACCCCACAAGGGAGTGTCCACGGGGCTGACAACTCTCCACCATGCTGCACATACTGGAGCTGACCCTCCAGGAAGGACCAGAGCCAACTGCGAACAGTGACTCCGATACCCACCTCGGAGAGCCGGTCCAGTAGGATACCATGGTCGACGGTATCGAAGGCCGTTGACAAATCCAGGAGAACCAACAGGGTAGAGCAACCCCTGTCGGCCACCCGGATTAGGTCATCTTGCAGCGCGACCAGAGCTGTCTCGGTCCCTCGGCCAGGTCTGAACCTGGACTGGCATGGATCAAGGCACTGCTGTTCCTCCAGAAATGATTGAATCTGAATCGTGGCCACCCTCTCGATGACCTTGCCCATAAAGGGGACGTTGGCAATCGGATGATAGTTCGCCAATTGGTCCGATGCCAGGCCCATTTTTTTCAAAATGGGCTTTACCACTGTCTCCTTCAAGCAGGAGGGGAAAAAAAACCCTTGCTGAAGGAGGCGGAAGCGATGGCAGAAGCCCATTTGGGCATACTCCCCCCGGCAGCTTTTATGAGCCATGATGGGCAAGGGTCGAAGGGGGTGGACGTGGGTCGGCAATGGGCAATTGCCCTGGGGGCCTCCAAAGAGGAAACAGGCCCAAACTCGACCAATCGAGGAGAGCGGGGGGTGAAGCAACAGGGGGTGACGAGGGAGGGCTAGTGCAACCGGATTCGAGGCCTCTATTTTTGATTTAAAGAAGACTGCAAAGTTCTCACTACTGAAATCAGTAGGAGGAGGCCTTGCCAGACTAGGATTGGTGAGGTCTCGAACCACCAGGAAGAGCTCCGCCTGGCGGTTCGAGGCCTCATCAATTCTCAGGGAGTAATATGATGTTTTAGCCTCCCTGATCGCACGGGAGTAGCGCCTAGTCTGGATTACGACTGCAGTCTTGTTAAAAAACGTCCGGCTTCGTCTCCAGCTGCTCTCCAGCCTCCTCCGCTCCTGCTTCATCGCTCTCAGCTCTGCCATGAACCACGGCGAAGGTCGAGCTCTGCTGCGGAGGAGGCGCTTAGGGGCGATTCGGTCGACAGCCTGGGAAGCTGTTTCAAACCATTGGTCAGCCATGGCCTCGGCCAAATCGTCAGCCAGGCCACCAGGAAGCACCCCGAAGGCTTCACGGAACCAATCAGGGTCCAGAAGCCTCCTGGGGCCTGCCCAAACAAGGGGGCGGTGATCCCCACGGGGGGGGGGCGCAATTGACAGGGAAAAGGACAGCAGGTGGTGATCTGACCATGACACAGGGAGGGAAACGATATCCCTGCACCTCCAGATTGGAATCCCCCAACATGGAGGAAAAGACCAAGTCAAGGGTATGCCCACATTTGTAGGTAGGGCAAGAAATATGCTTGGATAGACTCATGGAGGTCCTGGACTCCATGAATTCCAGAGCTGCACCAGATAGTTCACTGCCAGCATGCATATTGAAATCCCCTATGACCAGAAGCCGAGGGGACTTCAGTAGGGCCGCCGCGATGAACTCTGAGAGCTCTGGTAGGGATTGTGCTGGGTTGCGGGGAGCACGGTAGTCCAGCACAATTCCAAATCTATCCTGCTGACCTACCAACAGGTGGAGGCATTCTAACCCCGGACTAACCAATCTCGAAGCCCTGGTCACATTAAGAGATTCCCTGTAAACAATGGCAGCCCCCCTCCCTTCTGACCCCCCCCAACCTACCCACTCCCTGAACCAGAAACCCAGGTGGGCACAGCTGGGTGAGGGAGGCTCCCCCCTCTGTGCCCACCCAGGTCTCGGTAATGCAGGCCAGGTCGGCCCTCCCATCACAGATGGCGTCATAATTGACGGGGGTCTTAATATGGACCGACCTTTTAAAGAGTCCTCTTTGCTGAAGACCAATTTCAAAGGAAATGCCATTTTCTACAAAAGCTTCTGGTACATTTACTGACTTCTAGAATCTTTATATATTCTTAATGGCAAAAATACACTTGTATTAATATACTGTGCTTATTTCGCACATAAAATGGAAACATGGAAATTATACTCTTATGATCCCACATGAAAAATGTGTGTAAATGAGTTTTATATCTGCTTCCTGCTAGCCATTACATGCACATCAGAGGTTTCCCTGATAGAAAATAAACAACTCTATAGAGCACAGAAGCTCTTAAAAAATTAAGCATTGCTCACATGATGGATTATCATTTAACCTGTAGCTCATTTATAATCATTTTGCCCAAAGCTACTGATGATGAACCATCAAGATAAGACCACATATAGATACATCATAAGCCACTGTGGCAACATCACCAGTGCACGGAACAGCTCTGTTGACTTATCAGTCAAAGCATGCTGTCAGAGTACCTTGGAGACAGATTTTAGTAAAAGTGTGCCTTGACATGTCTTACATTAATAATTTGTGAAATGAGGGTGAGGGAGAGAGGGAAATGGATTTGCCACTTAACACTTTCTTCGGTATTTTAGCTGACAATTCTCTTGCAGCCTGTCAATCCACTGCAGTGCCAAAGAAAGCTTACACAAATGTCTACAGCAAACAACATGTATGGATGAAAGGCAGATGCTGTTCTATCAGTAGCCATCTTTTATTGGTCTAAGAGGAAACTGGCATTGGAAAACCTGTACCCTCAACTAGGAAGGAAGGAAGGGAGGGAGGAAGTCACGGTAATAACTGATTCTAACTCATCATTTTTGAGACTGAACAAAATCATGACTACTTCTTTGTGTTTTCAATTGCTGGGATGAGTTCAGATTCTTTTTTTCTTTAAATTTTGAACACATCTGGTAGAAGGGGAATGGCTTATAAGTGTACATAGATTCATAGAATCATAGAATCATAGAGTTGGAAGAGACCTCAAGGGCTGTTCAGTCCAACCCCTCAACATAAAGAAATGCATCTTAAAAAAATTAAGAGTATGCTCACGGGCAAAAAATATTTTTCAAAATATATGCACATTTTCATTGGTCATCGCGTCTTCCAAAAAAGGCCAAGGGGGTGGGCGAAGCCCCATTATATAGGGCTTCACTCTATCCACTGCCCAGGCCTCATGAGGCCTGTGAAGTGCATGCCTTGTGCCACTTTGCCTGGGGAAGGGATGCAACCCCAGCACCAGAGAGTGCCAACAGCAGAACTAGCCTTTCTCATTTGGCTTCCTCATAGAAATGGAGGGGAAAAACTTACCCTATATTTGGATTTTGCACTTTTGGTAGATGAAATCCCATTTAAAGTGACATTTGAGGAAAGTTTGCTTTGTCCTGTTCTCTTGAAATATTTCTAGGACACATAAGGGCAACTTACACACAACATATTATTCCTTTTGCTAATGCAAGACCCCTGAAAGCACTCAGAAATTCATCGTAGTCCTTGCTAACAAGGAGGAAAAAGCTGTAGTTTCTCCTCCCCTTAACTGAAGAGAAAAGAAGCAAGAATTTACATCCTTTAAGAACATAAGAACATAAGAAGAGCCATGCTGGATCAGGCCAAAGGCCCATCTAGTCCAGCTTCCTGTATCTCACAGTGGCCCCACCAAATGTGTCTGGGAGTGCATGAGACTAGCTATCTGTCTCCAGATACCACTCCTTTGCATCGGACCCTTGAAGTACCCCAGATTTAAGCCTGGAGATTACGCATCTCCATCATGGTTTGTAACCTGTGATGGACTTTTCCTCCAGGAATCTGTCCAATCCCCTTTTGAAGGCATCCAGGCCTGATGCCATCACCACCTCCTGTGGCAGGCAGTTCCACAGACTAACAACACACTGGATTAAAAAAATATATTCTTTTGTCTGTTCTCACTCTCCCAACACTCATTTTGAGTGGATGTCCCCTAGTTCTGGTATTTTGTGAGAGGGAGAAGATCTTCCCTATATCCACTTTACTCATGCCCTGCATTATTTTGTAAGTCTCAATCATATCCCCCCCTCAGGTGCCTTTTTTCCAGACTAAAGAGCCCCAAATGTTTTAGCCTTTCCTCATAAGGAAGGTCCTCAAGCCCAGTAATCATGTTAGTCACTCTCTTTCCTGATCTGTCACAGATAATTCAGAGCCCATGAGTTGCTAAAGTTTGAATTTTTTGTCCCAATGTGCATTACTTTACATTTTCCTGCATTAAAATGTATTTGCCATTTCACAGCACACTCCCCCAGATCGGAAAGATTTTTCTGGAGTTCTTCACAATCTTCTCTGGGTTTTACCACATGGAAAAGTTTTGTGTCATCTGCAAACTTGGCCACCTCACTGCTTATCCCCGTCTCCAGGTCATTTATGAACAGATTGAAAAGCACTGGACCCAGGACAGATCAACAGGACACACTGCTTTTCACCACTCTCCATTGTGAAAATTGCCAAATGACTCCTACTCTTTGTTTCCTGGATCTCAACCAGTTCTCAATCAATAAGGGTCTCTTCCTCTTATCCCTTGACTGTGCAATTTTTTTCAGCAACCTTTGGTGAGGGACTATGTCAAAGGCCTTCTGAAAATCAATATAGACAATATCCACCAGTTCACTCAAACCCACATGCCTGTTGACCTTTTCAAAGAATTCCAAAAGATTTGTCAGGCAAAACTTACCTTTACAGAATCCATGTTAATTTTCCATCAGCAAGGTTGGTTCTTGTACTATGTGTTTTAAGATTATCTCTTGGATGAGGCTTTGGCAATCTTCATTGGACAGATGTAAGGCTAACTGGCCTGTAGTTTCCCGGATCCCTCCTCCTTCCTTTTTTTAAAAAAGTGGTGTGGCATCCACTATCCTCCAGCCCTCCAGCACTGTGGCCATTTTAAAAGACAAGTTGCAGATTACCGTTAAGAGATCCGCAATTTCATTTCTCAGTTCCTTAATAACCCTTGGGTGAATGCCATCGGGGCACAGTGACTTGTTGATCTACAATTTACCAAATAAATCTGAAACAAACTCTCTTTAAACCTGTATTTGATTCAATTCTTTAGTCAAGAGGAGACTTTCAGGCAGCGGAATCTGCCCAAGGTCTTCTGTCGTGAAGACAGATGCAAAGAACTCATTTAATTTCTCTGCAATTTCCAAGTCCTCCTTTACCTCCCCTTAACCTCCCTCACCATGCAGAGGGCCAATTGGTTCTCTGGCAGGTTTTCTACTTCTAACTTATTTAAAGAAACTTTTATTATTGCCTTTATATTGCTAGCCATACATTTCCCAAAGTCTTTCCTTGCCTCTCTTATCATCTTCTCATATTTCTTTTGCCGGAGTTTGTGTTCCTTTTTATTTTCCTCATTTGGGGAGGAGTTCCATTTATGGAAAGACCTCTCCTTTTGCTTTAGACCCTCTCTAACTCCACCTGTTAACCATGCCAGCACCCTCTTATACTTAGATTAGCTCTTGTGCTACCATTGTTTTAAACAGGCTCCATGCACTCTGGAGAGATTGGATTCTTTTTACCTTCCCTTTCAATTTCTTTCTAACTAGTTTCCTCATGTGAGGGAAGTCCCCCCTTTGGAATTCAATGGTTTTTGTGTCTGATTTGCTTGACATTCTTTCCCCAACATGCATGGCAAAGGAGGTTGCAGCATGGTCACTGTTCCCCAGAGGCTCAGTGACATTCACATCCCTGACCAAGTCCTGAGTATAACACAGTATTAGCTCCAGAGTTTCCTATTCTTGAATGGGCTCCATGACAATTTGCTCTAAGGCACAGTCACACAGCATGTCGAGAAAACTGGTTTCAATTTCTTGCACCGAGCTCACATTGGCCAAGTCAATGTGGGGATAATTGAAGTCCCCCATGATTACTATTCTGTCCCTCTTAGACACCCCCATGATTTCTCTTCTCATTTCAAGGTCCCCCTCATTGTCACATCGCTCCTTGGACCTGGCAGCTTAACCCACAGTGATTCTATGGTGGAGTCAGACCCTCTGTCAATCTCCATTCTGCTGGATTTTACCCCTTCTTTGATATAGATGGCCACTCCCCCTCCAACCTGCCCCTCTCTATCCCTTCTATAGAGGTTATAGCCTGGGATTGCGGTATCCCACTGGTTCTCCACATTCCACCAGGTTTCTTTTATGGCCATTATATCAATGTTATCCATAGCTGCCAAATGTTCAAGTTCTCCCATCTTTGTTCAGAGGCTTTGGGCATTGGTGTAAAAGCACCTGTACATTGGGTCCCCCAACAACAGCTTCTTCTGTTGTTGGGGGTTTGTCTAATTTCAATAGACAACTTTGTCTAATTTCAATAGACAAACTATCATACCCCAAATTTGTCTTCAGCCACGGGCTGCACAATTGTCTGCACCAGCCTCCCCACAACAAAACAACCAAACATGATGGCAGTGACACTCCTGGGCTGGCTCTTCTAAGCTGAACCTTTCTAAAATTTGCAACCCACTTAAGTGAGCACCCCTGTGCCCCTTCGTAATACCCACCTCCCCCGACTCCGAGTTTAATAATTCCCAGTTCTTTGCCTATAGTGGCTGATTCGTTGATGGAACAAAGAATGGAAGAAGGAAACCTCTTTAATCTCTGAGGGGACAGAGGGGCACACAGAGACAACTTATAGTGCTTTTGTGTACCACTGTTTTTTTTAATTTTAATGAATTTGCTTTGAATATTTATTTATATGTGTGTGTGCATAGCCTTGGATCCCTACAAAGTATAAAAATAAAGTAACAAATAGACAAACCTTGCATAATATAGATGTTGAAACCCTAAAAGATGGCTAGGGTGCTAATCTTAAAAAACACATATTTGACAAGTATTGTTCCTGAATTCAAATTCTCTGTTTTACCTTGAATTCGCTTCATCTGTAGAGCCATGGATCCTATGAGAAATTGTTGGACCTGGGCAACCTGAAACATTGTTAAACAAGACAGCTACATATGATATATTACTTTTCTATACATGAGTAATAGATAAGCCTTCCTTGTAGTACTCAATCATACCATTCCTGCCTCTCTGCCTCCCCTGTCTTCTACCAGAACATCTTTCGACTGTGCTGCCTGCCAAGGTCAGTGAGGTGTTCCCCAATTAACACTTCAAATTACACTTGCGAGGCCGCAGCTTCTTTGATTTCCTCACAGCTGTCAGAACTGCTTGGAAAAGGGCTGTCAAGGAACAGCCTGGGGAGAGTCATCTGCCCTTGGGTGTCATTGGTGATGTAAGTGCATTTAAAGGTGTTCAGAGGGGTAAGAGCTTGGTGGAAAAGATGTGGGAGTATCTGATTTTGTTGAATCAGGATCCTTCTCCTGACATCCATTGCAGTTTTACTTTTAAGGAAAACTAAAACGAGTGTATTTGTGTTTCTTTTTTGACCAAAAAAAA
Source organism: Phrynocephalus versicolor (assembly GCA_023846285.1). Taxonomy (NCBI): domain Eukaryota; kingdom Metazoa; phylum Chordata; class Lepidosauria; order Squamata; family Agamidae; genus Phrynocephalus; species Phrynocephalus versicolor. The sequence continues at coordinate 44,506,782 of JAHTLZ010000016.1, read as the reverse complement.
AAAAATATTCTGACAGTGCCCAAAAATACGTAAACAGTGTGTGGAGTTTTCTGTGCCCCTTTCATTTAAATTGTTCTGATTTGCCTTCCATAATGGCAGTTGGTAATCAAACATGACTATTTATGTATTAATTCATTTAATTTATACCCCACCTTTTAACATTTCAGGACCCCAGGATAATACATATTTAAAAGATACAGCTCAAACTCAGAAAACATTAGGATAGTATATAAACTAAGAAATAAATTAAAAGTGATATAATACAATGTTTGAAACAATTTATACCATTTAATAGCAACTCAAATGCTGAAACACCTGTCATCAAGATGCCCTGTTCAGGCACCAAAGGTATGCTTAAGCTGAAAAGTGTTTGCCTGCTAGAAGATAGGCTGGCTGCCCTCAAAATGGTTCCACAGCCTGACAGCAGATGCTGAGTACATCTTCCTGCTTGTCTTCACCAAGCATCCCTGAAAAAGTGGTGGGGTTGAAAGAAAGGCCTGTCCTACACATCTTAAAAGTTGGCCAGACTCGTACAGAGATGTATTATGTCTGTGTCATTCTGCACTTTTCTGCTTACTGATACCAGTTTCTAGTATCTGTGAAATAATTTTGTAGTTTCTTGTGAAAGCCAACCCAAGCTGTCTCAAAAGTCCAACACAGTCCTTATTTAGGACCATGATGGTACACACACTAGGTATGGGCACCAAATGAAAAACAAAATGCTGATATATATTTTTTGGTTTGTCATGTAACAAAATGAAATGAAGTGGGGAAGCAACAGTTTGTTAGTAACAAAACAAATGGCTGTGTTTTAGTTTAAAATGAACTGATTTGTTTCTCTGTAAAATGGCAGGGGAGCTCCTCAAGTGGTTTTAGGGAACCCATTAAAATTTGGAAAGTTTTGGGTTTCAATTTCCCATTGAATTGTTTTTACAAAAATATTTATAATTATTTTCAGAAATATTCAATGGAAAACTACTGATCTCAGGCATTCAAATGGCAGGCTTCACTCCCCCAAGCAATTTTAGGGGACCCTATGAAATCTGGAAAAATTAGAGTCTCTGGGGGCAGAGATATTAAGCTCCAAAGGAGGTGGGAGTGCTTAATGGAAGGAGTGTGTCCAGTGCACATTGCCTATTATAGGGTTAATTGACAGCTTCCCTTCAGTGCGCTGATCCATGCTCTTTCGGTTAAGTACACCCAGACACTTTGAAGCTTAATAATTCTGTTCTCTGAAATCCAAAACTTTCCAAATTTCAAAGGATCCTCTAAAATCCCTTGAGGAAACTCTCCTGCTATTTCCATGCTGTTAGATGCCTAGGATTAGTTTTTTCAGATATTTTTAATTTACAATTTTTTTTTTCCTGGGACACCGGCTTTGGAGTTGAATAACTTGGCCCCCTGTACTCCAAACCTCTCCAAATTGGGAGTGCTTCAAGGGGAGAGCTTGAGGAAGCTCCACTGTAATTCCCACGCTGCTTGCTGTCTGGGAAAACTATTTTCAGGCACATAATATTGCAATAAGAATTTTTTTCTGGGAGGCACCCCATTTGAAATTGAATAACTTATCCTCCTGAACCACAAATCTCTCCAAATTTGGAGGGCTTATTGGGGAAAGCCCAAGTAAGATTCACACCAAATGTAGTGCTTCTAGGACCCAAGGGAGCTGTTTTTTAGAGTAACAAATTGGCTAATTACTGGTTTGTTTTGTAAAATTTAAAATATGTTTATAATGAAACAAAATGAATCAAGGGGAATGAAATGAAACAAATCTCAGTTTTTTCCATTTTGTGCCCATCCCTAACTCACATGTTTCTAATTGTCCATAAATATTCCTGTAAACATGGAAATGCAAGCAACAAGCAATGCATCCAGTTGTATGTTGAATGGTCCCATCAGGTCAGAAGGGCACCGGTGGCAATCTGCAGGAGTATTTTATTTTTTATTTTATCCTCTCCCCACACACACACACACACACACCTCCCCTGACCAGGAGATCACATCACTAACAGGTAGTCCATGAAGTACTTTGAAAGTGAAATTAGTACAGAGTAGAGATAGGGATGAATTGAAAAACAAATAATGTTTTCTGACAAATTTGGCTGATCCGTCAAAATTTGTTGATTCTTAGTCACCTAAATGGAGTCACTGACAAATGTGAATTGATGAATTTTTAGCAATTTTTGATATGTTGGGCTATAGACTGGCACCCAGAGTCACCGACATTATAGGGAGGCATCCCCCATCTCTCTTCTATAATCCCTTCACATTTGGTGGAGATTGGACTTTTGATGTCTGAGTTATGCACCCACAAATAGCCCCTCCCCAGGAAAGTTCTCCCCAGGCATATAGAGATTCCAAACTTGCAGAGCATCTTCTTTTGACTCCCGTCTACTACATCTGGATGGCCAAAGTTTGGACATGCCCGATTTAATCAATGGCTTTTTAGCAAGAAATCCAAGGAGAGTATTTTCTAAGGAGGACAGCATACTCCCTTTATCACTGGCACAAGCTCAATATCTTCTTTTGTCTTTCTTTCTGTTCCCCATTTCTATGTGTGATACATGAATCTCTTGTTTTCTGCAAACAATCTGTGGGCGTCCTACCCTGGGAATGCCTCTAGGCCAGGCATGTTGAAACTTAAGCCCTCCAGATGTTTTGTACCGCAACTCCCACAGTCCTTTGCTATTGGCAATAGAGATGGGCACGACTTAGCGGTATTTTCGTTTTCATTTTCGTTTTTCGTTTCTGTTACGTAACGAAATGAAAAATGAAAAACGGCTCAGAACTGGAACGAAAACGGAAACGAAACGACTAATTTCGAGCCAATTTTCGTTTTTCGTTACTGGAAAAGCACATAATGGAGCTAAATGGGAAGAAACGAAAAATTGTTCGTTTTCGTTTTTGTTTTTTTGTTTTCGTTACGTAACAAAACAAAACGAAAAATTTTGAAATTAGCTCACGAAAACGGAAACGAGCCGAAACGGACCCCTAGCCAAAAACGAAAACGAAAATGAACAATTTTTCTGAGTCATGCCCATCTCTAATTGGCAATCTAAGCTTAGAATTCTGGGAGCTGTGGTTCAAAACATCAGGAGGGCCAAAGTTCGGATAGGCCTGCACTCTGCTGTTCTCTGTGGTCACCTTGGAAATGCACAAATGGCTGATTCAGTTTGCATTTATACATTTGTCTGAAAAAAGTGATCAAACTTAAATTGCAAAGTCAGAGGTAAAATATAAAACTCTTTATATAAAACCCTTTATATGAATCTACCATGTATGATCACATAGACATTGTGTTTATATATTTTGTGATTGCATTGACACTATGTTTTCAATTGTTAGTTTCCCTCACTCATAACTTTTTATGAAATTTTTCAGTCTCTTTTTAACTGCTTTGTTCTCTGGTAGCTTTAATGTATCATTGTCTTTCAGTGCTCTAAGATGTTCCTCAATTCCCTGCTTCCAATTACTTGAATATATCTTAAGTGTATTGGACAGTATATTGTTCCTCATTACTGTAAGCCACCTTGGGTCCTTTTCCAAGGAGAAATGTGGAGTAAAATACTCTAAAATATAAAATAAAATACAATAGGTATTTTCTACTTAAGGAGGCCTTTGGGGTTCAATTAAGACTAGAGATGGGAATGAGCCAATCTACAAACCCACAAAACAAATGAACTGGGCTAATTTGTGGTTCAGTTCACAGCCCAGTTTGAGGATCCTGTTTTGCTGAAACAAAATGGATTCTCTTGGGGCTTTATTTTGCTTCAGGAAAATGGATACCCACCTGGCCCGCTTCCACTGGTAGAGTCCCCTCTTTACCTAGTTTTGCCACTGCCACCTCTGAAGCTGCCACCATTGACAAAAACAGAGGGTTAGCTGCCCTTCCAGGAGCCATGTCTGCTGCCTTTACTTTCCAGCTGATCAGGGCAGCAAGATGGAGAGGGTAAGCAACTTTTCTATACAGCACTAGTTGAACAGGTGAACCACAAAGCTGGGGGAGAAAACAAGTTATAGTCTCCTATGGATGAGTTTTGAGAAACACGATTAGAAGATACCTATGTTATTCCCCTGTTGAGCATCCCTGAAGGCTGGAATGGTCAACATTGGGATAAGATAGATATTGCTGCAGAATAAAGTAGGATCTGATTTCCTACACTGGTTTCGCAAATATGGCAGTTTCATATGTATAATTTTAATGCCCCAGTGGTCTTCCTTGAAGCCTCTGTATGACCCATATCTGTATATAAGATGTGTCATTCTGAACACAGAGGTGTGGGGAATCAAGGCACATACCTGGCACTTAAGAATCAAATCCAAGCACTCAGTAAGTGGATTTGTTTACACTGATGTGTGTGTAGCTCTTTCTGTGTGGTTTAGAATTTGAAATAGCTGCAAGGATTCTTTCCTCAGAGCGAAACGTTGTGTATAATAGGATAAATGTGCAAAGCTCATGGTTTAGTTGGAAATTGTGTCACAGTCCCTGGACAGGCGGCACTGCATAATCTTCTGTATATAACTGAACTATAGACTGAAACCCACTGGCTTTGTGTCAGCAGAAGACAATATAGCTGAAGTGTGTGTCCATTTATTCAAGGGACAGGCAGACCATATTTATTGCCTACTTGCTAAGAGCAGATTGAAGTGGGAATTTGGAGGGTTTCTCGAGTAACAGCAATTCATAGAGGTCAATGCTCAATATTCCTAGTTTTATTAATCTCTCAAGACTGATATGAAATGCTGCTGGATATTAACTTCCCCTGTATAACCTGTCTGCTTTTAACATCTCATTGTTGCAGTCCATGAAGCCCAAAGAGAAACTCTTTCTCCTTGTAATATCTTTCACTCCCCTGTGGGGCTGATGGTCTCTTCTTTCATCGTTACTGTAGTTGTAAAAATATACATCTTAGCTCCTGTTTTCCAGGAGATAAGGGAATATGAATGTAGTAGTGTTTGGGTTGATGCTAATGTCCATCAGATATAGCTTTGGACACATTTCTAACACCTTGGCCAGGAACTCTTTCAGGAACATTAACCCTCCCTGGCCCCAAGTCTTTAAGCTATACTGAGGTGAGAGGAACTGTTTTAATCTATTTGTTTTCAGAGTGAATTTTATGCATCGGTTCATTCTGTTATCTGCCTTTCAGTTTCAGGATTTAATAAGCAGAAGCTAATGAACAGTAGAACTCAACTCTGACATACATTCATTGCATGAAGATCCTACTGGAAATTATATTGTGCTGGTATATATAGCATTGCCTTACACAAAACCCCTGTGGCGTTCCATCTACAGCTAGGAGCAAGGCTATGTGTAAATGTATCAAGCAAAAAGATAATAATAAAATAAAGAAGACAAAAATATTGTGACACCTTAAAGAGCCTCTGTATTTTAATGTGAGCTTTTGTAGACAAGTCCCCTTCTTTCTTCTTGAAATATGTGATGTGATCATTTGAATAAATTTCCTGAAAGCAAACAGAAATAACAGTCTGATCCATCTGCACTGGCCAAATCAAATAAGACTATCTACTCTAATATTAGAGTAGAGCACATTTAGATTATATTTGCCATAATAAATACTAGAGATGGGCACGACTCAGAAAAAAACCTTCGTTTTCGTTTTCGTTTTCGGCTAGGGTCCGATTCGTTTCGTTTCCGTTTTTCGCGAAAATTCGCAAAAATTAGTCGGTTCGTTTTTTCGTTGTCGTTAGTACTGGTTTGGGGGGGGGTAGCGGGCTCCTGGAGGCAGCTGCAGGAGTCAGCCAGAGCCACAAGTGACGGACTGGCAGACTCTTTGCACATGCTGCGTTTCACATACTTGTATGTAGTGTAATGCAAGTAGATCTGGCTTAGGATTAAGATGGGTTAGCAGTGCACAAGAGCTAGGGTTAGGCTAGTGACGGGTGAGGTTAGGGTGAGTATTGGGGTGCACCTCTGGGTGCCTCTCTGACCCACTTAGAAGGACAGTGTACTGGTGTATGGGTTAGGCTTAGGCTTAGGGTTCAGGTTCGGGCTACGATTAGTGGGCTGTTTATGCCCGATTGGCACATCCCAGAAGTCTCTGTGGTCAACCTGGCCAAGTGGCCTTGCGATTGGTGGAAAATTTGCATGTTGCACTCTCATGGGCGAGCCCATCATTGCGAATGCACAGGTGTAAAAAAATAAAATGAAATGAAATAAAATAAAATCAATGGAGACGTTTTTTTGCAAGACAAACCCACTGCTGCTACTGTAAAAATTCAAGCATTTAAAATAGCTAATTTTCGCATGTTTCTGTGGTGCTTTGGTGGGGTTTTGGACCACGATTTAAAAAAAATATTGCGG
>JAHTLZ010000016.1:44490366-44500447 GCA_023846285.1 Phrynocephalus versicolor | reverse complement strand
TTTTTTTTACTTTTAAAAACTTTTTTTCTGTGCCGCTTGGCATTGCGCGATCGCGTGACATCACGCAAGTAACGAGCACGACAAATCAGACCAAAATTGTTCGTTCGTCGGTTCGAGCTCGAAGTCTGGGGCAGTAATTCCCGTTACCGTTTCCGTAGAGTAACGGAACCGACTAACGGAAACGGAAACGGGAATACCGCTAAGCCGTGCCCATCTCTAATAAATACATTTACAGGTGGCTCAATAGTTCAGTGGGTTAGGTATCCAGCTGTAGAAGTTGGGAGTTCAATTCCCCATTTTTGTCTCCTATGAGTAGGGCCAGCTTGTGTAAAATTGTACAGTCCGAAGGCCCCTAAGAAGAAGGGAATGGTAAACCACTGAGAATTTTCTGCCTAGAAAAGCCTGAAAAGGGTTGCCATTAAGTCAGAATCGACTTGATAGCACATGTTGTTGTTGTTGTTGTTGTTGTTGTTGTTGTTGTTGTTGTTGTTGTTGTTGATGATGATGATGATGATGATGATGATGATGATGATGATGATGATGACGACGACGACGACGACGACAACGATGATGATGACGATGATGGTGGTGGTGGTGGTGGTGGTGGTGGTGGTGGTGAGGTGGTGGTGGTGAGGTGGTGGTGGTGAGGAGGAGGAGCCATTCATAAAAGGGAGGTGGGCATAGTGACTGAGGTGTCATTAACATTGGCCCAAAACATTGGATATTGCTTTTCCATCTGGTAAATGCAGGATTGCCTAATCTCTTCCCCTCTATCAACTCCACATGAAAGGTCAGGTGTCTGTAAAGAATAAGCTGCTGGTGTGTGTAGGTCTAGTTGCTCCATTATTATTGTCTGCATATAAAACTGATGCATCTTTAGAGAAGAGGGTCCTAATTGTGGGTAGTCTCTCTATAGGAGTCAAAACTCTTGAAAATCACCATTCCTTCTCGCATAGGGTGAGAATCCAGTAGAAGGTCAAACTACAATAGGCCTAGCGAATCAGCAAATATTTGGTGAGTCGCTTCCTTCATAAATTCTGTTGCTTTAGTGTGCCCGCTCTAGTTGCAACTTACTACAAGTGAATATGGCTTGTAGCGGAGGGTGAATCATTCTCTACTCATAAAATCAGGGTAAGTAACACTTGAATAGGACTGTGGTTCTAAACTGAGACATAGATTTAAACACAGAAAGACATGGTTGGGATCAATGAATCGGTCAGTTTCTGTTTCTTCCACATTCAGTTTTTTTATATGCTCCCCACTCAATCCTGAGTAGAAAGAAATCAGACCTCCTGTTCTGAAGTGAGATAGTACATTCCAAGATACACAATATTTATTTATTTATTTATTTATTTATTTATTTATTTATTTACCGCCCGTCTTCCAGAGGAACTTCGGGCAGTTTACAACATACTAAACACAATTTTTTTTTAAAGAAAACACATTCAAAAGCAAAAAGCATGTCTACCATAATGAAGGAGACCTCTATGACTATTAATATCCTTTACATCATACATCCATTCAGCTGCTCAGTTGTAGTTGCCAAGGGCTTGCACTTACCAAAGAGCAGGGGAGGTGTTCTTTTCAACTGACCCACTTTTCTGAACAATTTATATAATATATTTGAACCAGTTAAATTGGGTTGTATGTTTGTTTAGTTTCTAGCATTGCTCCCTGCAGTGCCTCTCTAATGCAAAACATTCATGGTACAGCTGGCACAGTCAATGGAAAAACTGTCATAGAACTGCTATGTTTCAGTCATTTCTTGCTTACTACTATTAGCTGGTTTGCCAGACTTCTCTGAGTGTCTTATTGTACAACTCCCTTTTTGTCTTCAATCAGAATGGACATAGGCTGCCACTGGGCAATACTAAATGGAAAATAAGACATTATGAGTTGCCGACAGAATCATGAAACCTATATGTAGAATATAGCCACCCTTTTGACTGCATCTTTCAGTTCATGGCCTATTTGTAGGAGAATGAGGTCTTGGCGGATCTTAGAAACATATATATGTCATGATAGAACCAGGTAAGGATTAGATTCTATTATCACTCTGATCTGGTGGCATATAAGTGGGCTCAGTGGAGGTCAGAGGGGATCTGTGTGCCCTTATTTTATATTTCTATAGATTATATCTATCCATTACTTTATCTATTCTAGCCTCTTTCTTATCTACCCTCATCGACAGCAAGGTGATTTAGAGGGAATGTAACAGTGAGAGGGTCATTCTAGAAAAAGGATCTTATGGGGGCGGGGTCCTACCTCCTTCTGACTCTCTGAATCAGGTCTCTTCAGAAGTGTATTTTGAAAGGTGTGACTTTCATCAAGGAAGATAGGGAATCGATGCCTGTCAAAGAATATGGAAATCTGAAGGCAGCTTAAAACAAAATAAGTGACATGGAATAAAAAGGATTTATATAACTTCAGACATGAAACTAGACAGTAGTATTTATAAGCCTATAAATTTTAAAGCTCCCAGACTAATTTGAAAGCAGTTTAGTGATATCAGTGAAGGAAGACAGCATAAACAGAAGGTTCCTTTGATTATCAGAATGTTTGCTCCTGGAAATTAGAGCACAGTCATTTATCAGGTTTTGTCTCAAGGCTATAATCAGTTCAAGATATTCAAAAACCAAGGTAATTTAGCATGCTTCATGTCAATCATGTTTGGGAGTGAGGGAGCCAAGGCAGTGTTAAAATGTACAGTTGAAATATGCATATGCTAAAGTGATGTGACGTGAGAGCAATGAATGATCACTCATCCAATGAGTTGCAGTCTCTTTAACACAACGGTTATGTACATGTGAAGTGAAAATTGAAGGCAGATACCCACAATTTATTGTACTGAACATTAATAGAAGGTGGACAGGAGTTTAATAACTTTGAAATGTTAAATCCACTTGAATGTCTGCAAGAAGGGATTACTTCAAATACGACCAGTATTCAAAGAAAAAATAAAACAAGCCTACTGTTAATGGTATGTAACATTTGAGAGCTCAAAGTAGTTGCCTGAGCAGTTCAAGTAAGGGTGTGGTTACTGATACAGTTTTTTTAAAAAAAAATTGTTACTACATGAGAGTATTGGGAAATGTGTAATTCTTTTACCCAGGAATAATTTTTAACTTTTTATTTTATTGTATTATTATTATTATTTTCGTTTTGAAAGCAAGGCATTTTACTCAGCCATGAATGGGTTGTTTATTTAAAATCCTAGTTGAAATCAATTTATTGTAAATCATTTTGGCCTATGTGAACACTTCTGTTGGTGCAAATGGTGTCTGTGGGATTTATTAAGTAATGAACACCAGGATCTTGGTTTCTGGCTTCAGTGAAACCTTGTAGTGTGATCAGAGAGAAAAACCTTGGGTGGAGGGGCAGTATTCCTTCCTTTGCAAGCTTAGATGCCACCAATTGTGTCAATTTCCCGAGTCAATTTCTCTTTGCTACTCACTGGTGCGCCTTACCTCTAGTCAGTCCTAGCTGCTTTCACTTTTGTTCCCTCTCCTTCTTCATCCCGTGAGTGTGTGGAATTCCCTACACACATGTCAGGCTGGAAGAAAACTGTATGTTGTTTTGTTTAAGACAGCTTTGGGTGAGCCAATGAACCAATTTGTGGTTTCTCAGTTGGTGGAGCCAAAATTCATGGTTTGGGGTTTGCCACTTTTGGTAAATTACGAATCGGGACAAAACACCATTTTTGACAGTTTGGCCCCAGCTCTAATTAAGATTTACATCAAGAATAATACACATATGAAAGATGAGTACATGACCTAAACAAAGAGAAGCAATTTGCTAGTGTTATAAAAGATTTGTGGATGGTTGTTTTTCAGAAGTGACTCGCGTCTTTCTTTTTTAAAAATCAGATTAGAAATTAAGTGGCAGGAAAGCTGATTTCCACTGATATGTCTGAACATTTCACAATTAGAAAACTATCTGCAAATAGTTAGAATACTTTAGGTAAAAGTGTCATATTGAATTTTGAAGGTAAAATATTCCTGAGCCAAATCTGTTTTATCCCATTTTAGGGGGGCTAATTCCAGTTTATTTGACACAATTTTACTATCTGTTATTTGCATAAAACTGCTAACTAACACACTTAACAATCTTATATCCCACATTCCACACAAGTAGGTTCTTATTTACTCATTTTGCAGATGAGTTGTTAAAACAGACAGTTCTACTTGTTCCAGGACTCAATATGAGACATCTTTAACTTGCAAAAGCTATGTCTAATTGCAAGGACTGAAGATTTTGTTACAGCCTGTAACATTTAAAAACAGCAGAATTTAAGCTCCAAAGTACTTGTTACTTTCCACCACTTTCAGTCTAGCTTCTTTGTTCTCATGACACTGGGAATTAATTTTTCGCTTGTTCTCACCACCCTCTAGCCTCTAGAGTGTGTCTTGTGGCCTCATAAAAGGGCTGCTCAAAACTGTGTAACTCCCTTGGGAAGCTAGGCTGGCCTCATCTTTACTGCCCTTCCGCAAGCAGTCTTAAAATGAGACGGTTGTGTTTTTGGTGCTTTTAGGACTGTCTTTATCTATTAATTTTAAAGTCCTATTTGTTTAATTCATTTTAAGACTCTTATAATTTATTATCATTCACATTTTTGTCTGGGCTAGGGTTGGTTCTTAATTGTGGGAGGTAAATGCATGTGAAAAGTGTTGTTAGCATGTAGGCAACAATTTGCATCTTCCAAAAGCCTAAAAGATATACCATATATACTCAAGTATAAGTCAAGTATTTCAGCCTTTAGTTTTGGCTGGAAAAAATGAACTTGGCTTATACTCAAGTCAATACGTTTCCCAGTTTTTTGGGGTGTGTGTGTGTAAAATTAGGTACTGGGACAGCTTGGGGAGGGCAGCAGAGGGCAAGTCCTGATCAGGCAGGCAATAGTGGTGCCTCTGCTTCCCATATGATTCCAATGAGAAGGTTTAGGGACATCCACTTTGGAGCTTAGTAACTCAGCCCCCTTACCCGCAAAGTTTCCAAATTTCAGGGGATTCCCTGCTACTTTGGTGCCCTCAAAGTAAATATTTGAGTGTGTCTGGAAGTTGAGTCATGGCTACTGGACTCTTTTTTGAGAGATAGAAACGTTTCACTGTTCATGCACTCAAAATTATTTTTAAAAATACACAATCAAAATTTACTTACCTTGGGAATCCAAAGTAGCAGGGGTACCTTCAGAAAGCTATTTTAGGGAACCCCCTTAAATCTGGAAGGATTAAGGGGCAAGGGTACTTAGTTATGAAGTTCTAAAAGGGCTGGGGGTAGTATTAGCAACAGTACAGGTACTGTGGAGGCAATTAGGGAGTTTACTCTATGTTATTAACTCCCTAATTGCCTCCACACTGCCAGCTTACATTGCCAGTTACTACCAACAGCTCCTTTAGAGCTCAAACCTAGCCAGTATACCATATATACCTGAGTATAATGAAAAAATGCCCTCGGCTTATACTTGAGTCAATAAGTTTTCACAGTTTTTTTGGGGGGGGCGGGTAAAATTAGGCCCTCGGCTTATACTCGGGTGGGCTTATGTTTGAGTATATATGGTAATTGGAAGTGCCAAGGAGAGGGGTAAGGGTTATGAAAAGAGCACCCAGGCAAAACTTCACTTCATGCTTCCTTTCCTCTAGATGTTCTTTTCATGTATGTTTAATAACTTTCAACATACAGAACTGGGGAGTGTGTACAGAAGAAAACTTGCTTGTAAGCAAATTCCTTATTAAGACAGTGGTAAATGAAGAGATGCCAAACTGTGGGTGGGGTGGGGTGAAATGGTTTTGCCATCCTGTATATATACACAAAGGCAGAATACCATACTTAGCAAATACTGTTGAAACACAGTTTCTGAGTTTATGAAACCACAACATCCAGTTGCATACATTGCTTGGATCACCTTCTGCCTTCTCTAGCTGGAGTGCCTTTCATTTAGTAAACTTTCTTAAAAGTATGCAAATTGATGTAAACAGAAGAAGTCTGTGGTATAAGCCAATTAATCCTGGGCGGGGGGGGTGGAGTAGAGACTCTTGCTTCCTTTATAAAAAGATCACATTCCTAAGTGTCATACAATGTTGACATTCAGAACTCAAGAACGGCTTTAGATGTTAGATATATTTCCAGTGGGGTGCACAGTCATTCCAAATAAACTTGCACCAAAACATCTGCAGAGGCAATTGGCCTTAAACAGCTTCAAAACATCTGAGAATGAAAAATTAAACAGCACATGTAAAAATGAAATGGTACACCACTGGCAATGCCTCAGTACATCTCCATTTGGGGGTTTCTGTTGTTTGATTGTTTTGATTTGTTTTGGTGTTGAAGGATGAACATAAAGAGATTGGGTTAAATAAAGAAATCTGGTTTCATGATTTGTTTGAAGTATGAGTTTTCTTCTATTAAAGGTCTGAGCATATACCATTGCCTGCTTATGTGGAGAAAGGGAGATTTGCCCTATGTGGAGAAAGGGACTCAGAATAATGATTTCAAATTACAGGAAAAGAGATTCCATTTGAACATTAGGAAGAACTTCCTGACAGTTAGAGCTGTTCGGCAGTGGAATATGCTGCCATGGAGGATGGTGGAGCCTCCCTCTTTTAACCCCCCCCCAAAAAAAAATCAAAAAAATAAAAAGGAATGCCGACCTGGCCCCAGGGGTGACCAGGTCGACAAGCTAAAATAAAGAATAAATAAATAAATAAATAAAAAGAAGCGCCGACCGGGCCCCAGGGGCCGCGCCATAAGGAAAAAAATGAATAACAAATCAAAACAAACAATGAAACAACTATTTCAAAAAAATATTAAAAACAAAACAAAGCAAAACAAATCTTAAAACAAACTGAACCAAAACGAATTGCCATTATTTTTCGGTTTGTGACCATCTCTAGTTATCTGTAATTGATTGCATAAGATCAGCAGTAAAATAACTGATCAAACTGGTCTACATGAATGTTCTGCTATATCTAACAAGCAATGTGGTAGCATCTAAAATTAGTCATGATTTCTACTAATTGGCCTTTTGGTTCAAAGATAATCTGCAGACTATTAATAACCAGCACTGTTCATTTGCCCACATATTCGATGATTCTGTTTACAGATGGGACCAAACAAGATGAAGAAGAACTAAACTCATAGGAAAGATGGTTGTATTCCTACCCACCCCCACATAGATGTTAGCTAGACATGCTGAGAATTCCATAGCAGAGTATTATTTCAGAAACAAGTGCCAGAACTGCATTCCAGGAACCAGTCTTAATGGTTCCCTTGGGTATATCTATTGAAGAATACATTGGTACATACAAATATGGACTCCTTAGTTATTTTATACATAGCCTGAAAATTCTCCAAGGAGGACAGAATGGTTTCCATATGTTTCCCACATAGTGCTCCATTTAGACTCTGGGTAGGGCCATCCCTTTGAGTCTCAGCAGTGGAACTGCAGATTTACACCAGCATCCTACTGTCAATCTTTAATGTATCTTTCTTTTCCTGACGGTTTTGTTTCTAAAGCACAGCTACTGGGAGCAGATGTGCAGCGATAATAATAATAAATACAAGCAAGCAAATAATTCTGAAAACTTTACTTTGAAACTGAGAGGAGTAGGGACAGTTGTAGGGAATTAGAGGGGTTATAGGGGAGATATGGAAAGCCAGCTGAAACTTTGAAGTATTATTGTTTTGGATTCTTTCCTTATATTTGATTTTACTTCCACCACATTTGAAATCTACCACAGAACAGTGGCTCGATTCTTCAGAGTGGATGACTTCCAGAATATTTCGGGGTGATATTGCTATAAGAGGCAGTGCCTCCCCATGCACAGCATTGTGCAACCTTCTTTCCACTTGGGACTCATTCCAGGCTTAAAATCCTTAAAGTATTGACCATCCTATATCTCTCCAGAAATACTTTGAGTTTTCTCCTGGTGTGTACCTCTTTCCCTTTGGAAATACATATACCAGCAATTTTAAATTAAAATCATTAATTTTTTTTCAATCATTTCCTAATTTCACAATTTAGTTTATTGTTAATAGCCATATTCCATAACTCCTGTACCATTCCTCCAATCTTAATTGGCATTGGACTTCCAGTTTTCATCAAAACAATATCCTTCCTACTATCACCATTGTTGTTATTATTAACCCCACTTCCTTCTTCAGCTGCTTATTTGCAACCATATTCAACAATATAGCCTCAGGGGACACATTAACCCTTTCCCCTATTATTTCCTGAATTTCCTTAAATAACAGGGTTCATTACCTATTTCTTGTTTCACACGACCGCCACATATGCAAATATGTTCCCCTTTTAAAAAAAACTGCAACACACTGGGATATTTCTATATTTAATATACAGTGGACCCTTGTATAACAAACAGCTTGTATAAAATAAAATCTGTACAACATAAAAAATTCTGGAGAAAGGGGAAAATTGCTTAACATAATCGCCTATGGGGAAAATCTGTACAACATAAAAATGGGATTACTCCATTTTCAATGCATTCCTATGCGAATTTGTATAAAGGAAAATTTGCTTAACATAATTTCACTTGGAATGAATTAATTCCTTTATACAAGGTACCACTGTACTTAAACTTTTTTCACATTTATCTGAAGACAGTGCTCACCTCAACTAACAGCTTTCCCCATTTTTGCCTGATTTCAATTTGCTGATGAAACATGAGCCAAAATGTCCTCTACAAAATTTACAGGCAAATGGGAAGGCAATTTTGTTTTCATTCCTCCCTGCCAGGCAAGTATTTTCCTTATCCCTTTCTATTGCCATCACGTAAATCTGTCACCTCACCACATTCCAGCATTGTTCCTAGTAGTTTCTCCACATTAGTTATGCATAGAAGACAACAATTAAGATGAGGAGATGGTAACAACATAATATAAGAATGAAAGAACAATTAGGGATCTTATTACCTTTCTGAACATCATCTGCCAAGTTCAACCTCTAGTCTGATTAGGTCCTCAGAGACCATGCTACTAGAAACAGTAACACCTTGAGAGTTGTGGAAAATATCCCATAGAAGGGATTTCTCAGTTTGTTCCCAATTGTTCAATGATGTCAATTTAACATTTGAAAACAGGTCAAATTGGAAACATTGTATGTACCATGGAATTTCAGGGACTGTCAGAGGGATAGACTTTCTCTCTCTCTCTTTCTTGATATAGACATAGACATAGGTATAGGTATAGATGTAGATATAGATATATGCCTCTTTTCATCCAAGGACATAGCCAGGGACACACAGAATACCGTTATTTCTATCATGGCTGTTACTGAATAATCTCCAGCATTAGTGGAACTGTGGAGAGTTTGAAGAACACTTGGTATCCTGGACTGTAACATATGGACAAAACTTGGTATTTGTTTTTAATTCGCATAATAGTATGGTAATAATTGCCATGTGCCACTATAATTTTTTTAAAAAACAAAAATAAAAAACAAGTTATCCATATATTAAATTCAAAATGTCGAAAGATTCAAGATGTACAACCTCTGAACGAAGAAGTCATTTTGAACTTAACTTGTGTAAAAGAAATTTCTAAAGACCTGCAGTAGACAAGGTAATATTGACAACCTTTACGAAGAAAGTGTCATACCCCACCACCAAGTTGTATGTCTTTGAGGGCAAGATGGCTAGAGTAGATGAAAGGATGGCACAGTGATCACACAACAGATCAGATTGACAGCTGGCACTTTGTCAAAGGTCTAGCTCAAACTCTATTCTTTTCAGTATAAAATTGCTTACATGAATATGGGTTAGGTCTCCAGTGAAGATGTCACCCAGTTGAAAGTGATCACAGATGCGAAGGAGGAGCAATCTGGGCGATTAAGGGCATAGGAGTAGAGTAAACTGCAGAGAAAAGTGAGGCACTGATGTTTTTGATACAAAGATTAGCTGCACTTAACCTTGACACTCTACTTTCTTCTTAAGTAGCTATGGGATTCTTTGGCAATATTGATTTGCTTTACTGCCCTTGTATTCAGTGGAACATAGGGCAGACTTTGGGAAACACTTCAGGTGTTCTTTGCCCAAGATAAAGCGACTATGTACAGTTGCACAGTACA
>JAHTLZ010000016.1:44471431-44489073 GCA_023846285.1 Phrynocephalus versicolor | reverse complement strand
AAATAAATAAATAAATAAATAAATAAATAAATAAATAAATAAATAAATAAATCCCTTTATAAAATGCCTATGCATGACAGGTAAGGTGTTTTTTTAAAAAAATATCTTGACTTATTCTTTTTCAAAGATGTCAAAGATAAAATAAGATTGGTCATTTTATCCTTACGTTTCACTCTCACTTGTCAGGATTATCATCGTTTCCTTCAAAAGAAATAGTAATGAATAGATTAGCTCTCATAAATAAACATTTTCCTGTCTTTTAGTAATAACTGTGTGAGATTCTATATGTATAGAATCCAATGGAAAGTTAAATGAAAGAGGAACCCATCTGTTGTAATGTTTAGGGCTTTCTTTTATTTAACCTTTACTCATATAAGACGGTTGTGTACCTGACACTGAACAAAATGTGGTGGGAGACCACTTTTTAACACACTTAGAACTGGCAAAGATGTAGCATACTTCTGCTGACAAGAGACCAAACAAACATTGGGAAACATCTGACAGAAAAAGGCACACATCTACTTGTTCCACCTACATGTCAGCATACCAGATGTGGGAAGTTTGCTTTCAAGAACCCCTGGGGCAATGGCAGCTCCTCCATTATTTCATGAGCAAACTGTACCATGCAGATATCTTTCTATGAAATATGGTGCAACCCTTTTCTTTTTAAATGAATATTAGCTACAATAAGGTTTCGATATGAAGAGATGGGAAACTAAAGACACCAAATGCCATTGTCAATTTCTGGCACCAATGAACTCTTTGTTTATTTCATCTTTGATCACCTCACATTCAGAGAAAATTTTCATTCATTTCAATGGGCGGTAAACTGAAGTTGACATCAACAGAAACAAGAGCATACAGGCTATATAGATTTTAGCTGTGGCACTCAACAGATAGGTGGTAATTTTCACTTTGACAGGACAGCTACTTCACAACCCCTGTTAGCTCACTGCCTTTCCATAGCTATTATTTTAATACAATTGGCTTGTATGGCTCTTTAAAGGCTTCCCTAATGGGCTATCCAAAAGCACTGATTTAAACTTGATGACAACAATTATTTAGGTCTGAAAAGCTACTGAGTGCCTCAGAATCAATAGGAGTTAGCAGCTCCCGCTAGCTGCATGATGCCAGTCATTGCTGACAATAGGAGGTATACGCTGTCTTCCCTCTCCTCATTCTCCTATCCCCATTGCCAAGCATGGATGGAGTCAGTGATATTTTACCTCATACAGTTGTCCTGGAAACAGCTCAGAAGGAATTAAAATGATGAGTCTTTAAATATTTAAACATAATGATTTCCCATATTTCTCTTTCAAAAGCTTGGCTGAAGCTGTTGTGTTGGCTAATAAAGATGAAAGTGTGAAGAGGCTGATGCATTTGCTCTGTTTACTTTCAAACTGGTGTGTGTTTTAGGGATATTAAAAGCATTTAGTCAGAGTTATAGTCAGGGAGGGCAACTTGGGTGGGTTTGGGGCCTGAATTTGTTGCTTCCAGCAACCCCAAAATAGCAAAACACAGGTGAAATGCTGCATGCAAATGAAATATGCCCACTTTTGGTTTACATTTCAAGGGGGAAGTCTGAAAGGGTAGATTGTTGCACCATCCCTAACCTTTATCACTTTTAGATGCCTCCAGGACCTGAACATATCTTTTCTATCAAATTTCATCAAAGAAAGAGATGAAATTAGTCTGGCATGACTTGTTTTTAAGAAACCCATGTTGACTTCTTGTAATGACAGCATTGTTAAATAATTGGAGACTGACTGTTTAATAATCTGCTCTAGGATCTTTCCAGGAATTGAAGTCAAGCTGACTGGGCGGTAATTATTTGGGTCCTCTTTTCCCCCCCTTTTTTAAGATGGGGACAATATTAGCCCTCCTCCAATCAATGGGGACTTCCCCTGTTCTCCAGGACTTCTCAAAGATTATTGCCAATGGTTCTGAAATTACTTCTGCCAGTTCTTTTAATATCCTTGGGTGTAATTCATCTGGCCCAGGATACTTAAATTCATTTAATGTTTCCAGATGTTCCTGTACTACCTCTCTACCTATTCTATGTTGCAATTCCCATCCTATCTCATCTACTCTTTGTCCCAGCGGATCTCTTTCTTCCTTTTTGGAGAAAACGGAAGCAAAGAAAGTGCTGAGTAGTGTGTGTGTGCGTGCCCATGTGTTTATAAGAATTTAAAGATACTTGATTTGTGTTTGTTTGTTTTTGGGGTATGATCCTAAACAGTGCTTGCCAAACCTTAACTCTCACAAAAAAACAGGGCAGGGGTTCTATACAGGTGTAACTTGTCATGCAAGCAGTAAAGCAAATCAAGGCAAAGTGTTCTACTTATATACAACTCCATAGTGCTTAAAGAACTCTCTGGGCAGTTTACAATTTATTTATACAGGCTACACATTGCCCCCCTCTCCCAGCAAGCTGGGTACTCATTTCACTGGCCACAGAAGGACAGATGGCTGAATCAACCATGAGCCGGCTACCTGGGATTGAACCCCAGGTCATGAGCACAGTTTTTAGTTGCAGTACAACAGTTTAGCCACTGTGCCACAAGGGTCCTTTAGCAGTAGACATGGGCATGACTTGGCGAAATTGTCGTTTCCGTTTTCAGTTATCGTTTCTGTTACGTAATGGAAACGGTAATGATAATTAAGCCGTCAGAACTCGAACTCGAACCGAAAAAAGAAAAATTGGGTCGGGTTTATCGTTGTCATTCATGGCATCATGGCAATCGTGTGATGCCATTGCCAAGCAGCACAGAAAAAAAGTTTTAAAAAGTAAACAAAAAAAAACACCGACTCCTGGCCAAAAAAAGCAGGTCAAAATATGCCTGCCTGAGGACATCTACCTGAGGGGTGGTCTCCGGCGGGGGGGCTCATCCTCATCATCTCCATGCCATGCGGTGGGGGGGATCCAAAATGGTGACCACAATATTTATTTTTAAATCGTGGTTCAAAAACCCACCAAAGCACAACAGAAACGTGTGAAAATTAGTCATTTTAAATGCCTGAATTTTTATAGTAGCAGCAGTGGGTTTTTTATAGCAGTAAAAGGTCGCACTGATTTTATTTTATTTTATTTTATTTTATATTTTTTTTAGACCTGCCCATGTGGGCTGGGCATGGGATGGGACCATGCAATTTTTTTGAACCTTTCCACCAATGGCATGACCAGGTTTTGACTGACACTTCTGTATATGCCAGAGGGCATAAAAAGCCGAGGCACCTTCCAGAAGTTGCAGTCAGGTGTATGGATGTGGTTGAGGGAGGAGGGCTGGCTGCTGGTGTTCGTGTGATCTGATCGAGATAGAGGAGGGAGCCTGTAGGCTTTAGGATTTAAGTTAGGCAAGCAGGGAGGGAATTGAATTTAGAAAATAATTCCTTTGATTCCCTGCAGCTTTGTCTGCTGCAGGGAATAGCAGTAGATAGCATATTCTTTTTTTTCCTCTGGCAGTTTGTGAGGATTTTTTTTCTTATTGGGTAAAGGGGGAGGTTCGACTGGGAGTGGGAGGTGTGGATTTATTTTAAAAATATGTTATATACTACCATTTATTTTCTATTTTCCCAACTTCAATTTGCTTGCACACACACACATTTGGGGTGCAAGCCAAGAACAACCTCTATCTTCAGTGATATCCTAACTGCCCACTCGCCCGCCTGCCCGCGCCACCGCCCGCCCACTCACCCGCCCCCCAACTCGCCCCCGCAGCCCCCGGCCGCCCGCGTTCCCCCCCGCGCCTCCCCCCTGCCGCTGCCGCTGCCCGCCCATGGCCCCCACCACCGCTGCCCGCCGGCACCTCCCCCCGCCGCTCACCACCTGCCCCGTCCAGGGCACAAAAACACCTAGCGCTGGCCCTGATTGCGGGACACCCCTATGTTCTTTGGGCCAAATCGCATTGGAAACGACAAATGACAAACGACAAACGACAACGACAAATTTTTGAAAAATTTCACGAGAAACGGAAATGACCCGAAACAGACCCGTTCTGACAAACAACAACTCAAACATCATTTTTTCTGGTCGTGCCCATCTCTATTTAGCAGTACTTGATAAAACTATTTCCTCACCAAAACTATTAAAAATTCACACTCAACCCTCTACCTAAAGAAACCAATATGACACCTGAACCTTAAATCTGATACTATCTGACTAGTATCTACTGTTATTGCAATAATTGTAGAAAGTGAACTAGATGAACGTACAGAGCAGAAAACAGGCTAAATTTCCAGTGATTCAATTGATGTACTTTAATTACAATTTACTACTGGATTTCAGCCACTGAGCATAACTGTCAGAGCAACAGTACATATTTACAGATATTCACTCCCAGATGTGGCAGCTACAGACTTCCAAAAATGTGTTTTATGTTCTCAGGCTTAAAATCAGAAATTTCAAGATGAACAACATCCTATCCCTGATAAAAGAGCATTTGTCTGAGAGCCTGTAGCTAATCCACCAGCATTGGTTACCGGTAGTAGACAAAGCACTGTGGAAACTCTGAATGGACAATATCCTGCAGGTGTGTTGAGAGTGCAAGAATATTCTTTGCTTCTATTTCTACTTCATAAGTTTTCAAATAGGTCCCACTGTACATTCCAACGACAGTATTATTCAGAGAGTGATATTTCAAAGTGTTAGATTAAGTATATTTGCATAGGAATTAAGAATATAGGGGAGCTGGATTCCAGGTCAGTGCAACTGCCCTTCCAAGTTAATATTATCTATTATGATTTTCCAGGGTAACAGGCAACCCATCCATGTGATCTTATTTTTGTCAGTGGAGATCAAGGTTCTACTTCCGGCATATGTTTTGTAAATTATGATTTGTTCTTTTGGGGGGAGGGGAATTCTGTGCCCCTGCAAAGCAAAGCAAAGTGGTCTGCTTATATACTGCCCCATACCACTTCAAGTAGTTTCTGCGCAGTTTACAGTTTTAATTACAGTATGCAGGCTACACATTGTGCTCCCCCCAGCAAGCTGGGTACTCATTTTACCAAACTCAGAAGGACGGAAGGCTGAGTCAGCCATGAGCCTGCTACCTGGGACTGAACCCCAGGTTGAGAGAACAGTTTTAGCTGCAGTGCAGCTGTTTAACCACTGCCTTCTTTGAGGGCTGAATAAGACTCACTGTACTTTTTGCCAGACATGTCACACATGACTTTTGGAAGCCTTATTCAGCTTCAGAAGTGGATTGCCATGGGGAGTTTATGAATGGAATACTAAGAACAGTAAATCCAAAGCACTCTGGTTTATCAAACAACAGATGAGGCCCCAGATACAGGCCTGCAACTGAGATCAATTAGATCTCAATACAGTGATCCACTGCCTATTGCGGGGGTTAGGGATCCAACCCAACCCATGATAATTGAAAATCCGCGACATGCGGATGCAGGTCGGGTTGGGCCTGGGGCACCGAGCTGGGGGCTCTTGTACTTACCCCGAGCCTGTCACTGCCCCGAACGGGCCTGTGAGGGCCTTTCAAGGTCTTTTGGAGGCCCCAAAAGGACCTCCCTGTGAACCGAAAGTCACTTCTGAGGCCTCCGACAGGCCCTCCCCCCTTACTTCAGTCCTTTCCCCCTTATCCCAGGGGGTCTTTTTTCATATACTGTGGTCCCGCGATATTGCAGGACCGCAGTATATGAAACACGAATGAGCGGGGGACCACTGTAAGCCCATTTAACTGAGATTTCAGGGCCCAAAGCTTGAACTAGAGGTTGGCCCATCATATATTACAGGTGCACACATTTTCTCCCCATGCTTCCACACTGGATTACCATCATTGTATGCCAGTTCTTTTCACATACCACTATGTCAGTTGGGTGCTATCAGACAGCAGGGATCCTCTTCATTTGCTTTCTATGCCACCACTTTGTTGAGCTTGTCATATTTGTAGATTCTTTAAGAGAGAAGTGGGAAGTGATATTAGCTTGTCTTATGGAGATCAAAGCATACACAAAAAGTGACTCCTCTAAGTACTCAAGTCTACTTTTGCTCCCTTTTAAGGCTCTGCTATAATTGTGCTGTATTATCTGGCACATGTCACTACAGATCATGAGTAAATTGTTCTGCACTGAAAGTAGAAAAGTACAACCACAGTTAAATAACACTTGGAGATGTGAGGTTGGCACCACTTATTGTAGAAGGTGCCCAACCCTTTACTATCGGTACCTCTTGGATAATGGGGTAATTAATTGGGGAAAGATGGATTATAAGGCTTTAAATCAGTCAGGAGTTTTGATGGTATCGTAAAGCGAGAATAAAAAGTGTGAGTAGTTTGTAATGATTCAAGAATCGTATCAGAAACTATAATGAACAATCAGCAGTAAATCCTTCATTCAACTCAACATGCTGTGTTGACCTTTGTCGGGAGAGAGACAGGGGGAGTGCAACCCTGTTGATACTCCTGGAGCTCTTGGCAGCTTTCGACACCATCGACCATGGTGTCCTTCTGGATAGGCTGGCCAGGTTGGGAGTTGGAGGAACTGTCTTGCAGTGGTTCCGCTCCTTCCTGGCTGACCGTGTTCATAAGGTGGTGCTGGGAGATAGTAGCTCTGTCCCATGGTGTTTACGTCATGGGGTTCCACAGGGCTCAATACTATCTCCCATGCTGTTTAACATTTACATGGAACCACTGGGAGAGGTCATCAGGAGGTTTGGACTGAGGAGTCAGCAATATGCTGATGATACTCAGCTCCACCTCTCATTTTCCACCAATCCAGGTGAGGCGGTTCCTGTTCTGAACTCATGTCTGGACCAGATAATGGACTGGATGAGGGTTAATAAATTGAAACTCAATCCAGACAAGATGGAAGTGCTGTTAGTGGCTGCTCCACCAGACAGGTGCAGAATCGTGCTGCGCGGCTTGTGAGTGGCAGGGCTACAAGGAACACATCATGCCAATTCTGTATAACCTTCATTGGTTACCAGTTGCTGCCCAAGCCCAATTCAAAATGCTTGCTTTGACATATAAAGCTCTAAACGGCTTAGGACCTAGATACCTGAAGGACCGTCTCCTTCCATATGAACCTACCCGGCAATTAAGATCCAGTCAGAGGGCCCTCCTGAAAGAGCCATCCCTCAAGGAGGTGAAAGGGATGGCTTGTAGGAGCAGGGCCTTTTCAGCAGCTGCCCCCAGATTGTGGAATGCCCTCCCAAGTGAGACCTGCCTGGCACCAACATTGATGACATTCCGGTGCCAGGTAAAAACAATGCTCTTCCAGAAGTTTTTAAACTGATTATTGTAGGTCCTGATGGTGATTTCAGTGTAGTATTTTAATACATTGTATTTATTGTCTTTAAATGTTTTATTGTTGTAATGTTATTGCAATTTGATGTTTTAATTATTTTAATTGTTTACTTTGATTGTGAGCCACCCAGAGACCTTTGGGTAGTGGGGGGCATGCAAGCTATATAAAATAAATAAATAAATATAAAAGAAATATATACACAATCTCCTTGTAACAGCAGAAGACCAAAATAATGCCTATTGAGAGTAAGAATTGAACAGGAACAGTAGACCCTGACATACCTGTAGGGGGACATTTAAAAGAAAAGAAAAGAAAAGAAAGAAAACTGAATTTCCCCATTTGCACAGTTTGGTAGGAATAAATATCTCCAGCATTAAGAGAGTTTGTACCATCCTCTAAGGGGGCATGTATCATAATTAGATTTTTGAAACCTTGGGGGGGGGGAGAGATGGTCACTAAAATTTAAATCCTGATCTGGCTCCTCCAAGTGCAATGGAATACTTTCTCCTTGCTGCGAGGTGAAAGTGTTTTTTTTTTTGGGGGGGGAGGAAAAGTAGGATGGTGATTTAGGAAGCATTTTTGTGCATTGCCCCCCCACTCGAAATGACCAGGCAAGACAGTGTGTTGGGGATAAATGGGCCACACTTTATTAACACATATAACCAAACATCACCACCACAACAGGAGGGGCCAGGCATCCGTAACTTGGTTGGAACCCCGGGGTCTCCCGGGACCCCTCCAACCGGGCAGCATCGGGAGAGCCATGAACCCCCAGGTGGTGCAGTCGTCCGACAGCACCCACCAGGCCAGTCGATTTATTTAATCCTCCGTGCCCCTTTTGTCACCCATCTGGGAGATTCCCAGGGCAGGGAGGCGTTTCCTCTCCCCCACCCCAGCACCGAGACCTCCTGGCCCGCAGTGCTGTGGATGAGGAGGTTTGTGTCCAGCTGTTAATTTTATGCTCACCGCTGCCCTCCATCAGCTTTTAGCCGCCATAGTGTGACCAGTGTGGAAATGACCCAAATCTTCAAATTCCAAGGCACCAGTGTGGGATAGGCGAAAAATCCCCGCCCTCAACAGCCAATCCAGACTGCGGGTCAAAAATTCCTATCCGGCCCCAAACGTGGCGACCAGTCAGACTCACACTAGCCCCAACGCGGAGGGTGGGTGGGGAACTGTTCCGGCTAGGCCCCCGACCGGAGCAGAGCCACGCTGTGGAGTCTGCCGCCGATGCGGCCCTCAAGATGGCGCCCGCCACGTGGCGCCCTTCGTGCAGCCGGCGTTCGGGGATCTTCCTTCCCCGAATGCCGGAAGACGCTTTACTGGTGTTTGGGGGGAGGAGCCGCCCTTTATAGGGCGCTCCTCCCCCTCCCTCTCAGTACACCTAGGTCCTGTCTCGCCCCTCGCCATCCTCGCGAGGGGCAAATCGGCTCCGCAGGCAGACAAGCCACCCGCGGAGCGTGCATTTTGATAACTGGTTTTTGCCCAGCTCTGTAAGTGAGCAAAACTTCAAAATGCAGTGATTGTTACCTTGATGCAGGGACTAATGAAAAACTTGCAGCAGGCTTATCGATCTGTAATATGGCCTTTTATTTGGTGCCTGTGCTTAGTGACACAAAAGGAAAGTATGCTTAGTGAAAAAGCATTTTGCACAAATCAACAGACACACAACTTTAAAAAAAAACGTTCTTGGTATTTTGTTGGAATTGGGGATTCTTGTAGATCTTGGAGAATCCTGAACAGTCTCCAGTGTTTATAAGGCCAGTTAAAAGTGACATGAGAGTTAAAGACATAGGACACACCACTCTACTAATTCTGTTCTAGTCAGACCCCACCTGGAGTACTGTGTCCAGTTCTGTGTGCCTCAATTTAAAAAGGATGTTGACAACCTGGGCGGGTACAGAGGAGGGTGACCAGGATGATTGAGGGTCTGGAGGTAATATCTTAGGAGGAATGGCTTAGGGAGTTGGCAATGTTTAGCCTTTCAAAAAGAAGGCTGAGAGGGGATATGATAGCTATGTTTAACTATTTGAAAGGATGTCATATTGAAGAGGGAACAGGTTTGTTTTCCATGGCTTCAGAGACTAGGACTCGGGGCAATGGTTTCAAACTACAGGAAAAGAGATTCCATTTGAACATTAGGAAGAACTTCATGACAGTTAGAGCTGTTTGGCAGTGGAATATGCTGCCACAAAGGGTGGTGAAGTCTCCTTCTTTTGAGGTTTTTAAGTAGAGGCTGGATGGCTATCTGTCAGAAATATTGTGATGGGGTTCCTGCATGGCAGGGGGTTGGACTAGATGGCCCTTGAGGTCTCTTCCAACTCTATGATTCTATATTCTATAGATTCTACAGATGTTTTAGAACACATCTCCCACAGTCCTTTGTCATTGGCAAGTTAGGCTTGGAAGTCTGGGAGTTGAAGTCGAAAACGTCTGGAATGCCGAAGGTTCAACACCACTGCTATATACTGTACATGTAATCACACTGATAATGGCTTCTGTGGCAGTGCAGGAATTAAAGCTGAATCCTGGTGCCAAAGCACAAGGGGTAAATAGTGAAGGAAAAAACATTATTGTAATGAGAAAAGTGATGAAAGTGGAAGTCAGGAATCTATGCCCAAAACATTGTTTTATCATGGCGCTCTCGTTGTTGTTGTTCAGTCGTTCAGTCATGTCCGTCTCTTCGTGACCCCATGGACCAGAGCTCACCAGGCCTTCCTATCTTCCACTGTCTCCCGGAGTTTCGTCAAATCCATATTGGTTGCATCGATGACACCGTCCAACCATCTCATTCCCTGCCGTCCCCTTTTCTTTTTGCCTTCCATCTTTCCCAACATCAGGGACTTTTCCAAGGAGTCCTCTCTCTCCTCATGAGGTGGCCAAAGTACTGGAGCCTCAGCTTCAAAATCTGTCCTTTCAGTGAACATTCAGGGTTGATTTCTTTCAGGATGGATAGGTTTGATCTCCTCGCAGTCCATGGGACTCTCAAGACTCTCTTCCAGCACCACAGCTCAAAAGCATCAATTCTGCGGCGATCAGCCTTCTTTATAGTCCAGCTTTCACTTCCATACATCACTACTGGAAAAACCTTAGCTTTGACTATCCTGACCTTAGTTGGCAAAGTGATGTCTCTGCTCTTTAGGATGCTATCTAGGTTTGCCATTGCTTTCCTCCCAAGAAGCAGGCGTCTTTTTATTTCGTTGCTGCAGTCGCTATCTGCAGTGATCAAGGAGCCCAAGAAAATAAACTCTGTCATTGCCTCCATTTCTTGCCCTTCTATTTCCCAGGAGGTGATGGGACCGGTGGTCATGATCTTAGGTTTTTTTATGTTGAGCTTCAGCCCATTTTTCACTCTCCTCTTTCACCCTCATTAAGAGGTTCTTTAATTCTTCCTCACTTTCTGCTCTCAGAGTAGTATCATCTGCGTATTTGAGGTTGTTAATATTTCTTCCGGCAATCTTAATTCTGGCTTGTGTTTCATCCAGACCTGCCTTTCACACGATGTACTCTGCATATAAGTTAAATAGGCAAGGTGACAGTATACAGCCTTGTCGTACTCCTTTCCCAATTTTAAACCAGTCAGTTGTTCCATATCCAGTTCTGACGGTTGCTGCTTGTCCCACATATAGATTCCTTAAGAGACAGATAAGGTGGTCAGGCACCCCAATTCCTTTAAGAACTTGCCATAGTTTGTTGTTGTCCACACAGTCAAAGGCTTTGGCATAGTCAATGAAGCAGATGTTTTTCTGGAATTCTCTGGCTTTCTCCATAATCCAGTGCATGTTGGCAATTTGATCTCTAATTCCTCTGCCCCGTTGAAATCCAGCTTGTGCTTCTGGAAGTTCTCTGTCCACATACTGCTGAAGCCTGCCTTGTAGAATTTTGAGCATAACCTTGCTAGCGCGTGAAATGAGTGCAATTGTGCGATAGTTGGAGCATTCTTTCGAGTTTCCTTTCTTTGGGATTGGGATGTAGACCGATCTTTTCCAGTCCTCTGGCCACTGCTGGGTTTTCCAAATGTGCTGGCATATCGTGTGCAGCACCTTTACAGCATCCTCTTTTAAGATTTTAAAGAGTTCAGTTGGAAGGCTGTCACCTCCACTGGCGTTGTTTGCAATGCTTTCTAAGGCCCACTTGACTTCACTTTCCAGGATATCTGGCTCCAGGTCAGCAACTACGTTATCTTGGTTATCAGGGACATCCAGATATTTCTGATATAATTCTTCTGTATATTCTTTTCTTGTCATCTCTTCTTGATCTCTTCTACTTCAGTTAGGTCCCTACCATTTTTGTCCTTTATCATATCCATCTTTGCACAAAATGCCCCTTTAATATCTCCAGTTTTCATCAATAGAGCTCTGGTTTTTCCTTTTCTGTTGTTTTCCTCTATTTCTTTGCACTGTTCATTCAAGAATGCGGACCTGTCTCTCCTTGCTGTTCTTTGGAAGTCTGCATTCAATTTTCTGTATCTTTCCCTTTCTCCCTTGCATTTTGCATCCCTTCTCTCCTCCGCTATTTGTAGGGCCTCGTTGGACAACCACTTTGCTTTTTTGCATTTTCTTTTCTTTGGAATAGTTTTCATTGCAGCGTCCTGTACAATGTTACAAGCCTCCATCCATAGTTCTTCAGGTGTTCTGTCCACCAAATCTAGTTCCTTAAATCTAGTCTTCACTTCCACTGTGTATTCATAAGGGATTTCACTTAGATTATACCTGACTGGCCCAGTGGTCTTCCCTACTTTTTTCAGTTGAATTTTGAATTTTGAAATAAGAAGCTGATGATCTGAGCCACAGTCAGCACCAGGTCTTGTTTTTGCTGACTGTATAGAGCTCCCCCATCTTTGGCTGCAGAGAACATAATCAATCTGAGTCCAGTTCTGTGTGCCTCAATTTAAAAAGGATGTTGACAACCTCGAGCGGGTGCAGAGGAGGGCAACCAGGATGGTTGAGGGTCTGGAGGAAATGTCTTATGAGGAACGGCTTAGGGAACTGGGAATGTTTAGCCTTTCAAAAAGAAGGCTGAGAGGGGATATGATAGCTATGTTTAACTATTTGAAAGGATGTCATATTGACCAGGGAACAGGTTTGTTTTCCATGGCTTCAGAGACTAGGACTTGGGGAAATGGTTTCAAACTACAGGAAAAGAGATTCCATTTGAACATTAGGAAGAACTTCATGACAGTTAGAGCTGTTTGGCAGTGGAATATGCTGCCACGGAGGGTGGTTGGGTCTCCTTCTTTGGAAGTTTTTAAGCAGAGGCTGGATGGCTATCTGTCGGAAATATCGTGATGGGGTTCCTGCATGGCAGGGGGTTGGACTAGATGGCCCTTGAGGTCTCTTCCAAATCTATGATTCTATGATTCTATGATTCTATGATTCTATGATTCTATGAGTCCGGTATTGTCCATCGGGTGATGTCCATGTGTAGAGTCGCCTTTTGTGTTGTTGGAAAAGAGTGTTTACAATGACCAGCTCAAGATGGCACTTATTCAGGATCTGTTGTTCTGTGTTCAACATTGCTATGGTAAAATGCAGGAGAGTAACATTTCTAAAATACAAGATGGAACTATTCTCACCTTAGTTTTGTGCTGGGAGCCTGCTGCAGCTGCAATGAAGTGGTCTCAGGATTCAGTGATACTGGAGTGGAAGTGAAAAAAAATATTTTAAACAAGCTATATGAAAAACATATTCTCAGATGATTAGACTTATTTTTAATAATTTCTCTGAGATTAAAATGTGATCAGATCTTCAACCTATTCTTGAAATACCTGTTTTGACATAGGTTCTTATTAAAACTTGAGAGCTTTTTTAGCTGCTTTAGAAATCAGACTGAACTGAGAACAACAGTAATCATTTCCCTAGATCTTTTGATCCTCAGAACATGTACTCAGAACTCTTTGAGAGTAGCCTTAAGGGCTTTACATATTAGATTCCAAAGATCAACCTATAGAAAATCAAAATCTCTCTCTCTCTCTCTCTCTCTCTCTCTCTCTCTCTCTCTCTCTCTCTGTGTGTGTGTGTGTGTGTGTGTGTGTATCTGAAGGCTATTTTAAAAAATAGAATGTAAGTATTTTTAATTATGATAAAACAGAAAACAAGGTAATGGCTTTTATCTGTGGGAATTCTTACAGCAAAGTTGCATAGAGTTTTTTAAAAGTCAAGGTTATATAAGCAATGTGGTTAAGACTAGAAAATGTAGCTTTTGATAAGCTCTGGTTGTTCATCCATAGCGTTTATTATAACCTGGATAATAGGCATATTTATGCATTTTGGGCAAACTACAATTTATGTGTGAATTAATTATCAGAAGTTACTGAACCTTTTGTTTATGAGGTAAAAATTAATATCTTGAACCATTTAAAGAAATGGGGGTAATAAATGGTTCTCAGTACTGCTGTAAACAATGCTTAATTCTTTCCAATCATCACTCATGGGCTCTCAAAAAAAATGCTTTCAGAAAAGCATCGGAAATTATTTTTAAAGGTCTAGTAAGGCAAAGACAAAACAATGTCATTTCTGTCATTACCATGTAGTGATGGCCGTGTATATTTAACATGAACTAAAGTTAGATCATAAGAAATGTGCTCCTGAGGGTATTTTTTTCAACCATTCCTTCCATTAGGAAGTCCTACTGCCCTCAAAATCTGTTCCACTATGTCATAAAACCTTCTGGAACAGCATGAAAGATGCCTAAGGATTCAAAATAGTATGTGTAACACCCACTACAGGGTCATAGACATTGGATCGTTTTAAAAGAGAAAGGTGGAGTAAACTATTTAAAATAAAATGAAGTAAAAATTTGTGATGCATTAATTAACTCCCCATAGTCTAACTTTAAAACAGTATTTTAAAAGCTCTTGAAGAGTTTTACTACATTTGAATTGTGGTACTTTAAGCTTTGCAAGCTACAGTTCACTCCATCAGCTGCTTGAGGGTTTTCCCCCTGAATTACAGGTAAATGCATATAATTGTAGGGGAGATAGTAAACAAGGAAGACATGCATGGAGTACAAGCAGTGACAATTACATTCCTGACTGTGAGCATTCACTGACTTGCTGCTAATAGTAAACACATCCTGGCACTGAGTGTGCCTGATGATGGGCGCTTACAGTATGTAAAAGCAGCAACATCTTTTTCATTATTCAGTGCCTTTAAATCAGGATTCAACAAAATCTCGCCTGTGGAGGCCTCAGCGTTGTGAGTGTTCCATACAAGATCTCCTCCACTACTAACTATGGCCCCGGACTCACTACTGTTAACTGTGCATCTTAATATGATGCATACTATTTTCAAGGGAGGTCACGTGATGTTTGATGTGCAGTTAGTGCCCCGACAACAGGGGAGTATTTTACTTCTCTATGTCCATCCTGCCTTGCTTTTCTTCCCCTTGTGGCGAAGACCTGCATTGTGGCCAGTTAAAACCAATTGTAATTGCCGGTGGCCAGCCGAGAAAAATTCTGCCGGCATGCCGATATACCAACAATTCGGTAGCACAAACAATTACCAAGGTAGAACAACAGGAAGTGGCAGGAAAAGGGGCACAAACTTATTTGGTGCGAATTTCCAGCAGTTGCATCTCGTTTGCTGCGTTAAAAACTGTGCATCACCAACAGATGTATTTTAACACAACCCCTAGTGGTGGTACAAAATGATGCAGTTAAAGTGTGCTTCTGGGGGCGTGGTCGGCCGGGGTGCCAAAATCCTCGGAGTGGAGGCACGATCTTTTGCTGCGCAGTCTTTCAAAGCAAAAAGAGCCGCAAAATTGTTGTGAGACCGGGGCCTAAGGAAAATTTTACCGTGGAAAACTGTAGTTCAACACATTGGGCAACCAGCAGTGAAAAGTTACTGGAGATATATGAGTACTAAAAAGAGAAAATTTGTAATAATATGAAGTAAGCATGGCTAAATCCTTTTCTGGGGAAACCAAAAAAATCAATGTGTATGCTTTATAAGTACATTAGTAAGTGAATGACTATTAGATTCCATAGTAATAGATTACATTTCACATTTACTAGAGGTAAATTTTGTGAATATTTTTCAAAATGTCACAAAATGTCATTGATAATTAAAATACTCATATTAATATTTATACATGTTTATTAAATAAAAATAAAGTCAGTGTATGTACAGAGATGTGCATACACTGAACAGAACTACAGAACTGTACATACAGTGGGAAGGATGAAAAAAAAATTCTGAGGAGAAAAAGACTGACTGAAGCTACTTGGATGAGTAGTAGAGATGGGCACGACTTGGCGGAATTCCAGTTTCCGTTTCCGTTCCTCGTTTCCGTTACGGAACGGAAACGGTAACGGGAATTACTCCGCCAGAACTCGAACTCGAACCGACTAAAGAATAATTGGGTCTGATTTGTTGTGGTCATTCCTGGCATCGCAGCGATCCCGCAATGCCAAGCGGCACAGAAAAAAAGTTTTTAAAAGTTAAAAAAAAACAATTCCTGGCCAAAAAGCAGGCGAAAATATGCCTGCCTGAGTGAGGGCTCAGGGCACCTACCAGAGGGGTGGTTTCTGGAGGGGGGTCTCCGGCCTCCCCCCCTCTCCTCCTATCCTGTCCTGGGCTGCTCTGGTGGTGGTGGGACTTGCCGCAGGCTCGCAGCAACAACCCGGAGTCTTGCCGCCGGCCACCGCAATTCAAGTGGAAGCCACAGAAAAAAAGTTTTAAACTCCCCCCCATTCCCGCCCAAAAAGCAGGCGAAAATATGCCTGCCTGAGTGAGGGCTCAGGGCACCTACCAGAGGGGTGGTTTCTGGAGGGGGGTCCCCGGCCTCCCCCTCTCCTCCTGTCCTGTCCTGGGCTGCTCTGGTGGTGGTGGGACTCACCGCAGACTCGCAGCAACAACCCGGAGTCTCACCGCCGGCTGCCGCAATTCAAGCGGAAGCAGCACAGAAAAAAAGTTTTTAACTCCCCCCCCCATTCCCAGGCCAAAAAGCAGGCAAAAATATGCCTGCAGTGCAGAGTGCACCTACCAGAGGGGTGGTTTCTGGGGGGGCGGCCTCCCCCCTCTCCTGTCCTGGGCAGCCGGACTCGAGTCACCATGCCATGCAGTGCGGGCGGGGGAGCCAAAATGGGGCGGCGACCGCAATATTTTTTTTGAAATTGTGGTCCAAAAACACACAAGCACCACAGAAACATGCGAAAATTGCTAATGCTATTGCTAAAACTGCCAGAATTTTTACAGTAGCAGTGGGTTTTTCTTGCAACAAAATGTCTCCTCCCCTGTCGTCTCTCCATTGATTTTATTTTATTTTATTTTAATTTTTTTACACCTGCGCAATGATGGGCTGGTCAAGTGGCCATGTGGGAGTGGACCATGCAAATTTTTGGAGCCATCCCACCAATCGCATGGCCACTTGGTCACTGAGACTTCTGGGATGTGTCAAAAAGCCCACTAAACCCTGCCCTAGCCCCCTAACCCTAACCCTAATCCTTGATTCCTTACCCATATGC
Organism: Phrynocephalus versicolor; assembly: GCA_023846285.1. Classification (NCBI taxonomy): domain Eukaryota; kingdom Metazoa; phylum Chordata; class Lepidosauria; order Squamata; family Agamidae; genus Phrynocephalus; species Phrynocephalus versicolor. The sequence continues at coordinate 44,472,350 of JAHTLZ010000016.1, read as the reverse complement.
CACAGTACACTGTCCTCTTAGTGGGTCAGAGAGGCACCCAGAGGTGCACCCCACTACCCCACCCTAACCTCACCAGTAACTAGCCTAACCCTAGCCCTTGCACTAAGCTGCTGTCCCCTAAGCCAGATCTACTTGCATTGCACTATGCAAGTATGATTCCCTTAGTGAGACACAGCAGGTGCAGCAGAGAGCCTTGGTGGAGAGAAGGCATCACCCTATGGCTTCTGCCAGTCCACTGCTGCAAAGTCTCACTATAGTCTGCAACTGGTATGCATATCCATATGGCTATGCATGCCCTTTTGCAGCAGCAGGTGAGGAGAGGAGACCCCCATGCCATGAGGGCTCTCCAGGAGCCTGTTTTCTCTTTGTAGCGGGTGAGGATAGGAGGCACCCCCCCAAAAAAAGAGGTGCCTCCAGGAGCCCGCTTTCCCTTCATAGCGGGCCAGAGGAGGCACCCACCCCACAGAGGTGCCTCCAGGAGCCCGCTAAGTCCCTAAACCAGTATAACGACAGACAAAAAAACAAAAAATGAAATGACTATTTTTTGTGAAGTTTCGCGAAAAACGAAAACAAGCTGACACGGGCCGCCTCCGACACACGACAACTCGAAAACGTCATTTTCCCTAGTCATGTCCATCTCTAATGAGTAGTGAAATGTTTCGATCTCCCAAGAAAAGAAGTCCAGTGGCCATGATTCAGCTTCCAAATAACTTCACCTGGATGACTGAGAATCTTTGCAGAGGAGAAATTGGTTTGTCTATCCTTATTATGGAAAAATCTCTGGGTAGTAGAATGTGTACTACCTCCCTTCTAAAAAGTACAGACAGGAAAAGGCATAAAAATGAATTTGACAGAAGTGTGGCACCATGTATTTATTATTATTATTATTATTATTATTATTATTATTATTATTATTATT
>JAHTLZ010000016.1:44450156-44460376 GCA_023846285.1 Phrynocephalus versicolor | reverse complement strand
ATAAAATAAAATAAAATAAAATAAAATAAAATAAAATAAAATAAAATCAATGGAGAGAGGACAGGGGAGACATTTTGTTGCAAGAAAAATCCACTGCTACTGTAAAAAATTCTGGCAGTTTTAAAATAGCAATTTCCACATGTTTCTGTGGTGCTTGTGTTAGCTTGTGTGTTTTTGTTTATTGGACCACGATTTCAAAAAAAAATATTGCGGTCGCCGCCCCATTTTCGATCCCCCACCCACCCCGCACCGCATGGCATGGTGAGACGAGAGCAGCCCAGGAGGACAGGAGAGGGGGGGAGGCCGGGGACCCCCCCCCAGAAACCACCCCTCCTCTGGTAGGTGCCCTGACCCTGAGCCCTCACTCAGGCAGGCATATTTCTGCCTGCTTTTTGGGCCGGGAATCGGGGCGGTGGGGGTTTTAAAACTTTTTTTCTGTGTCCGGTGCTTGTTGCGAGTACTTACGAGCGACTGAGAGACGACGTGGATTTCCCCCACCAGAGCAGCCCAGGACAGGAGAGGGGGGGAGGCCGGGGAAACCACCCCGTAGGTGCCCTGCCCTGAGCCCTCACTCAGGCAGGCATATTTCCGCCTGCTTTTTGGCCGGGAATCGGGTTTTTTTTTTAACTTTTAAAAACTTTTTTTCTGTGCCGCTTGGCATCACGGGATCGCCGCGATGCCAGGAATGACAACGACAAATCAGACCCAATTTTTCTTTAGTCGGTTCAAGTTCGAGTTCTGGCGGAGTAATTGTCGTTTCCTTTTCCGTTCCGTAACGGAAACGAGTAACGGAAACGGAAACGAGAATTTCGTCAAGTTGTGCCCATGTCTACTCCTAGGACATTCAGACTCACATTAGTTAAACATTTCCATCTCTCAATCATTGGTAATCTCTAATATCCTTTTCCTGGTCTGGATTACAGCAGCCTCATAACTGTCCATTGAAATGGTTTGAAAGTTGGTTCAGAGCAGCACCAGATCCCAGTTTCATCTGGAACATGTTTGAAGATCAAAGTCATGATAGACTTTGTCTTCCTTTTAAAAAGAAAGAGTTGAGAGAGAACTGAATCCTCTGTGTACCTGTTTGTACCTACAATGTTCTGCAGGAGTCCGCCTGGGCTTTAAAAGTCTTTGGGGAATGTCTGGGCTAAGGAGACATCTGTAAACATTAACTGTGCCATGACGTCTACATGTTCAGAATGATAAGTCCCCTAACAGGTTGCTTCACTTTCTTACTTTCAACATTCAGCGTTTGTCTCTAATTAATACTGTTACATCACATCACCTCCACCTTCCGAAGTGTTTTGTCAATGTCAGAAACTCAACCTATGCCAAGCTGCTGCTTATAGATTAATTTACTAAACCATCTGTCTAGTCCTCCTCCCTCCCCTTCATCTCTGTCTCTCTCTCTCCCAAAAGTAAGAATTGGTGGTGGCATTGCACTGCAGCAAACTGTTGGCTTTCAATATGAAACATTCATTTAATCTGTGAAAGACGGAATGATTTGCCTACAAATTCAAGCAGGATTAATGCAGTCTCGGTGCTGCCAGGCAGATGATCTTTTGATCCATAGAGAAGGGAGCAATCCTCTTTTTATTATCCTTATTTATGCTTTTCCCTGCATTTTATTGCTTTATTACAACCTTTTAAAAAGTATTTGCCCTCTCTCCCTGTTCTTATGATACTCGAAGCACCAGATAAAAAAAGTTATTTACACTAAAATGAGATTTTAAAGCCATTTACTCTGAAGGAAGCAAGAGTACTCTTTGAGAATATATTGTAATTATTAACATGCAATCAATATCAAATCGTGCACATCAGACAGAAAAGAAATCTATCCTTCAAAGATCCAGAGACAGTACATAAAATGAGAATGAAGTATCAGGTGACACACAAGAAATGTACTGTTGTATTCCAATTATCCAGGGGTAGCTTAATTGGCCTATTTTCAATTCTCGTAACTTTCTCATGGCTTCCTCTGTAGGACAACTCTGTCTTCTTTCTGCACTCTCTATGTAAAAAAAGTAAAAGAAACAAAAGAACCTGCATGGAAATTCAGGAAAATGAATGAAAATAACATCAAGCTATGATTTTAAAATGTATTTTTCCCATTTAGAAATAGACAACATTAAATGACCCCAGATTTAAAACTGATCACATAAATTGAAATGGCCAACCTTGTTTATCTTGAAAGACAGTAGTTGGCCCCATGGCTATTAATTTTTTTTGGAAAGACTTAAGCTGAAATATTGATCCTCAAAAAAGACATTTCAAAATGTAGCCATTTGGACTAAGCATGTGTACCACAGGCAAGACAGCAGGAGCTTCTCAAAATGAAATACTGTATTTATTTGTCAGTGGGGAGGATGAAGATATTTAGAGAGAATGGTCACGGAAGCAGGTATTGTTTAACCAGTTAAAAATGAAAACAAAATGCATTTCTCCGTTGGCTGTGATGTCCACACTGTTCATATCCTTTTGGAGTTGATCTTCCTAGGAAAGCAAGTTAGGGGTTTCAAGTATTGAGATTAGTCTCCTCCCCTCCCCCCCCCATAGACTTTCTCCTTCCACAAGATTCTGGTTTTGCTGTGTGGAGGAAATCTTGCTTGTTTTCGTTTTTCAATTAAAATTCCTGAATTGTGGGGGCCCTTTATCAACAGGATCATTATCCAAGAATTGACTTATCTGTGGTCTGAAAATAATAAAAAAAGAAAAGAAAAAAAATCTAGAATTATTTTCGCATACATGGCCACTAGAGGGAGGTAGAGACCATACTATAGAACCATAGAATCATAGTGTTGGAAGAGACCTCAAGGGCCATCCAGTCCAACCCCTGCCATGCAGGAATCCCCACCACAGTACTCCCGACAGATGGCCATCCAGCCTCTTCTTAAAAACCTCCAAAGGAGGTGACTCCATCACCCTCCATGACAACATATTCCACTGCCGAACAGCTTTCTCAGGAAGTTCTTCCTAATGTTCAAATGGAATATCTTATCCTGTAGTTTGAAACCATTGCCCTGAGTCCTAGTCTCTGAAACCATGCAAAACAATCCAGTCCCCTCTTCAATATGATATCCTTTCAAATATTTAAACATGGCTATCATACTCCCTCTCAGCCTTCTTTTTGAAAGGCTAAACATTCCCAGTTCCCAAAGCCGTTCCTCATAAAACATTTCTTCCAGACCTTCAACCATCCTGGTCACCCTCTTCTGGACCCATTCAAGGTTGTCATAAGAACATAAGAACATAAGAAGAGCCATGCTGGATCAGGCCAAAGGCCCATCTAGTCCAACTTCCTGTATCTCACAGTGGCCCCACCAGATGCATCTGGGAGCACATAAGTCTAGATATCTGTCTCCTGATACTACTCCCCTGCATCTGGTCCTTGAGGTACCCCGGTTTTAAGCTTGGCGTTGATACCTCTCCCTCATGGTTTGTAACCTATGATGGACTTTTCCTCCAGGAATCTGTCCAACCTCTTTTTGAAGGCATCCAGGCCAGATGCCATCACCATATCATGTAGCAGGGAGTTCTACAGACTAACAACGTGCTGGGTGAAAAATATTTTCTTTTGTCTGTTCTTACTCTCCCAGCCCTCAATTTGAGTGGGTGTCCCCTAGTTCTAGTATTTTGTGAGAGGGAGAAGAGCTTCCCTCTGTCCACGTTACTCATGCCCTGCATTATTTTGTATGCCTCAATCATATCCCTCCTCAGGCACCTTTTTTTTTTCAGACTAAAGAGGCCCAAACGTTTTAGCCTTTCCTCATAAGGGACGTGCCCCAGCCCAGTAATCATTTTAGTTGCTCTCTTCTGCACCTTTCCCAGTCCCACTATGTCTTTTTTGAGGTGCGGAGACCAGAATTGTACACAATACTCCAGGTGTGGCCTTACTATCGTTTTGTATAATGGCATTATAATGTTGGCTGTTTTATTTTCATTCTCCTTTTTGATAATCCCTAGCATGGAATTGGCCTTCTTCACCACTGCCACACATTGGGTGGACACCTTCATGGAGCTGTCCACCAACACACCAAGATCTCTTTCCTGATCTGTCACGGATAACTGAGAGCCCATGAGTTGATAGATAAAGTTTTGATTTTTTTGCCCCAATATGCATTACTTTACATTTGGCTATATTGAAATGCATTTGCCATTTGGCAGCCCATTTCCCCAGTTTGAGAGATCCTTCTGGAGCTCTTCACAATCTTTTCTGGTTTTTACCACACGGAAAAGTTTTGTGTCATCTGCAAACTTGGCCACCTCACTGCTTATCCATGTCTCCAGGCCATTTATGAATATATTGAAAAGCACCGGTCCCAGGACAGATCTCTGGGGCACACTGCTTTTCACCTCTCTCCATTGTGAAAATTTCCCATTGACACCTACTCTTTGTTTCCTGGATCTCAACCAGTTCTCAATCCACAAGAGGACCTGCCCTCTTATCCCCTGGCTGTGCAATTTTCTCAGCAGCCTTTGGTGGGGGACTGTGTCAAAAGCCTTCTGAAAATCCAGATAGACGATATCCACCGGTTCACCCAAATCCACATGCCTGTTGACCTTTTCAAAGAATTCTAAAAGGTTTGTAAGGCAAGACTTACCCTTGCAGATGCCATGCTGATTTTCTCTCAGCAAGGTTTGTTCTTCTATGTGTTTTAAGATTTTCTCTTGGATGAGGCTTTCCACCATTTTCCCTGGGACAGACGTAAGGCTAACAGGCCTGTAGTTTCCTGGGTCCCCCCCCCTTCCTTTTTTAAAAATTGGTGTAACATTTGGTATCCTCCAGTCCTCTGGCACTGTGGCCGTTTTAAGAGACAGGTTGCATATTACTGTTAAGAGATCCACAATTTCATTACTCAGTTCCCTAATAACCCTTGGATGGATTCCATCTGGGCCTGGTGACTTGTTGATCTTTAATTTGTCAATTAGTCCTTTTTAAATTGAGAAGCACAGAACTGGACACAGTACTCCAGGTGGGTTCTGACCAGAGCAGAATAGAGTGGTACTATCACTTCCCTTCATCTAGACACTATGCTTCTCTTGATGCAACCAAGAATCACATTGGCTTTCCTGGCCGCCGCATCACACTGCTGACTCATGTTCAATTTGTGTTCCACCCAGATTCCAAGATCCCTTTCACAGGTACTATTCTCCAGCCAGGTCTCTCCCATCCAACATCTGTGCAATTCATTTTTACCAAGATGCTGCACCCTACATTTCTTTATGAATACAGCTCTCTATGAAAACCTGTTAACCAAGAATACATGACATAGTCTTCAGGACTCTCTTATAGTTAGTTATGGTTATGTATGTGCATTTTTCCAGGTTGTTTCCTTTTACTGTGATATATATGTATTATGTAGCATTCTCTATTACCCTTAGTTTTCAGTATCCACAGGGGGCTTGGAAATATTGGATGTGGGGGTTCTGCCTTACAATTGTAATTGAAAATAGTGATGAAACAAAAGTGGTCCATTTTAGCCTGATGGATCAGCCTCGAGGAAGAAGAATGAACCAGCTGCTGGAAAGAACAGTTAAGCATGGTGGCAGCTTTGTAATGATCTGTGACTACTTTACATTCACTGACACTGCAAAACTGCAGTCTGTGGAAGGTAACTTAGATTCCTTTAATTATCCAGAAATTCTAGGAGAAAATATTATCTGGCCAGATAAGTGGGATGAAAATGCAATGATAAATAAATAAATCATGGTGTCTGTGAGGAAGCTGAAACTTGGGTGTCACTGGACATTCGAACAGGACAATGTAGGCAAGGGAATTTTGTTTTAGAAGTAGGGCAGTTCTGAAATGAAATGCTGGTGCTCAACCGGCATTCGGAACTGGTCCAACCATCCATAATGAATTCAGCCAATCCCTTACTTTGTGTTGGGCTCACACAGGGTTAAACTCCAACAAGGAATAAGCCTCGGACATATCTTTCCTTCTCCCTGGTGCTGGCCAATCAGGAGCTATGTATGGAAGTACATCATCCTGACTCCCTGTCTGATTGGCCAGTGCCAGGGAGAAGGAAAGATGATCCCATGCAAGCCAAATGCAAGGTAAGGGATTGGCTGAATTTGTTCTGGAGGGTTGGACTGCTTCCAAATGCCAGCTGGTGTGGTGGACTCATGTAGAGCCCCCAGTTGTTTCACAGACCCTTGGTCTGTACATGCCTTCTTCTTACTCTCACTGCCACCATTCAGGGTTACCCACTTGAAATAACTGAGTCTCAGTCAAGTTGTAATGTTAATAAAGTAAAATAAAGTTTATTGAATTCAATAAGCTGTCTCAGTTTAAGGTTTTCTTGTGTGCGCTTAATTGAAAGTTCCACTAAGGAAATTATACTCAAATTCTGTCATTTCACTATTCTCAAACCTCTCTCATCTGCCTCACATCTCACATCACATGTCACTCTCATCTCATATCTTTTCTCAATCTCATCTCATCTCTGACTCTTATCTCATCTTATCTGACTATCAGGACCCTCAGGCTGAGCCTTCTAAACATGCAGGGCTCCACCTCCACATTCCCTCATTGTTCCACAGCATTAAGCCTTTACATCCTCCTGCACAAACACATTTGGCTATGAAGGGGTAATTGCCACAGCTAAGCTCCCACATTTCCTTTCAGTACCGGCCCACTTCTGAAATGAAATGCCCATTCCTAATCCCAAGCGTACCTAAAATTCCACCAAGGCTTTGTTGCAGAAGACCTGGAAGATCACGCAGTGGCCATCACAATCACCTGACTTCAGTCCCATAGAAGATCTCTGGTGGGATTGAAGAAGGTGGTTGCAGCATGCAAACCCAAGAAGTTTAATGAACTGGTAGTCGTTGCTCTTGATGAACAGCCTAGAATTCCTCAGGAATGCTGCCAGAATCTGGTGTTTGACTATGCATTTCATTTACAGATCATGAGGGGTCATGACAGCAAAAAGGTACTCTACTAATCACTACAGATGTTTGCCATAAAGAGGTTGAATAATTTGGATGTTGCAGAAATCACCGAAAGCTGCATTTTCAATGGAATTTAGCAAAACCAGTTGAAGCATTTGTGGTGGTGAAGATTTCAGATGCTTTTGTTTGATTTCTTTGTTGCAAACAAAATCTGTATATTTTTTAATATAAACCTGATTTTCAATGGGGATTGAATATTGAAATGTGTGATGTGTGACCTAAGGATGGGGCATTTTCAACACTTGCTGACTTCATTAATAGTTACTTCTGCCAAAAGCAACGAATTAGACAAAAAGGGCCAAGATTAAATGAGTGCTTCCTGTTGGCTTGCAGTGTTTTGTGTACAGTGTAATTTTCCAAACTATTTCCAAACTCTGTTTGATCCTCAGAATGCTTAAGCAAAATATATCAACATATTGGAAATTATTCCCCTACCCACTACCCTGCCGAGGTTGTTATTCTCAGTGATTCTTGCTTATTTCTCCCATGCCTTGTTTCTTCACCTCCTCATCTTATGTTCAGGTGAATCTACCTTTCTGTGTTCTGTTCGATAGGTTTTCCCTCTCATTCTGAAGTACAGTCTGATATTGGGAATACTAATTCTATGATCTTTTGAATTAGCATCATTGAGATAAACTTTACACTTCTTTCTTTCCCCCTTACATGGTTTCCTTCCTGCTTTCTCTGTTGTGACTGTAATGGATGCAAAAGAAATTCAGAACTTCAGAAAAAGAAAGGCACCTTGCAGAAACAGTACCTTTGTTTCTGTGAGCCTTTTGAAATGTGAACCAACAGGAGGTTCTACACTCTTTGTTCATATCCAGGTGATTTCCCCCTTCTTTTCTTTTTTTATTTTATTTTGTTTTAATTTTTTTAAACTTGGCTTTTGTTAATGTTTGAAATAGCTACTCTTACTTTCCCCAGGAGGGAACAAATAACTGCAGTGGTAAAGAACCAGGAGAACATCATGCCTAAAATATAATGGCATGACCCTTGTATAAATACATTTCATCTTCAGAATGTAATTATGGGAACGTAATGGGAATAAAGCTCAAATTAATTGCTCTTTCTATTATTCTTGGTGTCCTTGAGGGTTCTTCGCGTGGTATTAATGGCACAGTGAAGGGAATTAATTACTGTAGTTTTTCAACTGCCCCCTTTTACAGATGACTTCTTATTGAGGTTCACTCCTTTTGTATATGCATTCTATCACAGGGCTCGTGCTACTACCCGGTATTTTTATCCTGCATTTTATCTTCTCTTTCTAATCAGCCACCAGCTGTCTCTTGCCCACATATTTGCTGGTCTGCAGAAAGTTCTTGTCAAAGCCTGCAGAGGCCTTTTGGTAGAAGAAATCCTCAATGGCTGCAGCACGGCAGCAAAGGGAAGAGGAACAATCCTTCAGACCCTTTTTACTTGTGGTGCATTTGCAGTGGCCCGCCAATAGCTTGTCCCATTACAGCAGGATGGGCAACTGGAATAGATGTAGCAGCCATTTTTGCATTCCTGCTTGCCCATTTACCAACACAGAATTGAGTTTTGACTACTCTGGGTCATTTAGGCCTTAGCTTGCCTTGATTTTGAGAGAAACTTTTACAGTGGGATAGTCTAATCCTTCTAGTAAATTCTATACCTTCCTTATTTCCTTCACACAAAAATGCAAGCAGTAATTTCTAGAGATGGGCACGAATAAAAAAATGGCATTTCGTTTGTCGTTTGTCATTTAGGGGGTCCGTTTCGGTTCATTTCCGTTTTTTGTGAATTTTTGCAAAAAAATCATTTTCATTTTCGTTCGTTTTGTTACCATTTTGTTACCGTTTATTTAATTTTTTTGTGATTTTTTAAGCATTTAAAGCAGTTCACTGTATTGCCGTAACAAAAACAAAACACACGACAAAATTTTTGGTGTTTCTGTTCATTTTGTTTCATTTTAGAGACAAAATTCATTTGTTGTTTCATTGCATAACGAAACAAAAAACGAAAATGGAAACAAAAATTGTTCGTTTCGTGCCCATCTCTAGTAATTTCACTATACTATTTTATACTTTTGATTCTGATTTTTCCATTTGGATTCTTCTGGATCGATCCTGCATATTCCCCTGAATGTTTAGGAACCTGTTTCTTGGAAGATATTGCTATGCATCTTTGGCTGCTATCTCACGGCGGATTTGAGGCATTTATTTTCAAAAGATGTCTTTTTTAGTCACATGGGAGCATGCCCAAAAAGGCACTTTATGTGTCCTCTCATCCTTAGTGATAAAAAGTGCCCTTTAATGTCCACAGCAAAGAAGAGTCACTGATTAAAGGCGCCTCTGTAAGCCTTGGAGAAAAGTACAGCCCTCAGCGGTGGTTCCAAGAAAAAGCTCTCAGATGAGTGAAAGGGGGCGTGGTTGCCTCTTTCTGAAAGAAAAGGCAACTGGTTATTAGGACATCAAAAAAGGAGCACCTATAACCATAAAAAAGTGCCCAAAAGCAAACACTGAATGACGGCCTTTTTTCTCAATATTTAGACCAAAAAGAGCATAGTGAGCTTAAACTAGAGGGCTGATGGAAGGTTATGGTAATGTATAGTGCTTTGTTATTGGCTAACTGTGGTTGATTCTGGATAAATGCAGTTCCATCTGATACTCAAATACAGGTTGTTCTGCTTTCACTTTTCATTTTATCATTGCATTGCTTTGTTGTAGAAATTCATTGATTTTCCTTTGATTTCTTTTATATTGTTTCTTCATTTCATGAATCTTATTCCCTGTTTATCTGCTGTAATAATTTAAATAAGTCTTTCCATTAATTTTCCCTACAAGCGACCAGTTACCATTTTTGGTTATGCCCTCCTACGCACTGGAGGGGGAGAAAACCCATTTTCATCTGGGATCCTCTAGGGACCACATGGATGGCCAAATAAATCACTAAAATAAAAAAGGGAACCTAAAGAGTTCAAGAAACCACTCCGGGCTTTCCAAGAGTACAGTTGCTTTTGGCGCTTAACACTGCACCACCGCCACCACAAAACCCACAGGGAATTCAGATGTATAGGAAGGTCACAAAAACATCTCTGGAGTATTCTTTATACCCTAAGGCTAATGTTCTGTCCACCTATGTGCTTTGCTCCAAGAATGTCTCTGCGTCAGCCAACAAATGCTCACCTGAGTGTAAGGGGAAACGGGTGCAAGTGGTCTGAAACAAAAGTCCAAGAAATCATGCATGCAAACAAGAAGAATCTATCTATCTATCTATCTATCTATCTATCTATCTATCTATCTATC